>JAVJIF010002044.1:0-463892 GCA_038442645.1 Agave tequilana | reverse complement strand
ATATATATATATATGTTCTCATCAACTTCTTATATGGTACCTGCAAGATAAACGTTAGATGGTACCAATCATAAGAGTAAAACATTTAACCTTTAGGAGACCAAACCCAATTAGAATTTGGTTTTCACCTGTTAGTATACACATAATTGCATGAATTACATATATCATGAATATATGATGCAATATAGGTATTTTTATCAAAAATGCTTAAATTCTTAGGAATCCATACAAATTTATTCTTCATTCTTTTTGAAACATTATTAGATTTTCTTTTCACAAAAGAATCATATGGATTACTAACATATGAAGATTTTTCAATATATCCAATACCATAATTATTATGTGACAACTTTTGAAAAGATAACAAGTCATTCAATTTTTCTTTTCCTTGATTGAACTTAGTCACATTGTTCAAAATTTTTTCATATTTCTTTTTGAAAACTAACATGTCTTTATTCAATATAGAATTCTTTCATTCAAAGACATAGTTTCCTTTTAAGAAAAACATTTTCTTTTATAAACTTCTCATTATCATTTTTCAAAGATGATATTACTTTTTCAAACTCATCTTTTTGAGAGTTTATAGAAGAAACTTGTAAAGCATAACATGAATTTTCATTTAAAAGTTTTTCATTTTCTTTTGATAAAACTTTATTTTTCAGTTTTTCATTTTTCAGATCATTAAATAATTGATGAAATGCATCTGAAAGTTCAGTAAATGATACCTCATCATCTTCAAGTGCCATATAACAGAGGTTGACACGTTCAGTGGTTTCTTCTTCTCGTCAGAGGAAGAGGAATCACTGTTTTCCTATGATGCTTCATAGTCTTTCATCTTTCTGAACATTTTGCTCTTGTATTTACTTTTATATTTGAGCAAAGGGCAATCCTTCTTCAAATGACATGTTTTGTTACAATTAAAGAATTTAAACTTACCTTGCTTTAAGAATCTCCTGAATTTCCTTGAAAGCGTTGCCATCTCCTCTTCATCGTCATCGGAATCGTCCGTGTCTGAGGATGCATGGAAAGCAAGTTCTTTCTTCTTTGAGTGAGGTTGTCGTTCATCCTTCTTTCTTTCTTCCAATTGCACTTCATATGCCATTAGATTACCAATAAGGTTTTCTAACGACATAGTTGAGAGATCATTGGCTTCTTCAATTGCGGTTGTCTTCTTCTCCCATTCTGGTGTGAGTGCACGAAGGATCTTGCGAACTTTTTCGACTTGTGTGTATTCCTTTCCAAGGGATGCCAAGGAATTGGTAATGTCGGTGAATCTTGTAACCATTTCTGATATGGTTTCATTCTCCTCCATTTTGAATAATTCAAATCTGTGGACAAGAACAGAAATCTTAGATTCTTTAACTTTATTTGTGCCTTCGTGTGTTACCTGAAGAGTATGCCATATTTGATGTGCAGAAGTGGCTGTTGACACACGGTTGAACTCTTCTTTGGTTAAGGCACAGAACAAGGCATTCATCGCTTTGGCGTCAAGGTTCGCATTTCTCTTTTGATCATCACTCCAAGCGTTGTAGTGGGTAGGCTGTTTGGTGTATAGTGCTTCAACGATGTTCCAAAGTTCGTAGTTGAGCGATTGCAAGTAGATCTTCGTTCTACACTTCCAATAGTTGTAGTTGGATCCGTCAAATAGCGGTGGACGTTGTGTAGAATGTCCTTCTTTGAATTGTGACGAAGGGAACTCCGTTGTCATCCTTGCTTGTTGTTGACTAGGTATGCAGGGCTTGTATGCTGGTTCAGGCTCTGATACCAAATGTTGGTCCCGATATGATGCCAATTGTGGAACTTGCTCTGTTGGCACTTATGGATCTAAAATACGAAGTCAACACAAATACTATACAAAGAAGGATTAAAATTAAACAAATAAATAAACTTGCAATAAAGAAAATCAAATCTCAGAAAAGTTTAGACAAACGCAAACACGAGAGATTTATCCTGGTTCGGTCCTCGTGACCTACATCCAGTCCCCAAGCCACACGCTTGAGATTTTCCTTTATCCTTGATTTGGACACCCAAAATCAAACACCATGCACACCACTTGATAAATCTCCTTTGCCAAATGTGTACACCTTCTCTACAACCAAGAGAACAATCACCACCTTGTACAACTTGCTTCTACACCAAGAAGACCCTCTTGTACAATGATAACTTTGAGGATTACAACACTTCCTATAAGTCTTGGTACAATATGTGAACGTGGACAAGGTCTAGTATGGGAGAAACTTCAGAGAACTTCACTAGAGAATAGGATTTTGGTGAAGAACTGAAGTGGGAACAGTTTTCAGGATTGACAGAATTTTTGATTTAGAAAACTGAAGATTAGGATTGGTATTTGGCCTTTAGATTAACAACCCTTTATATAGCTGCACTCTAGGGTAAGTTAGGGTAGTTACAGGTGCAATTCAAAAGTTAAAAACGTTGGAAAACGTTGCACAAAAGACCAGATAATAGAAACTGTCCAACAGTCAGAAACTACCTATAGCCGACTTGCCTTTTGAGTTAGTCGACTATACTAGGCAAATTTCTAAAGGGTAGTCGACTAGTAATGGGTATTAGTCGACTAGGTTAAAGATAAGTTCAAGTGACAGGTTTCTGGATAACTGAACCAAGTCGACTGCAACTTCTTTATAAGTCGACTAGGCCAGTGATTAGTCGAGTAGGGGAATAGGGTTAGTCGACTATAATTGTCTATTAGTCGACTATGTCTTCTGTCAAGTCGACTAATGGACAAACAGAGAGTTGGGTATAAAGTGAGACACAAGATTAGTCGACTAGGAATTTTGGTCAAGTCGACTACTCTATGGGTTAGTCGACTATGAAGGGATATAAGTCGACTATACAACTATGATATGCGTGTGTATCAAGGCTTTTGACATGCTATTATACAATTACAAAACACATCATATCAACTCTCTTTGGGAAGTCTTGATCATGCAGAACTCTTCAAATGGCTTGTGTTAGAGCTCCAAATGATTTGCTTCACAAATGTCTTCATCAAAACAAGTTCCAATATTCTACCCCTTTTTGATGATGACACGTTATGTGCACAAGTGCTCCCCTTGCAGAAAATAAGTTATAATTTCCTCCCCCTGCAGAAAATGGGTTATAACAGATATAGAAATACTTTGTTCTCCCCCTGCAACAAATATATCATAGAATGTATATATATATATATATATATATATATATATATATATATATATATATATATATATATATATCTGTTCTCATCAACTTCTTATATGGTACCTGCAAGATAAACGTTAGATGGTACCAATCATAAGAGTAAAACATTTAACCTTTAGGAGACCAAACCCAATTAGAATTTGGTTTTCACCTGTTAGTATACACATAATTACATGAATTACATATATCATGAATGTATGATGCAATATTGGTATTTTTATCAAAAATGCTTAAATTCTTAGGAATCCATACAAATTTATTCTTCATTCTTTTTGAAACATTATTAGATTTTCTTTTCACAAAAGAATCATATGGATTACTAACATATGAAGATTTTTCAATATATCCAATACCATAATTATTATGTGACAACTTTTGAAAAGATAACAAGTCATTCAATTTTTCTTTTCCTTGATTGAACTTAGTCACATTGTTCAAGATTTCTTCATATTTCTTTTTGAAAACTAACATGTCTTTATCCAATATAGAAATTCTTTCATTCAAAGACATAGTTTCCTTTTTAAGAAAAACATTTTCTTTTATAAACTTCTCATTATCATTTTTCAAAGATGATATTACTTTTTCAAACTCATCTTTTTGAGAGTTTATAGAAGAAACTTGTAAAGCATAACATGAATTTTCATTTAAAAATTTTTCATTTTCTTTGATAAAACTTTATTTTTCAGTTTTTCATTTTTCAGAGCATTAAATAATTCATGAAATGCATCTGAAAGTTCAGTAAATGATACCTCATCATCTTCAAGTGCCATATAACAGAGGTTGACACGTTCAGTGGTTTCTTCTTCGTCAGAGGAAGAGGAATCACTGTTTTCCTATGATGCTTCATAGTCTTTCATCTTTCTGAACATTTTGCTCTTGTATTTACTTTTATGTTTGAGCAAAGGGCAATCCTTCTTCAAATGACCTGTTTTGTTACAATTAAAGCATTTAAATTTACCTTGCTTTAAGAATCTCCTGAATTTCCTTGAAAGCATTGCCATCTCCTCTTCATCGTCATCGGAATCGTCCGTGTCTGAGGATGCATGAAAAGCAAGTTCTTTCTTCTTTGAGTGAGGTTGTCATTCATCCTTCTTTCTTTCTTCCAATTGCACTTCATATGCCATTAGATTACCAATAAGGTTTTCTAACGACATAGTTGAGAGATCATTGGCTTCTTCAATTGCGGTTGTCTTCTTCTCCCATTCTGGTGTGAGTGCACGAAGGATCTTGCGAACTTTTTCGACTTGTGTGTATTTCTTTCCAAGGGATGCCAAGGAATTGGTAATGTCGGTGAATCTTGTAACCATTTCTGATATAGTTTCATTCTCCTCCATTTGGAATAATTCAAACCTGTGGACAAGAACAGAAATCTTAGATTCTTTAACTTTATTTGTGCCTTCGTGTGTTACCTGAAGAGTATGCCATATTTGATGTGCAGAAGTGGCTGTTGACATGCGGTTGAACTCTTCTTTGGTTAAGGCACAGAACAAGGCATTCATCGCTTTGGCGTCAAGGTTCGCATTCCTCTTTTGATCATCACTCCAAGCGTTGTAGTGGGTAGGCGGTTTGGTGTATGGTGCTTCAACGATGTTCCAAAGTTCGTAGTTGAGCGATTGCAAGTAGATCTTCATCTACACTTTCAATAGTTGTAGTTGGATCCGTCAAATAGCGGTGGACGTTGTGTAGAATGTCCTTCTTTGAATTGTGACGAAGGGAACTCCGTTGCCATCCTTGCTTGTTATTGACTAGGTATGCAGGGCTTGTATGCCGGTTCAGGCTCTGATACCAAATGTTGGTCCCGATATGATACCAATTGTGGAACTTGCTCTGTTGGCACTTATGGATCTAAAATACGAAGTCAACAAAAATACTAAATAAAGAAGGATTAAATTAAACAAATAAATAAACTTGCAATAAAGGAAATCAAATCTCAGAAAAGTTTAGACAAACGCAAACACGAGAGATTTATCCTGGTTCGGTCCTCGTGACCTACATCTAGTTCCCAAGCCACCCGCTTGAGATTTTCCTTTATCCTTGATTTTGTACACCCAAAATCAAACACCATGCACACCACTTGACAAATCCCCTTTGCCAAATGTGTACACCTTCTCTACAACCAAGAGAACAATCACCACCTTGTACAATTTGCTTCTACACCAAGAAGACCCTCTTGTACAATGATATCTTTGAGGATTACAACACTTCATATAAGCCTTGGTACAATATGTGAACGTGGACAAGGTCTAGTATAGGAGAAATTTCAGAGAACTTCGCTAGAGAATAGGATTTTGGTGAAGCACTGAAGTGGGAACAGTTTTCAGGATTGGCAGAGTTTTTTGATTTAGAAAACTGAAGATTAGGATTGGTATTTGGCCTTTAGATTAACAACCCTTTATATAGCTGCACTCTAGGATAAGTTAGGGTAGTTACAGGTGCAATTCAAAAGTTAAAAACGTTGCACAAAAGACCAGATAATAGAAACTGTCCAACAGTCAGAAACTACCTATAGTCGACTTGCCTTTTGAGTTAGTCGACTATACTAGGCAAATTTCCAAAGGGTAGTCGACTAGTAATGGGTATTAGTCGACTAGGTCAAGATAAGTTCAAGTGACAGGTTTCTGGATAACTGAACCAAGTCGACTGCAACTTCTTTATAAGTCGACTAGGCCAGTGATTAGTCGACTAGGAGAATAGGGTTAGTCGACTACAATTGTCTATTAGTCGACTATGTCTTCTGTCAAGTCGACTAATGGACAAACAGAGAGTTGGGTATAAAGTGAGACACAGGATTAGTCGACGAGGAATTTTGGTCAAGTCGACTACTCTATGGGTTAGTCGACTATAAAGGGATATAAGTCGACTATACAACTATGATATGTGTGTGTGTATCAAGACTTTTGACATGCTATTATACAATTACAAAACACATCATATCAACTCTCTTTGGGAAGTCTTGATCATGCAGAACTCTTCAAATGGCTTGTGTTAGAGTTCCAAATGATTTGCTTCACAAATGTCTTCATCAAAATAAGTTCCAACAACCAACCGCCCTTGGATGGGTAGGAGTTTTCAAAAATAGGTTTGAAAATATAGTATGTTTGAAAATTCTATCATATGAAGAATACGAACTAGTTATATGAAAAATTTGTAAACTAGTACGAAATCCTTCAAGTAAGGAATAAAACAAAAATATTTTTCATGAAACATGAAATTCACATGATAGCCAACACTTAAAGTCAATGAAGCATGAATATGACTCATGAAAACAAAGTATGAATAAACAAGAAAGGTGAGTGTACAAATAAAATGTGAAGAACATAATCATGAAAGGTAGACAATAAGCTCAATTGAAATTCCTTTAACATGAAAACATGAAAATCATTAAGAACTAAATTTTCATTAAAACAATTTATACTTTAAGGCATATGTATGTTTTGACAAAACAAGAAGTATACATACATATCCCTTAATACAATTGAGTCCATAATAAAGATTTGCATGAAAATCAAATGCTCAAGGGGTATACATGTATATCTTAAGGTTTGGCAAAATAGACATATACATGAAGTGAAAAAACATGATCATAAAACATGTCCAAGATGGGGAATACAAGTTAAAATGTATGAATCATCAAAAGTAAGCTATACTAGTACATCTAATAAGTACAAATGAGCGTTCAAGCACAAACATTTATTTGTGGCTCATTAGTTGTACAAGTATATATATCCAAGTTTTAATGAAAACTAACATTCAAACATGTAATCAAATCATGAAGCATAGAAATCAAAACAAAAACTCATAAACATACATATGATCATTATGATAAATGCACATGCATTAGATCTATGATATACATAATAGCTAAATAATGGTGAGAACACATTAAATATGGGTCCATATAAACATGGTGATCTCAAATGCTATACATGCATGTCAATGATCTAATAATCATGACATTTAACATACTAATTAAAATATGCTAAAACTCGATAATGTGGAAAGCATATGTAAATATAAATAAGAGTTAGAGATCATTACCAACACCATGAAGGCAACTCTCCAAGTCTTCAAAACAAGGTGGTCCTCCCACCACACTCCCCTTGAAAGTGACGCATCCATATAGTTCTCTTTAAGCTCGAAACGCATCCACTTCAAGGTACCGTCACTCTCACGTCGTGCGAGACCCCACACCTACATCAAATACGATAGGGGTGGTCTTTGGTACCCACACTCTTTTGGGTCCATGAGGGTTAGTACCTTTCCTAACCCAAACAAACTTAGTTGCTAAATTTGCATCATGTATACGATCATAACAAAACTTAGTAAGGTGGCCCTTACGTCCATAATGTGTACAAGTGTACACATGAGCATACATAGTGTTGTGTACATGAACGTGTGAAGCATGTGTATGCCGTGGATGGTGTGCATGCAAAGATG
Source organism: Agave tequilana (assembly GCA_038442645.1). Lineage (NCBI taxonomy): Eukaryota > Viridiplantae > Streptophyta > Magnoliopsida > Asparagales > Asparagaceae > Agave > Agave tequilana. The sequence goes on along the minus strand of JAVJIF010002044.1, from coordinate 456,254 downwards.
GAACTTGTTTCTTTCGAACCAAAGATTCCAAGCGTGTATGGTTCAAAGCACATTGGCTCATAGTGGAGCCCAAACAATCCACACTCTTCTTAAGCGTACAAATATCATTTTCAATTTTGGAAGAAGAGGTGCATGCAATAGATGAGCTAGATGATAAAGCTACACTAGCATGGCAAATATGTGAATCTATATCAATTTTCAAAGATTCATTTTTCTTTAAACAAACTTCTAAATCATTTGAAATTGAAGCAATTTTTATTTTCAAAGAATCATTTTCTTTTACAACAAAATCAAGTTTTGAAGATATAACTTTATTTTTCTTCAAAAAACATCATTACAATCATTTCTATTTTTCAAAATCTCATTTTCCTTTAGGGCAAGGTCTAGCTGAGATTTAAGTGAGTCACATTCACTAGACATCTCTTCCTTCTCTTGCAAAACCAAATCAAGTCTAGAAGACAATTTTTCATTTTTTTTATTTAAAGCAAAAGTCTTCTTTTTCAAAAGGTTATACTTTTCTAACAATTTTTCAGACACAATATAAAGTTCTTCATTTAAAGCATTTGGATCAACATACTCATTACTAGAAGAACTAGCATCATCACAATCTAATTGAGATTCCGAATATACCTCAAGAGAGTCATTCCCTTGGACCATGTAGCATGCATCGTCGGATTCTCCACTAGATTCATCCTCCGTTTGGATTGGCAATTGGAGGTTGAAGGAGGTCAACGTGTTCCACACTGCAAAGGCGGAATCACAGTTAGAAACCATAGAAAGATATTCTTTATTAAGCGTGCCTCTAAATGCCTCAAGGGCTTGTGCATTGGCCTCTAAGTGCTTGCTATTACCAAGATAGGGTTTCTTGGTAGCGGCAAGGAAAACATGCAAGCCTAGGGTTTTCAAATACATGGATATCCTAAATTTTCACATGTCAATGTTGGAGACATCAAACATGGGAGGTGACAACCAATCTATGAGTGTGTGTAAGCAATAAAAGTGTGCAAATGCAAATGATAGATTAGCTAACTAAGATCACACTCTTAGGTGGTTAAATCAAATATCAGGAGCGTAGGCTCTGATACTAATAGAAGGTACACCTAGAGGGGGGTGAATAGGTGTACAGCTAATCTAATGAACTAAATGCGGAATTTAAAAACTAATTGCAATTACATTTAATGCAACCAACGAGTGTAGCCGAATTCCCGGTGAAGGGCTCTGGACTAACTCCTCTTGATTCCTCTGAATAAGAGTTGAGGCGCTATATGAAGCTCTCGTGGTTAAGCACAAGTGAGGCACGCACAAACAAGCCAAGCATATAATATATGAATGAGCAATATGAAAGGTGCAAGGCACAAATAAAGAGAGAGAGAGAGTGTAGAGTCAATGGATCAAACGCAAACAACAAGATGTATTTCGAGATTCGAGCACCCAGCTCTACGTCCCTGCCTTCACAGAGAAGGATTTTCAATCCACTAACTTGTCCACCTAGGACTCCCACACAGGGAACCTCCACCGAGAATTTTGGGGCAATACAATAATATGGAGTACCAAACTCCTCTTTCCAACCAATACAACCTCTCACAGAGGCAATGCACAACCAACTCAATCACCACCTCACAGAAGAGGGGTAGGCACCTAGCCAAACAACCACAATCCACCTTTTCACCAAGAGGGATACAAATCCAAACTCCACCTCTCACTAGAGGGAGCAAACCACAATCTCAACCTCTACACTTGAGAGAGCTAACCACAACCCAAATCAACCTCTACCCAAGAGGGATATCACAAATGAAAGGGTATAACACTTGGTGGTATATCTAAACCACAAACACCTTCTTCTCCACAAAAACAAGGATCCTATAGAAAGGATAGAATGATAGCTCAAGTGTGAAAAATCAAGAGTTTGGAAACAAAAACACAAAGAAAAGTATTTGGGAAAACAACGTGTATTTGATAGAAATGAAGAACTAAGTAAATATCCCAAATCCAAATTTTCTTTGATTTTTTCAAACCCTAAAAACAAATGAAGATGAAAACTTTGAAGCTCTAAAAACTCTTTTTGAAACTTGAATAAAACACAGGAGAATGAAGATTTTTGGCTCTTGAAAAACTTGGAAATATGAAAAATTTTCTCTTGAAAATTCTTAACCAAAACAGTCCCCCAAAGCCCAATATATAGGGCTAGAGAAAAACTAGCCGTTGGGGCTGTTTTTCAGCCCTGGCGGCTGGCGGTCGACCGCCCGGTCAACCGCCAACGGTCAAAAATTTGACCGTTGGAGCCCTTCGGTCGACCGCCCGGTCGACTGTGCCAATCCAGAAAGCAAATGCTCTCTGGCCGGTCGACCGCTCGGTCGACCGTCCAAGCCTTACGGTCGACCGGTCGGTCGACTGCCCCCACCCAAGAGTGGGGTACTTGCAGTCGGTCGACCGCCCGGTCGACCGGCCCAAGTGGCTGGCCAGTCTAGGTCCGGTCGACCGGTCCGATCGACCGCCAGAGCCTGGCAGGCAGCATTTCGGGACAGAAAACTTGGGTTTTTAATATCCTAAAAAATCCCATAAATACTTTAAAAATCCATAAAAATAAGTTCAGTATAATACTTTGAAAATCAAACATGTGTAAAAAATTTCAACACATATTTCAAACAATTTGAACCATTTTTGTATTATGGAAATATTTCCTAAAACCAAAATCCGTATTTTTTCCAAAACTTGGATTTTTGAATTGAAAATACGTTTTGTCCAAAACTTATCCAAATACAAAAACATGATATAGAAATAACTTTTAGGCATATTGTATATGGATAGAATCCAATATACATATACAGATATATATAATAGTTTTTGACTTTAATTACAAAAATATGTTTTGTTTAAAACACAAAACCTAAATACATGAATAGGTATGTCAAACTAAGCTTATTAAGATATGAAGCATACATGTATATAGAATGAATCTAATATACATAAAACCATGTAAACTTATTTTGATATAATATCTATTCATGAAAATCAAGATCAGTTAAACCAAAAATCGAAAACCGATAAACATGAAACTAGAAACACGTGTTGTGTTGTGAACTTGAGCATATCACACTATCTAATCTTTACACATAGATCTAAAATAAAAACTAAACTAGGTACCGAAGTCTTCTTGATGAACTCCGTCTTTAAGCTGACTCGATCCAAACCGTGATCCACCGAGCTTGACTCCAACGAGTGCTATATATAATCTTGAAGCTCGGGCTCTTGAATCACCATATGAGAAGCTCCAAAACACCTTTGTTGAAGCTAATCACCTACTAATATCTTGGTTAAGAATCTGAAACTAAACATCACAAGATTATTAGTAAACATAACTACATTAGTTAATCATCATCAAAGCTAGAGTGGAAGGCCTCAGGGCCAACATTGTTATGATGATGGAGTGATGGATTTTTCTTTTATAACTGTCAGTTATGGTTGATGGAAGGATGGCTTGTTATGTTGGTGAAGGATGGGCTTGTTATGCTATGTATCCTGTTTACTTTTGGAATTGAATTTTATGATGGGCCTGATTGTACTTGGACTTGTTCAGTTATTTTTACTAGTGGGTTTTTAGCTGCGACAATGTGATTCAGTTTTTGCGTATATACGTGTTGTGTATTGTATCTACAAGCGTTGGTTTGCACTCATTAGGATTGCATTTGCAAGTGTTGTGATTAAGTTGGAACCTGCACATAGAAAATAAAGAATTTCAGGAATACAAAACAAAAGTGCAAGTGCTCAATGCTACCGTAATAGCGAGTGGCTATAGGGATGATCCACAAGAAAGGACTAGCGATGGAAGCTTTTTGTAAGTTTTCTTTAGCTCACAAAAAATGGTTAAATTTCTTCTTTCAATTCTTTAAAAAAAAAAATAAGTTATGTTAAATTGTTAAGAAAGTGGTAGATTGAGAATGTGGAGAAAAATAGAAAATAAGTTTATACAAAGAAAGTGAAAAATAATGAATAGAGTTGAGAGATAGTGATATTGGTGATCTAAACTAAAAATTAAAAGAAAGAAAGTTAAACTCTAAAAAAACACTTACTTACCTCTTCGGCGCCTGCTTACCTTTGACCCGTATGGATGATTAAAGCGAGCGAAGTATGACAAATAGGATCTTCCTCATTTCTGATTTACACTACGAAATGAAGGGGCAAGCTATACTAGTATAGGATGGCTTTCCATCACTATAAGCCATCAACAACGCTTGCAAGGGTAAGGCAACTTTGAGGCTATCAGATTATTTGGATTCACAAACACTGAAAAGGGAAGCAAATAAAAATAAGAGTAAAGAAGAAAAGAAACTTCAATTTGATTCAAATAACAATGAAAGAAAAACTTACTTACACCGGTGTCACCCTCAGTACAAACTTTTCTCTCATTCCTCCATGAAACTCTTCTCTCCTCTCAGTTGCATAAATAAAATAAAAATTTCATAAAAGAAAACAAAAAAAAAACCTAAGTTACAAACTACAAAATAGCCTAACTTCTATTTTCTGCTTGATTGTCCCTCTGCCTCTAATGTGTGGGGTATTTATAGGGTGAAAATGGATAAGAGAGACGAGTGGAGAGATAGGAGGAGCTAGCTATTTCTGAATTTGAATCCTCCCCTTATCTCTAAACTTGATTTGATTTATTCATAATTTTATGTGAAAATTCAATTCTGATCTGCAACTTATTAGTGTGTTGATTACTGAATATCACTTATCAAGTGATAGAATTAAAAAGTTTGATCAACATAAGCATTATAGCTCTTTATATCTTCTTTTTGGATCATTTAATCATCAGATTTGAGTTTTAGTAGAGAAAGTTATGATTAAAATACTAAAGAGTGTCCAGTCTGAATCTAATTCTAAATTAATTTAAAACTCCGAAGAATTTTCCTCCTTATCTCCAAATATGATTGATTCATCTCATCCACTCATCTTCTCTCTATCCATTTCTCCTCTTGGATTTTCAATTTGTCTGCTAAAATTGATGAGATATTCATTTATCTTTAGCGAAACTGATAGGGTCATAAAACAATCCATTTTTCTCTTGAAATTAGATGATATTATCTTATCTGATATATCAAGTTTTTAGATAAGATAGCTTCTAAAATCTTTGAATTTGTATTAATCCCCTTGATTTGCTTGATCTTTTGAATTATTTGGATTTAACTGAATAAATCTATCAATCCCTCTATTTTTTCGTTAATTACACTGCATACCACTAAATATGAAAATACATTAAAAGTAAAGTTTTATTTAAAAATAAATGAAGAAAATGTGACATATGTGATACAAAATGTACAATGCACATGCACAATCATGTTGTTTTGCACTGTATCTTGAAGAGTATCCACTTCCATTATTGATCATACTTTCAGGATTAATTTGCTGGGAAGTAGCCCAAATTCTGGGAAGGAAATGCTATGATCAAATCTTGCTGTGGTTGGCAAATTCTGGAAAATGCTCTACACTGTACTTGCTTTTCGTTCACCTCTGATTTTGCTTCCGGAGAAAGCCACAGATATGAGATCAGTTTATTCAAGCATTCAACAACAAAAATATAGATATGGATTTGAGATCAGCCATCTATGATTACAGAGGATATTCAAGTTTATTCAAGCATTAAACAACAAAAATATAGATATGAGATCACACAAAAATATCTTAATAATCATCTACACAAAAGTATCTTAACAAAAGCAACAAATTATTACAACTAATTTAAGTTCAAGTACAAATAAGCAACCAAATTATAAATTCAACCAAACTCTTTCAAGTACAAGTAACTTCTTGTTCTCATATAATAATAAACTTGAAAATCACAACTACAACAATCACCCACAAAATAAATTTCAAGTTTTTACGTAGCTTGTCAAGCTTTTTCGAAACATTGTCAATTGATCTCTCTATCTTTTCTATTTTCAAAGAGAGTCTGTCTTCCATCTCTTCTGGAAATCACTGAAAGAAGTAACATTCAGGCTAGTCCTTTGAAATAAAGTTTGAATACCTATAAATCTTTTACCTCTGTTATTTTCTTTGTGACAAGTAACATTTTTAGCCTCCAAATTATAATGACACCTGAGATGATTGATACTTACTGATGCAAAGCTCATTTTGTTCTTGAAGAAGTATCAACAAACACAAAAATCAATAGTCACAACACTCCTTTTGTATAAGAACTCTGCATGAGAGGTGGGAAAACATGTGAGGTCGGAAACATGTAAAACATCAACACAATACTAAGCATTTGCACTAGCTGCATCCATGAGCTACATAATTAATTGCCCATCTCCTTCAACTGATCAAGATGAGTTCATCACAGCCATTAGCTCTTGTCTTCATAGATTAATTCTAAATAATTGGCAGACATAAAAAAATTTCAATTCTTGTAATAATTTTCACAAGCTTATATCTAGAGAATATGATTGAGGGGGGAGGGGGGGATAGTTTTCAACACAACTGCATAAGCAACAATTATAATTATAATAGTTTTATCCAGATATTGGCAGAAGCGGAAGCTAATTTTTAAAAGTCATTATCAAGCTCTTGTGGCCATTAAACAAGGGATCGGATATAACACTTTGATCAAGCCATTATCAAGCCAACTTTGATCGAATATACATTTTTAGAAGTCATTATCAGGCCATCTTCAAATATTACATACACAAAAACACTTTGATCTTTGATCGGATATAATTACCTTAGAAGGAATGAAAAGATAACCAACACTTTGGCTCTTGTGGCCATTAAACACAATAAAATGAAGGAAAAGATATAACTACCACAGAAAATTTACTGGCTTTGGTCGAGTTCGGCGGAGGAGAGGGTGGCGCGATGCGCTCGAGAGGCCGTCGGCGCGAATGGGGGGAGAGAGGCTAAGAGAGGGGGCGAATTTGAGAGATGGGGCAGGGGGAGTAGGGAGGGGTTTGGGTTTTGATTCGATCTTGCGATGGCTACCGTGGTCGAGATCAGCGGAGGAGAGGGTGGCGCGACGAGCTTGAGATGGGCAGTAGCGAGAATTGAGGAGAGAGGCTGAGAGAGGGGGAGGGGATTTGAGAGAGGGTGCTGTTGCGTGGCTGATTGAGAGAAGGGAGATTTTAGGGTTTTCATATGCCCCTCTTTGGCTGAGTCAGATGCCATATGGCATGATGATGTGGCAAGCCATGTCGGTGGATGCCAACCTGGGAGCTGTATTGGGAGCCAAAAAGCATTATTGCATCACAATCGAGGTACGAATGGTGTTCTGGAGGGGAGATTACTTTAAATTGAGTAGCTGGGTTAAGTAACTTAGTATGTTTGTTTCACTGTAAATGGCTGACTCACGTCTTATGGCGCTTGTTTGGACTATAAGTCGTAAAATGCATTTGCATCTCAATTACGCTTCACTTGTAACACAAACAGTTAATTTTGTGATCATGCAAATCTCACTTATAGTCCGCTTGCAACCCAAACAGTTATTAATTGTAATTAAATTAATATTTTTTATTATTAGATTAATCTTTTTAGATTATGAGATTTTTTTAATTATTAGATTACATGTAATTATTAGATTAAAGTTTTTATTAATAATTCAATAATTTTTATATTAGGATTTTTTATTACTAGATTATATTTTATTGTTAAATTAATATAATGTAGTTAAATTAATTTTAATTCTTACTTTATTTATAGATTAGTAATATATATTTTAATAAGTTTTGATTATTATATAAATTTTTTAATATAAACCAAAATTTGTTTCCTCAAGGGGAAAAAGAAAACCAAAATTTGAAGGGAAATTTAAAGAATTTTGATTGATGACGACCCAATTTCAGAAGAGCAAACAGTTAAAAGGCAATTTAAGAAACAAGAGAGTTAAACCAAAAAAAAGAAAAGAAAAGAAAGAGTTCTTCAACGCATATATCTAATTGAACGTCTCAGGGCATTCCTCCAAACACTTGGCTTGCAAAATTACAATCGCGTAAATGGGGAGAACTCTCACGAAGTTGGCAACATAAGATCGAGGAACTGAGAGAGTGAGAGTGTGAGAGAGAGAGAGAGAGAGAGAGAGAGAGAGAGAGAGAGTAACTGACCGAAGAGAACAGAAGACCCTTGCCGATTCCTGAGCACTCTCTTTGTTTGCTGAGGCTTGTGTGCTTCGCTTCTGAGAGCAAATTGCTATGCAGAGAGAGGAGCACTGTTGTCCGCATCATCGAAGGGATGCCACGAGTCGCTGGTTCCATTGCCATAGTCGATGCAAACACTACACGTTGCAAAGGGATAAAGCGTCAAAGTCCTGCGGTTATGAATAGGGGCAACGAGAGGAGAGACGACTCACACGAGGACATGAGAAGATTAATTGCAGCGAATTTAGTCCCATCGAGGAACCAACGGTGTTCTGGGAAGGGAGATTAGTTAAATAGAGTGGGCTGGGCCGCTACTAAGTAGACACCCGCGATTGTTGGATAATAAAAAGGCCCAGTGCTATCCCCAAGTTGCGGTGCGTCTCAAGATCCGTCTCAATTCTTAATGCAAAATTACTGGGTTTAGATGCCAATTCTTAATGTGCAAATTACATATATAATAGTATAGAAAGGTTTTATACTGCACGTTTGCCGCGGCCGGCCCGGGCCCGGTTCGGCCCCCCGGCCCACTGTTATCTCTAATTAAAATTAAATGGGTGACAGTGGATTTCTCATCCTGGAGCAAAAAGATAAATGAAAAACTTTTACCTGCATCTACTTTGTACATACAACCCCAATTGTAATTAAAACGCTTTGGTCTTATTTGTTTTGTATCGTTTATTTGTTTATTTATTATTTTTGAACAAAGATTGTGTAACTTGATCCTTTTGTGTTGTTTATCCTATTCACAAAATAAAAAAATATTAGCTCGCCGGGCTGAACCACTTAGAGTTCAACGCTCTAATGATTGTTGGATTTGTTACCACAGCCCAGTCACAAGCCCCTAAAACGTGCTACGTGCAGGGATGATAATGGGCAGCCGCCGGAGCGGACCTAGGGTACGCCCCGCCGCCCCGGCCTTGGCTCCAAAGTATTTCAGGTCTTAAATCAGTCACAATTTCTGTCCAAAACACTAATTCAAACCGGCGCTAAGGCTACATTTAGACCCTAATGCTATTTTAAAAATAAAGAAAAAAATGCTCATAATTTTTTCTTGCTTAATTACGTCAAACCATATGTTTTTTAGGATTAAAAGTTTTGACTTTTAAAATATAAAAAATTATAAAATGATACTAATTTGTAATATAATAGTAATATTAATTTGAAAATGAGTAAAATTGATACTAGATTTGGACTCATAAGTAGGGCATGAAACGAGCCTTCTGAAGTGTTACGATCGGGATCTGGTTAGGGCCGGGCATGGTGTAAACCCCGGCCCTAAAATAAGGCCACAACCCTTACTCATTTTTGATCAGGTCGTGGCCAGAACCCGGGTTTGGGGCCCAAATAGTAAGAACCTGCATGTACCACTCTTGTGCTGAGAAATGTATAAATTATATGTAAGAAAAGTATTTCCTTGTTTTTTTAAAATCATTTGAGAAATTAGCTTGTGAGCCGACATCACCATCTGAAAGCACCAGGGTGCGATCAAACTCTTACTTTCAAAGGTTGACACCATCACTAGGAGTGAAGGCATTAAATTCTTGTTCCTTGAGTGCATATAATCTAAGGTCACAATGAACCGCCGAAATGCTAAATTTAAGCAATCCAGAATCTACAAATAATCCTTTTCCGTTTTTTGAGATGCATGTGTCCGCACCCGAGAGAGCAACGTAAACGTGGGTGCGTTGCTCCTCATCACTCACCATTTTCTCCAGTTTGAACACAGTGATGGTGGAATCTGAGGCAGGGGGATTACTAGTCCCTTTGAGGCTGTTATTGTCAGACATGCAATTAGTTGAGGATGGTTTCATCATCATCCATGAACTAACTGTGGCTCATGGACTTTCAGTATTAAATCTGAACTGATGGGACGTAACGGGGCAGGCTCCTGTCAAATGCAAATAGATATGCGAAGCCATATAGGGGTTGTTTGGATGCACAGAGAAGTGAGAAAGTGAGAGGCCCAATTTCTCACTTTTATTGTCCATTCAAATACCGAAAAAGACATAACATTTTTCAAATCACACTTCCGAACAACATCCAAACACTGAAAAAGTTACTAACCAATTCTCAAGTTCTAAAGGAAACTATTACTACTTCCTCACTTCCACACTACCACCCTTAACAAACAGCTTAGATTCACTCTACAATTCAGTTGAGAATTCAGTTTTTTTTATTTTATTGAATTATACTAATTCAAATATCTCCTCCTATATTGAAGAAACTGTCAATTTTTATCGTGTTTTTAGGTTTGAATCCTCAACTAGATTCAATAAATCATACCCTACCATATAAGCCATTAAATAATATGATTTTATGAATCCAAATTTGAAATTTTGGTTTGCATTCGCGTGGGGTTATCAGGTCATTGCCATCCCTACAGTTGATAGATTTTTAGTGCATTTAGTGGTGCAGATGAACTTGTTGACTGTTCAGTGAAACAGACCTTTGGTCATCTCTTTGGGGACCTAAGGACAAAATTTATGTTAGCGTATCGATTTCACGATCTTTGCTCACTACTTTCTCAACAACTTTTTTTATTTCAAGTCTCTTTGCGATTCACAGTGCGCGAAAGGCCAACAATAACTCCTCAAGCCTTTATTATTGATGTCGGGTCTCCTTCGATAGGCTCAGATGAACCGCACATGTTCATTTTCATCGTGGACCGGTGACTTCAACTTCAATGAGTCGGCCATTGATCTCCAAAGAACAAGTCAAACGCGAAAACGCGTTCGTGGGGGCAAAAAAAATTAATGTTCACAACTGTTTATGACAACTCTTTGAAGGATTGCAATGGATCTCGCGGTGGTGCGCGTCATCTTCACTGTCATTGTGCACGATAGATTTCTTATCTTTGCTGCAGATGCCAATGAGAGAGACGTTTGTGGGGTGGACGGGCTGGAACGCGCTTTTAATTCATCGTTTGATCTCTTTTGATTACTTTGGAAAGATGATTCGAATCTTGATTTCTTCTCACGTCCTGTCCTAATCTGTCCCTGCATGATGTTGTCAGTCTCTATCTATGATAATATTTGCTTTGAGTGTATGCCCACATATATACTTTGTTGTCTTCCTCAGATTTTCGGTGATTAAAAGATTTGGCAAGAAAAGTTTCAAAATGAAAATCTCAAATAAAAACCATCAGAATTTCTGAAGGAAAAAACTCAGCCTGATATTGTCAGTTTTCTGAATGGGTTCCTCTCCGTTTAGAGAGGGAAATTGTCACAACCCAGAGGAAAAATCCGTGCACCTAATTTTCTTTCAATAAAACACAATATGATGGGAAAAGATCATGGGCCCACAAATTTAAAGAAAATAGCAACTCTCCAGCCTATTTTCTGGAAAACAAATACGCCCTAAGTGAAAGACAGATTAGGCAAGGCCAAAAAATAATCAATAGGGAAGTGTTGTCTAATTTAGTTTTCCTCTTCAAGTTAGGGCCGGCATGAGCAGGGCACATGCAATTGATTTTTTTTTTTTTTAACTTTTCATTTTTGAGGAAAAAGGACGAGGCCTCAAACTCGAAAATTCAAATTCTCCAAAAAAAAAAAAATTTGTGAACTTTTGTTTCACAGATACATTGAAATATAATTTATTACTTTTGTTTACAGACATGTGATACATTATATCTAAACATCTATATTTTTCCTATTTCATCATCCATACTATATATATATATTGATTAATTGCTTTATCAATAATATACTGAAATTTTTTCTTCCAAATTATTATAGTGTCAGAGCCATTCTTCTACTGATCGTCGTTCTACGCTATCAATGAGTGTGAGCTGGACCATACTCATGTAGTTATGCCTAGAGCTGGGCCATCTCTTCATCTTCTACTATTGTCGACCATGACGACATTTTACTAGCGCTGCCCTCTGCTCTTACCTCCACAGCCGCCTTCGGCCTTCACCCTCTAGCGTGGAGGCTTTCTCCTCCGAGATCTCTCCAGCAACAACTTCATCATTCCCACCGTCGATGAGAGGTGATCAACAACTGATGAATTATCATTCCTGTAGTCGACGAGAGACGATCGACGAGCGATTACTTTACCATTCTTGTCGTCGATGAGAAACGATTGACGAGCGATGCTTCACCATTTCCACCATCGACGAAAGACGATCGACTAGCGATGATTTCACCATTCCCGCTGTCGACAATTGACGAGAGTATTTTCAAACTCTCGATTTTTGATCCGCTGTGAGTTTGAGAGGGGGTGTTAACAGACATGTGATACATGTAATATATTGTACCTAAACATGTATATAAATATGTGATACATTATATTTAGACATGCATACTTTTCATATTTCATTCTCCACTTCTATATATATTGATGTAATTGCTTTTGAATAATAAACTAAAATTTTCTCTTTTCTAAATTATCAACTTTTTCAAACCAATCTGTCAGTATACTTTATCCAGATCGCCAACGGGGCACATGACCTAGCAACAAATAAGGTACAATGTAGTAGTTTTGATTAATTAGTTACCACCAATCCTTCGGTGATTTTCACTGCCAATTATCATTTATTGTTGTAATCTAGACATATTAAGCGACATGGAATAGCTAAATAACTAATACATGACAACGAGTATGTATCAACTATGAAATTTCTCAAAATGTATCTGGACATTATGTCACAACAATATAATGAGTACAATATGTGGCTGAAACACTGAAGATGTTCACTCTGAGAGATGCCTCAGTGGCAAAGAAATGATCACTTTATGAAAGTCCAACGTTCAAGCCCTGTAACTGAAGAAGGGAAAAAAGAAAGAAAAGAAATGAAACTAGGTTCTGAACAGCTCCAAGCAGTGTTCCTGATCCAAATTCCTGCTCCAGAACTTTTTGTAGTACTCGTCGTATGTGTAGCTCTTGTAAATGGCCGGAGTGCGATCGCCTGTGAGCTTCGTTGCAGGGCTGATGACTGCACTATTGCACGGGCAAAGGAATGAGGCGATGGACATCCTCTCTTTGCTTGAATTTACGACAGCCCTATGCCAAACGCTCCTGTACCTACCGTTACTCAATGCCTGAAAAAATCAGAGGCTCTTTTTTAATTCCAGAGCAAGAATTTGTTGCTTGGGTTAATTAATATCGAGCTTCATGTTTTTCATACCTTCATGAGATGATTTCTGCAAGCTTGTCCTATTATTCGTCATGACTTGTGATTTTATGCTATTGGACAAGATCAGTTATATATTGGTTTACTTTATTTGATCACATATGAAAACTTTCCTTCCCCCTCTCTCCCCCTTTTATGATTCATGTCAGTAATGGAGTTATCATCAAACTAGAGTCGAAGAAATGAAGTATTACGTTGTGATGGAAAAAAATAAAGAGATATGACAGGGAGAAGAGCACTTGCGTCCTATGGAGTAAACAAACATTCAATCGGACTTAATTTTTTCTAACTACGATTAAATCTTACCTTTCGAGATTAAATATTTGTAGATTAGTAAATTGTAAAGAATAAATAGCAGAATTCAGCTTGAAATTCTAAGGTTAGAAATTTAACTGCAAAAATTACAACTAAGATATAGTGAAGTCTTTGTTTTCTATTCTTCCTATCTTCTATAAAAAAAATATTGATTTTTTAACTTTGGAAGTTAGCTCCTCATGTATCTAAGGAATCTAAGAAGAGAATTTTCAGCTTTTGTTTCTTGGCTTTTGATAATTTCCACCAATTTCTTTCTACCAAACTCTCACGTTATGAACATGGAAACTCTCCTATTTCACTCCTATTTCAAGGCGTGATGTGCAAATGGCGTCTTTTGATTCAAACCAGAACTAATAGTTTAAGATGATTTTCTCATTCTCACAAAAACGAGTTGCATATTCACAACTTAAAAATTTTCTTCTCTTTTTCATAGAATATTCTCAACTTGTACACTCCACTATGAATTCGGACCCTCTCACCTGCAACCAGTTACAGTTCACAAAGAAGTCTAGTTACAGTCATAAGTTGATCAAGTAGCTGGCATATTCATAGAAATATTTTCTTGCGGGTTGCTGGTCATCCATTTTATTAATCAGAAACAGTTTTCGCAGAGTCTATTTACCTGTAATTGGTCGCCGATGTTGATGACAAAGGCATTGGGGTGAGGATCCACGGCGAACCACCGGCCCTCCCTGAGAACTTGCAAGCCCGCCACATTCTGGTCCTGAAGAAGGATTGTGAGGGCGTTCGGGTCAGTATGCGCGGGCAAGCCATACGTGAGCTCAGGTTCGGGACATGGTGGATAGTAGTTGATCGCCATGTGTTGCTCCTGCTCGCCGAGAACTGCCTCGATGTAGCCCTCTTCCAGTCCCAAGCTCAGAGATATGAGCCCCAGTAGCCGGAAGCCCAGTTTCCGGACTTCCCTACAGTAAGTGCTCACCACTTCCCTGAGATCCGGTCAGTTACAAGACTCGTCACAAGCCAAATATTTCGGTCAAAAAAAAAATGACAATTTGGTTTTAGTTTCGTAGGAAGGTTAAAAAAAATTAAAAGAAAAGAATTTTCTTGCATGTGTGCGCATGTGAGGGCACATGCTTTGGTCAAAGAGTTTTGGGGGCAACTGCTGTGAAGTTCTAGGTCATAAGGTCTTGTTTGGTTCTCAAAAATTGAGTTGAAAAAGCACTGTTAACGTGCTTCACAAGGGTGAAATCTAAAATCGTGTTTATTTGCATTTTTAATGGAGTGGAGAATAAGATGTGGGCCCCACTAAAATCAAAATCAAGGCCCAGCTACAATTGAGTTGATTTTCTCTCGCTTGCGAGTGACAATCAGTCGAAAAACTGACAATTTTACTTTCTTTGGGAAAGTTGCTTTTTTAAGCTCACCATAATTTTTCTTAGAAGATTTTCTTCCAAGCAGGCCTGGCAAGGCAACGGTCAGTGAGGAGGCTGATGCGGCCAACTGTGAACCATAACTGACATGTGGCATTTTTTATTTTTATTTTTAAAATTTTGGCTGACCAGTTAACGTCACAGGAAAATTGCTTGCTAGTATTTTGTGATTATGAGTGGATTATGAGTGGTGATTATGAGTGGTGGCCAAGAGTATTGTTTGTGCTGAAAGCTTCCAAATTGGAACTAGAAATCAGGTGCACATGTTAAACAGCAAACTCTTGTGAGCAAGTTCAGCACAAGCTTAAAATTTTCTTTTGGTTCTTTTTTAAGAAATATACTCTCACTTGTTATTTTTGTAATTTTCTCATTGACTACACTAACTGTAGGGGTGGAGAATTTATCTACACTTAAATTATATTAGGATTTATGAGAGAAAATAATAAAGCAATGCGAAGACGTAGAATTTTACGTGAAAACTCAATTTGAAAAAACCACGGGGAGAGGAAAATAATTCACTATTTTCAAAAGGTTACAGTGAATTCAATAGAATTAGAACTCTATGGTAGTCTCAGATTACAGTGGTTTGAGAAAGATGGTATCAGTCTTTTTTTTTTTTTCTCTTTTTTTATCGATCTCCCGATGTATACATACCCAGGGGTCTTCATTGACGGTGCGGGTCATGCAGATTTTAATAACCACATGATTTGCACATTGTGATTCTTTCATAACGGCCTAGATTATGCTCTTGATTGCGAAAATAATTTCTGCTATCTTTTGTAACAACTTTCGCTGAAGAAGGAGTTGTTCTAACATTTGAAACGTGAGATGACCTGGCGACGTAATAGTATTCATGAATATAGGCGGATATAAATGAGGTCGGTTGTTGCGGCCGTCTTGCTTGAGAGGGGAAGGATTAATCATGGATTAACGACGCTCTCGGAAGAATGAGCGTTTTCAGGTCAGTAGATTTCTTGGAAGGATGAGTTCCTCGGAGCTGTTGATTCCTCGAAAGGAGAAGTGTCCTCGGGAACAATTGGGTAATGCTCTCAGGGGAAAGCTCTAGCTTGGCGTATCATGTTGCCTTTTTTCAAAAATTTCTGATGAGATGAGACACGTGTCTTGATCCAAGTGCAGGTCAGAAATTGACCACTACAGATACCCTCTCCGCTCCCTCTTTTTCCAAACTCCGAGGAGAGAGAGTGGAGCGGACTGATTAGATTCTGGCTCGGCAAGTTGAGGCGTCGCTTGCACTGTGAAGAAATTATTCAAAATATCTTTTTGCATTCTGAGCCCTCTTTGAAAACTAGAGTGGGTGAAGATAGTTGTCAAATTAATGACCAAATTCTAACCTCATCATGATTGAGATCATGTCGAGGCAGATCACATCTTGCGGATTTGATATGTCAAAAAATCTTGGGTGCAAACCGACTCTTCAGATGAAGTTGGAATTTGAATATGGGACAGTTCAGCTGCATCATCTATATATATGGAGGATCCTGAAAGTGGTTGCTTATCTTCTTAAGAGTTCTTTCCCCCCTAAACTTCTTGTCTTAGTAGATTGTAATGTCGTTCTTTTTCTTCGTCCGATGGAGGAAGAAGAGGGAGAAGATGGAGACGGTGGAGATGACGGACGCGTCACATCGATTTTCGTGATGACCTTGTCACGTAACTTAGATTTTCGGGATAAGGCCCCGCTGTTAGGGGAGATCGTTGGGTCCAAGCTCTGACTTGATTTACACAAATATATCTTCCCATGGTGGTGGGTGTAACACCCTTATTTTTAAAATTCTGACTTAATATTCTAGTACTTGATTAACAAGATTAGAAAGAATTATTAGAGGCGATGTCAAGCTGAAATTTACTGTGACTGTGAGATGATACTATATGATAGTTAGATTCTAGCGATAAGATTTTTATTTGATGATAAGTAGGCTGAGAAAGCCAAAATTGTTATGTGGGATATAAATAGCCCGTTGTGAGCCGAAATTATTATATTGTATCATGACAGACTTATATTTTTAGAGAAAGTGCTGGCAAAATTGTTAAGAATTTGGTCAAGATCAGGATAATCTGTTGATTAATTTGAGTTATTATGTTAATTGAGGATATTAGAAACTGAGACAGTTACAGTTGATATCAGAGTGCATGATTTAGAATGAGGATTTGATTTAGAATAGTAACGTAGAAAGAGAATTGACTATTAGGACTCATTGCTATGATTGATATGTATGCGTGTGTTTCGTATGTATATAAATGTATTGTTTGATATGAATGGTTTAAGGGGGTAGGGGTTCTAACGTGTATGATTAATCTCGAAACCCGAGATATTTGATCACTATCTTATGTTCAAATTATGGTATTCATATGCCATAATTTGAATGTGCTCTGTTGGGGGTGTGCGCCATCAATATGAGCTGTCGTGGTATAGACACTGGAGTAAATGAATGATTAAAATATTAGATGAGTCAGGATTAAATTAGATCGTAAGAACATAGTATTGAGTTGTTCAAGAGATAATGAATGTTTAAGATGAAAGTTTGAATAAGATATTAAGTTGAAAAAGAGAGTATTTTGTAAAAGAGGAATGTGAAGGTTTTACACTTATCTATTTCAAGCATGCTAAGTTTCGAGGACGAAACTTTAATAAGAAGTAGAACTGTAACACCCCGCTTATTAAAATTCTGATTTAATATTCTAATACTTGATTAATGAGATTAGAAAGAATTATCAGAGGCGATGTCAAGCCGAAATTTACTGTGGTTGCGAGATGATACCATATGATGGTTGGATTCTACCTATAAGATTTTTATTTGATGATAAGCAGGCTGTGAGAGCCGAAATTATTATATGAATATAAGTAGGTCATTGTGAGCCAAAATTATTATGTTGTATCATGACGGATTATATTTTAGAGGAAGTGCTGCCAAAAGTTTTAAGAATTTGGTCATAATCGGGATGATCTGTTGATTAATGAAATTATTATGTTAATTGAGGATATTAGAAACTGGAACCATTATAGTGGGTATGGCTGGAAAAAGGTCCTGCTCGGGTGGCAGCAGTAGTGGATTCTGATTCCATCGTCATCTTTCATATCTTGCAGTCTTCCCTCTAGGCAGGATCCCGTGGTCCTCGCACGAGGATACTCTTTTCTGAAGGCGAGTCCTGGGCAGGAAGCATGAGTGGATCATCTGGGATTATGAGGTGTCCAAGCTTTCCAGGCTTCTGGCCACCTGTTCAGGATGGAATGTGATATTATCACGTTCTTGCACGTCCTGAATGGGATCATCTGGTTGCCTTGGAGGCGTGTCCTAGTTTGAAGGGGGAGACAATTCCTCATCTAGGAAATCTTTCGTCTTTTTGCGAAGGAACCTCCTCGGATTTCCCTTGGGATCTATGGAAGGTGGCGAGAATAATAAGATTGCGCTTGTGTAAAGCGTCGCCCGACTAGCGGATCTTTGTTTACTTCAGCATCAGGAGCTTGGTTGGCGAGTCTGAGTCAGGATTGAATTATCTGTATTCTTTTCCAAAAAAAGGCAAAGACATATGTGTAAACCTCATGCCACTTTTGTTAGATGTAACCGAGTATGTATTTGAATAGATGTAATCAGAATTTTTTATAATAAAAGCGGTAAATTTTTGAAATGGAAGTATTTATTTAGATCTTTCCTGCTTTGTCTATTGATTGTTTTGTTTGGAATTGGATGTTTGCTTGGAGATATTTTCTTTGACTCCGAAATGTTTGGAACTTGGTTTGGCCTGTAGATTCCGTGTGGCTGTTTGTCCCACATTTCGTGGTTGTTTGTCCCACAGCGGTACCTGTAAGTCTCATCCCTAAGCGGGGAAAATCCCTACTATGGATTGAGCCTTTGAGAGGCGAAAATCCATACAACGGAGTTGGATTCGCGTTTACTTCCAAGCAGGGGGCACATCCCGTCAAGGAGCTGCGAAGTCGGGCTTCTGAGGGGGGAATCCCTGCAACAGAGTCGATCTCCAAGCCAGGGAAATCCTACAATGTAGGATTTTGGTTCCCGTAGGATTGCCGAGAAAGGCATGTAGGCACGTCTGCGTTAATACTTTCATGTGGCACATATCCTGTCTAAAAGTGTACAGACGGCGATCCTCCGAGTGTGGCACATCCCATCAACAGAAGATCGCTTGTTGGTCTCTGAGTGGGAAAAATCCCATAACAGAGGGCATTGACTGCATAGGAATTGTTAGGAGATACATACAGTCATACATCAAGACATTAAATAGAGTGTTAGATGCAAGTGTGGAAAAAATGAGTTGTGCGAGCTTAGTTTACAGGTTCACGAGATTAGTACGCCGATGGGATAATCCAAATAAGGAAACTCTTATTAATATACACTATATCTCATGTTACCATTGCCCGAGCAGACACAACACGGGTTGTCCCTAGTCAGGTCAAGCATACTCAAACTTTAAATCATATCTGAGATCCTTGTTGATGGAAAGTCAATTCCTGTAGTGTCACATCCTTGGGAGAATTATTGGATGTATGTCCATATGAAGTTGATACGTTGAGGGAATAATTCAAACAAAAAACCCTTATAGATATACTTGATCTTGTTTACAGCCATAGTCCGACAGTACATCTAAAAATTGGTCTGAGGTGAGAAAATCCCAGCAACATGTTAGATGTGTCTGTCCAAGATAGGGCCTCTACCTAGTCGACGATCTGGTACCTCCAATGTGGGAGCAAGCCTAATAACGAATTTGTCCGCTTATGTGGGGGATATCCCATTAACGGAGCTGTCTTTCAAGTGAGGGCACATCCTATCATCGGAGTATGGAAAGAATTCGGTAAAGAAAAAGTACCAGGGGTTTATCCGCACATAGATTCAGATGAGAGGAGTCTGCAGGCTTGTCTATTCTGAATGGGGGCTGATTCCATTTGCGGAACAAATGGAGACTCTGAGAAGGAGTACATCCCTACAAAAGAGTGGGGACTCCGAGTGGGGAAAATCCCACAACGAAATTTTTTGGCTCCCATAGGACTATCGAGAAAGGCCCATAGGCATGCCTCGTTAATATTTTCACGCGGGGGCACATCCCGTCTAAGAGCGTACAGATGCGATCCTCTGAGTGGGGACACATCCGATCAGTGAAATATCACATTTCGCCTTCGAGTGGGGAAAATCCCATCTCCAGGGCGAATGGATGGAAGCTGGAACTGCCTCCGAGTGGGGTACATTCCATCATCGAGGAATTTTCTTAGCTGCGTTCGAGTGGGGGCACATCCCATCATCAGGGCATATGGCTGAATGTATGTCAGAACTGTCTCTGTGTGGGGCATATCCCATCCACAGGAGGTTTTCTTGACTGCCTCCGAGTGGAGGCACATCTCATCATTGGGGCGCATGACCTGTGTGGAGGCACATTCCATCCACGGGGGTTTTCTTGGCCGCCTCCGAGTGGGGGATATACCATTAACGAGGCGTGTGGACAGACGACTGCGTTGCAAAATGTAAAGCATTGAATAGTATTTTATTCTTCTAAGTGCAATACATAAAGGTAAGATGAAGGGTGCACACTGAATGTATAAAAGTCGGGAAGTCAATCGATCATCTTGTACTGGTCGACTGCATTTTGCTCCCGGGGAGACTGTGCATTTGGCTGCCAAAAAAGCACCTCAGGGGTGAGAACGCACTCCTCACGAAAGCCTTGGTGGATGAGCTCATCTAGGTATCATTGGAGGACCCAGCAATGGATGGTCTAGTGCCCCTTGTAGTTGTGGTAGGAGCAGTACTCCTCCAACATAGGCAATAAGAGATTGAGTTGGATCGGCTTCGGGCGTCTGACCCATGGCCGATCTTTGAAGGTATTGAACACTTCACTAATTGGAAGTTTTAATAGAGTGAAATGTTGAGTTGGCCTATAGCTCTGGATTGGACTCGGGGAAAGAATAGGGAATGCCTAATTTTTGTAAGGAGGCTGCCCCCAATGTCTGTCTAGAGCGTGGTCGGGGGTTTCGTGAGTTGACTTTGAATTTATTTTATCATCGATTGATTTTCCAGGGTGATTGGAGGAAGCCTTTATTGCCTTCTTGAGCTGGATGTACAACTGCACTCGGGACCTCGCTCATCTTGGAGACGATGTGTTTCAGGAGGTGTTTTACAGAGGGTGAGTGAACTGCAGTCCGCTAATGAACGCGAGTGCAGATACCTCCGCACCACAGTTGGAGATCTTTGTGAGCTGATTCTAGAAGAAGTTAATGTAAGACTTAAGGCTATCTCTCGACCTCATCCTGACGGAGAGGAGGTAGTGACTACTCCTCTTGGCTTCTTGGCGAGTGTCGTGTTATGTGAGGAAGGCCTTAGTGACCTCCGAGAAGTTATGGAGAGAACGTGGTGGCAGGGAATAGAACCACTCCGATGCCGCGCCTTTCAGGCTTAAAGGGAAGGTAAGGCACATTGCAGGTTCATTGCGGGAGTATAGTATCATCTTGTCTTGAAAGTGCTGAATGTGCTGAACCGGATCGCTCGCTCTAGTGTAAGCTGTCAAAGGTAAGAGTCGAGAATTTTCTTAGAAGCTCACATTCCTAGATGTCCCTGGAAAGCGGGGAGTCGTGGAGGCGGGTTGTTGGGATCAGGTGCTAAGATAGCTAGCCCTCCACAATCCGCTTTTGGATTAGTTCATCAAGGGCATGGAGATTTGGGGACCTCCCACTCTCGGGGTCGACCGTTGTTCGCGCGAAATTCTGAAGGGCAGCAACTTAGATCTGGAGATGTTGGTTGAGCAACTTCAGCTCCTCTTGTTCACGGAGGATGTTGTTATGATCGAGCGCCATCTACTCCCGCTGCGATTTGACTGTAGTTGTTGTTCCTTCATCTGCTCTCTCATCTCGTGGGGCATCTGTAAGAGGTGGTCCTCCTGGTTCTGAGAGGGGTGAGCACTGACGGACGACTCCTATGGTGAAATGGACGCAGTGCCCTCCATGAGCGGTTAATTGTTGGTTAGTTTGATGGTCGTGCCCCCAGTGGTAGCTTTGGCCATGCCCTTGGAGGTTGCGCTGTCGGTGATTCAGTTCCATGGGGCCATCACCGATCTGGGGCAGACTTTTTGAGGAAGGTTGTGAGAGGAGAGATCTTGAACATGGAGACTCAGATCTTAATGAAAGTACCAAAATGTAGGGGTTAATTCCCAGAAAAAATTTATCTACACTCAAATTATAGTAGAATTTGAGAGAGAAAATAATAAAGCAATGTAAAGAAATAGGATTTTACGTGAAACCCAATTTGAGAAATATTACAGGGAGGAGGGAAAAAATTCACTATTTTCAAGAGATTATACGGAATTCTGTAGAGTTAGAACACTGTGGTAGTCTCAAATTACAGTGATTTGAGGATGATTGTATAGTCTTTTTTTCCTCTTTTATTTGTCGATCTCCCGGGGTATATATACCCAGTAGGTCTTCATTGACGGTGAGGGTCATGCAGATTTCAATAACCGTGTGATCTGCACATTGCGATCTTTCATAACGACATGAATTATGCTCTTGATTGCAGGAGTGATTTCTGCTACCTTCTATAACAGTCTGCATTGAAGTAGGAGTTGTTGCAACATTTGAAACGTGAGATGACCTGACGGCGTAATGGACTCTATGTATGTAGGCGGATATCAATGAGGTCGGTTGTTGCGGCCGTCTTGCTCACGACGGGGAGGATTGACCTTGAACTGGCGACGCTCTCGGAAAGATGAGCGTTCTCGGGGCAATGGATTCTTGAGAAGGATGAGTTCGACGGAAGCGTTAATTCCTCGAAAGATGGAGTGTCCGCGGGAACAGTTGGGCGATGCTTTCAGGGAGAAACTTTGCTTGGCGTATCATGTTGTCTGTCTTCGAGAGTTTCTTATGAGAGAAGATATGTGTCGAATTGACCAATACACTAGCACAAAATTTTACCAGACAGTCAACGGTTCACGGGAGTGCTTAATTTTGTGGTCATATAAATCTCATTTGTAATAAGTTATAGTACAAAACAGTTAATTTTTTTACTCATGTAAATCTCAATTGCATTCTAATTACAGTCCAATTTTTATTTTTCTTAATTAATTTTTATTTTAATATTACTTTGCGGTCAATTTTGTGGTCAACTTTTTCACTTCTACTTCCACATTACCATCCAAACACCGGAAAAGATATAACATTTTCCAAACCACATTTCTCAATAACATCTAAACACTAGAAAACTTACTAATTAATTCTCACGTTCCAAAGGGAACTATTACCACTTCCTCACTTCTTCACTTCCTCACTTCCACCCTAAACCAAACAGGCCCAGTGACGAAGAAGCGAAGAAGCTATAGCTCATGGTTGAATAGGAAAAGGAACGGACGAGAGAAATCCAAATCGACAGACAGAAGTGCAAGATTTAGTAGCATGTCATCGTTAAGGTACCATCAAGAGATTATAGGGGGGGGGGGGGGGGGGGGGGGGGGGGGTGGGGGGTGGGTTTGGGTGCGAATCCGAGATGACCCGTTCTAGAATGCATGTTAAAAATGTGAAAAGATTCGAGGTGGCGTGTTCTAGATGCACGATGATTTTTCCGCGTTTTGTTTGGTCCTTAATCAGCATCATGACATAGAAGATTGTACAGTGTCGAATCATTGGGAGTATGTGCGAGACCCTTCATCAAGATTATGGTGACTGTTGTTAGGTTAGCCAAGGCATAGACATATGTTACAGTGTGCATAAGCTATGTAAATTAACATTTTAAAAAAGTTGACAAAAGAAACATCCCTTTTGTGTGAATTCTAAAAGACTAAAATTTTTTAAGAGAGACTATCCACGTAGGGCACATAGCAATTCAAGCACTAATAAAATCCAATATCATTTTTTTTTTTTAAAGTTATAATGACGTAGCTCGGTGAGTAGAAAAGATACGCCTCAATTCGGTACGAATCTGACCTGAACATAGGAGGCTTGGACGGCCAGCCTGGCGCAAACTCCTCCAGCGGGTAGCAGTGAAGCCGGAGATAGTCCCTCCAGTTGTGAATCGTTTCTTTCTTGACATTAAAACTCGTCGAGAGCCTTATTTTCTTGGCAGGGTCATCGGAGTACAGGCTCATCTTGTCCTCGGCGGGGAGCCGGAAGAATTCACCACCAATCGCGACCATCCTCATCATCAATTCAATAGACATACCGTGATTCACAACCTAAAAATAAGAGAGCAAGCAAAAAGTGAGAAGACGAAAAGAGTAGTTAATTAAACATTTACTTAAAATCTATGTATTTTACACGGGCGCCTGCGCACACACCTGAAAGAAGCCGTAGTGTTGGCAAGCATCCGCGACTTGTTTGATGATTTGGGCTTTGTCGGGCCGACTCAGGTCGATGATGGGGGTGTTGCGGTCGGTTTGAACTTCGTTCAGCTTGGGCCGCTCGTGCTCGGGCCGGACGTAGCTCTTGGGCAGGCTGCTGTGCTTGTTACCAGTGGAAAGTAGTTGCTCCGCCATGAGAGGGAGAGAGAGGAGAAGGGAGTGGTCGGGAGCAGAGGAGCAAGATGAAAGTAGTTGTAGTAGTAGCTGGCAATGGACCAGATAGCAGTGGACTGCCGCATTCCAAAGTCTTCGCCTGCTGACGTCGGGGGGGTGACGACAGCAGCGTAACTGCTGCGGTAAGCTGTTACAGTGCGCCGGGACGGGCTCGATCGGCGTAATAGCGTAGAGTATGCAGCGGATTGATTAATTAGCCTCTTGTTGTTGAGTCCCCGGACGAATGAGTAATTTTTCCGTGAGTGGTGTACATGTGATGTGTTCATTCATCCGAGTAGAAAGTCAAATAGGATTGATTATAAGAAGGCCGTCCGTTTTTTTTTTTTTTTTCCCTCACTTTTTTTCTTTTTCTTACTTATCTATCTCAACAGCGAGGACCACTATGGTTTGGACCTGTAAGTTCTAGAGATGCAATCAGACAACAAATATATAATTAGTGTTCAAAGTCGTTGATGTGGGGGTGAAAATTGGGTCAGGTTTGACCCGAATCCGCACCGCTCCAGATCAGAAAAGTCAAGGTCTTTTTGCCTTTTAAAACCCGCACATTCCAAATTGGCGAGATTAAATATGAAGTAAAATATTCGGATCAGTTTAGTAGTGAAAACCAATCCGGTCCGACTTGAAACACGATAAACTCGAATCCACACCCGACTTGCACCAACCCAAAACCTGCTTATAACTTCAAATCTTAACCATTCATTTAAAAAGATGGACGATCAGATTAGACTAAACTTAGTGGGTACAATCTCTTGCTTATAAAAGCTCCGAATTTCACTATCATATTCGAGCAAGAAAAAGAAAAACTCATATAATATAAAGCACTGATGTTTGAAACTTCAAAAAGGAATCTTCTTCTTCTTCTTCTTTTGTGTTCTCCACAGGTTCTAAATTTGCTGAAGAGATACGAGCATGGCTGCCGATGTTCGGTATGCCAGAGGGCGGCTAGATGTCCATAGCAGGGAGTTCGGGAGAATGGATGCTGGTGGGTCCGGCGCGTCATTCAATCGAGAGAGGACGATGACTATGGTGGCAAAGGATTGGATGAGAGGCATGTTGGTTTCGGGGATCAATCTGACAATTAATCAATATCATTGAAATATCACCGATCTAATTGGCCAGGTCGGTTAATATCAGGTGGGAGGTTTTCCGTTCAATAGAACGTTCCTTAATTAAAGAACCACCTTTCAATTACCTTCCTTGATTAAACACCAATTAGACTGGTATAAATCAGTCTCAATATACTGAATATCAGTATATCCCCTGTATAAAGAAATTAAACACCAATTAGACTGGTATAAATCAGTCTCAATATACTGAATATCAGTATATCCCCTGTATAAAGAAATTAATTCACTTATACAGTACTTGGAGTGAGGTACGCTTAAAACGAATCTCCTTAAGACAATTACGTCCCCCGCACCGGTGCTAACGGGTTACTGAACGCTGTCTCCCAAGATACTACACTCCTTCACGGTTTTTGGCTAGCACTACCAAATACCGTACAGTCGAACCATAGTTAACCAGTACCTTCACAGGATTATTGAAGCAGCGAGACTAAGATAAATTTCGGGAGAATATTTGCCTTTACTTTGGAGGAGCACCCACTGTAGAGGAAGAAGGAAGGTAGAAGAATATTCTTCTTTGGAAGTCCCAGATTCAGACAACAATTCTACTAAAGAATCTATTGAATTTTCTGAGCTCTCTTTCAGAACGAATTTTTGCAGAATCTCTTTTGGAAGAAGCCGCTTCGGAAACTGAGTTACTCCGGGAGGGGTATTTCCGTCCGAACCCAACCAACAATTGCAACGGTTCGGTCTGAACCGTTGCAATGGTTCGTTTCAACCGCCGTAACCGTCCAACTGCCGCGACGGTTTACAGACAGCCGTTGGGCGGGGCGGTTCGGATCCGGATAGCGGAGCAGGTATGCTCCGTGTAACCCATACCCGTGAGACCCGGTTCAAAAAGAACCAGACCGGGTAGGGAACCCGAACCCGTGCCCATGCCCGTGCCCGAGCCTGAGCCCGGCACCAACGCCGGCCGGCCGCCGCCGCCGCTGGCGGCGCGCGCGCGCGCATGTGCGGGCATGGTTTCCTCCCAATCGTCCGCGAAAACTCCAAGTACCCAAAGGGCACGCCCTTTATTCCCATTTTTCTCTATTTAAACACTACAAACTTCCATCGCATGGCCAATGTGGAACTAAATGCCTTTAGCTACATTTAGTCCTATTTTGGCTTTGAACTAGGCAATCTTTAGACTTGAATATCTCATTCATTCGAAGTCGGAATTGAATATGTGAATATACCACGTTTATCCCTAATGGAAGGAGACACACTCCAACCATCATCCAATTGATTCGATCAACAGATCTTGCCGTAATTCAATTCAAAGATTCACATATATTCTTCATATTCCCAACAATCCCCCACATTGAATGGAGATTCAAGGAATTGACACACAAAGAGACTGACTCTATTGTGAAAGGTACTTTAGAAAAGAAACTGCATCAGGATAGGTGAACTAGGTCTTGAACCTTCCATAGCGAAACCTTTATCAGACTTACTGGCTAATCAGTGAACTAGGTGTTGAACTGTTAGCTGTTAGTGTAAGCCAAGTCAACAAGCTTCACACAGTGACTTTTCAAATCAACTTTGGTTCTCGGTTGTGTCCATTTTGGTCCTGGACATTCTTGATTTTAGAGAGTATCTTTAGGGAATAACAGCCTCCATAGAAATTCTCAAAGAGCCAACCCAACTCTATATTCACATAGGTGATCGTCCTATTAAGAGTAATCTACTCTACTCCACTTGTTTAGTAACAAGATATAGGCATCATTAAAAGCGTTAAGCTTATCCTTAATTCACTTGTAGAAAGCACTTATGTGCACCTTAGGAATGGATTGGAGTCAAGCTCCCAAGTGCTTACCTGCTGAGTCAATCATAACTAGTTTTTCCTCTTAAACTTAGTCCATTGGATCTCCAGTCGCTAAGTGAGGTTTCCATTAAGCTGACTGGTAAGGTTAGGCTTTTAGACCCATTCTCCTCGATGCACAGTTTATACGCTCTCCACTTAAACCTTTACTAAGCGGATCCGCTAAATTATCTTTTGACGAGACAAAATCAATAGAGATAATTTCATTTGAGAGCAACTGCTTCACAGTATTATGTCTACGACGAATATGTCTAGACTTACCGTTGTATATAGCATTTTGTGCCCTAGATATAGCTGCTTGATTATCGCAGTGTATGCATATAACGGGCACTGGCTTTTGCCATAATGGTCTATCTTCCAAAAATTGTCGAAGCCATTCTGCTTCTTCTCCGGCCTTGTCTAAGGCTATGAATTCTGATTTCATAGTAGAACGGGCAATACATGTTTGCTTAGAAGATTTTCAGGATACCGCTGCTCCTCCTAGAGTAAATACGTATCCGCTAGTTGATTTTGATTCCTCAGAATCTGCAATCCAATTAGCATCACTGTATCCTTCAAGTACAGGTGGATACTGTCCATATCTCAAGGCATATTCCTTGGTATGTGATACGTAACCCAATACTCGTAGTAGAGCAGTCCAGTGTTCATCACTAGGATTACTAGTGTATCTGCTTAACTTGCTTACAGCGTAAGCAATATCGGATTTAGTGCAATTCATCAAATACATTAGACTTCCGATAATCTGAGAATACTCCAACTGGCATATTCCAGTTCCTGTATTCTTATGAAGGTGGATGTGTGGGAGAAAAGGATTAGTATTCTCTTTTATCCCATGATCCTTGAATCTTTCTATCATCTTATCCATGTAGTAAGATTGAGATAGACTAATTCCATCTGGTGTTCTGGTGATTTTAATTTCTAAAATTACATCAGCACCCCCAGATCCTTCATGTCAAAACTGTTGGATAACATTCTTTTAGTGGACTTAATAATTTCAATATTAGTCCCAAGTATCAACATGTCGTCTACATAAAGACAAACAATGATACATGCATTTTCAACTGTTTTAGTGTAAACACACTTATCGCATTCATTGATAGTGAATCCATCTTTGATCATGACACTATCAAATTTCTCATGCCATTGTTTTGGAGCCTGCTTTAGATCGTATAAGGATTTTACCAATTTACACACTTTGTGTTCTTGGCCCTTGACTATAAATTCTTCAGGTTGCTCCATATATATTTCTTCATTTAATTCACCATTTAAGAATGCAGTCTTGACATCTATTTGATGGATATCTAAGTTATGCAATATTGCAATTGCAATCAACATCCGAATGGATGTTATTCTTGTTACTGGTGAATAAGTATCGAAGTAGTCAAGTCCTTTTTGTCGATAACCCTTGGCTACTAATCTAGCTTGTACTTATCGATAGATCAATCGGGTTTTAATTTTCTTTGAAATCCACTTACACCCAATTGGTTTACTGCCAGGAGGCAAGTTTGCCAATTCTCAAGTATGATTACTTAGTATGGATTCTATTTCGCTATTTATAGCTTCTTTCCACATTTGTGCTTCTGGGGTAGACATACCCCCTTTAAATGTTTGATGCTTGCTTTCAATAGCGTATGCTATGAAATCTGGACCAAAGATTTTGAGATTCTAGATCTCTGACTTCTTCTTGGTTCAATTTCCGCATTAACAATTGGTTCCTCGGGCTTTCATCCCTAAACGCCATCTCATGTGTTCTTTTCCCAGAAGTCTTATCTATTTCTCGTTTATATGGAAAAATATCTTCAAAGAGCACATCATCTCTAGATTCGATAATCATGTTTACATGAATATCTAGTATTTCTAATTTATGAACCAAAAATCTATAGGCACTACTATTCAAGGTATAACCTTTGAATATGCAGTCCATAGTTTTTTGCTCCCAACTTAGTTTTTTAGGTAATAGTGCTAGTACCTTTGCAAGGCACCCCCACATTTTGAGGTAATGGTAGGAAGGTATTGTTCCATGTCATAACTCAAATGGTATAAGATCAAGTTTCTTGTGGGGCATTCTGTTTAGAATATAATTTGTAGTTAACAGAGCTTCCCCCCACAAGTTCTGCGGAGCTCCAGAACTTACGAGCATGGAATTGACCATCTCCTTCAAAGTTCTATTCTTCTGTTCAGCAATTCCATTTTACTGAGGAGTATATGGTGCTGTTGTTTGATGGATTATACCAAATTTAACACATAACTCACTAAAATCATTTGATTCATATTCTTCGCCTTTATCGAATTTTAGAATCTTGATATCTTATTGAGTTGATTCTCAACTTCAGCTTTATATGTTATAAACATATTTATTGCCTCATCCTTACTGTTTAAAAGATGCATATAACAGTATCTTGTACAGTCATCAATAAAAGTAATAAAATACTTTTTACTGCCTCTAGTTGGCATAAACTTTAAGTCACACAGATCGCAATGAACTAACCCTAAAGGTTTGTATTTCGATCAATTGAGTGAAATGAATTTTTTGCTAACTTAGCCTCAACACAAATCTCACACTTGCGAATTTCTTCCAAATTAAGTTTAGGAATATATCCTAGATTAGACAAGTTCTTTAAAGACTTATAATTTACATGCCCTAATCTAACATGCCATAAAGTAGGAGACTCAAGCAAATAAATATAAGATTTTCCTTTGTTTATAAGTTTCGGGTACAAATACATAAATTTTTTATCTACCACTGCAACATTCGCTTTAAAAAGTCCATCAACAAGATAACCCTTTTCCACATACTGTTGGCCCAGAGGCCTTCCACTCTAGTTTTGATGATGATTAACTCATGTAGTTATAGTTTATTAATAATCTTATGATGTTTAGTTTCAGATATTTAATCAAGATATTAGTAGGTGATTAGCTTCAACAAAGGTGTTTTGGAGTTTTCACATGGTGATTCAAGAGCCCGGGCGTCATGTTCATATCTAGCACTCGGTTGGAGTCAAGCTAGGTGGATCACGTTTGGATCGAGTCGACTTGGAGATGGCGCTCTACAAGAAGACTTCGGTACATTATTTTAGATCCATTTGTTAAAGATTAGATAGTGTGATATGCTCAAGTTCACAACACACACACGTTTCATATTTTGGTTTTGGTTTTCGATTTTTAGTTTAACCGATCTTGGTTTTCATGAATAGATAGAATCAAAACAAGTTTACATGGTTTAATGTATATTAGGTTTGTTCTATATACATCTATGCTTCAACTATTTAAACAAACTTAGTTTGATAGTCTATTTCATGAGTTTGGAGTTTTGGTATTTTAAACAAAACTTATTTTCTGATTTAATGTCAAAAACATTGATATATATCTTTATATGTATATTGGATTATATCCATATACTATATGCATCAAAGTTGTTTCAATATCATATTTTTGTATTTGCAAGTGTTTTGGACAAAACGATGTTTCAATTCAAAAATCCAAGTTTTGAAAATACGGTTTTTGGTTTTCGACAAAATTTCTAAGTTACAAAAATAGTTCAAAATGTTTGTAACATGGTTTGATTTTACTCAAACATGTTTGTATATTAAAGTATTATACTGAAACTATTTTTGTGAATTTTTAGAGATTTTATGGGATTTATTTGATAATTAAAAACCCAAGTTTTAAATCCTATATCAGATCTGCCAGGCCCTGGCGGTCGACCGGACGGTCGACCGGACCAGTGGTCGGTCAACTGGACCGGTCAACCGACGCGCACAAGGATGCGCACGCAGCCAGCCTTTTAAGCTGGTCGACCGAGCGGTCGACTGACTGAAGTCACCCACTCTCGGGTTGGCTCGGTCGACCGGGCGGTCGACTGGCCAGAGAACCGTTGCTCTCTAGTTCTGGGCGCGGTCGACCGGGCGGTCGACCGGCAGGCTCAACGGTCAAAAATTTGACCATTGGCCGGTCGACCGGCCGGTCGACCGGAAGGTCAAAACAGACCTTTCCTGTTGCCAACGGGCAGATTCTGATTGGGGCCTATTTATACCCCATTTGAAGTTGGTTTTCACCAAGTTTTTCAAGAGCTAAATTTCTACCATTCTCTGTGTTTAAAAGCAAGTTTTTAAAAGAGTTTTTGGCTTTAATGATTTCATCTTTATTTTTTTAAAGGGTTGGAAAATCATTGAAAAGAAAATTCTTTGGGAATTGATTTGATCTTCATTTCATTTCTATCTAGAGTTTTCCCTAGAATTTTTCTTTGTGTTTTTGATTTCCAAACTCTTTATTTCTCACACTTGAGCTTATCATATCTACCTATCTATTAGGATCTTGATTTGTGAGAAAATTAGTTTGTGGTTGTGGAAATCACCAAATTGTAAACCCTCCTTATTTGTAATATCCCTCTTGTGTAGAGGTTGATTACTGGAGTGGTGGCTTTGTGCCCTATCCCTCAAGTGAGAGGTTGATTGGTTGTTAGGCTTTGTGCCCATCCCTCAAGTGTGAGGTGATTGTGTTTGAGTGACTTTGTGCCTAACCTCTAAGTGTAGAGCTTGTGTTGTATTTGAGAGAGGAGTTGTGTACTCCAAATTATATTGCCCCAAATCCTCATTGGAGGTTTCCCTGTGTGGGAAGTCCTGTGTGGACAAGTTAATAGAAATCCTTCTGTGTGAAGGCGGGAACGTAGAGCTGGGTGCTCGAACCTCGAAATAAATCTCGGTGTTTACGTTTGATCCATTAACTCTAACTCTCTCTCTTTTATATTGTGCCTTGCATTGATTCATATTGTTATATCATACTTATATGCTTGGTTGTGATAGTTTGTGTGCCTCACTTGTGTCTAACCATGAGAGCTTCATATAGCACCTCAACTCTTATTCAGAGGAATCAAGAGGAGTTAGTTCAGAGCCCTTCACCGGGAATTCGGCTACACTCGTTGGTTACACTAAGTGTGTTGCAATTTAGTTTTTAATTTTCGCATTTTATTCATTAGATTAGCCATACACCTATTCACCCCCCTCTAGGTGTACTTACAATTGGTATCAGAGCATACGCTCCTGATATTAGATTTAACCACCTAGGAGTGTGATCTTAGTTTTACTAATCTATCATTTGTATTTGCATTTGCACACATATGGTTTGCACTCATGGATAGCCCTCCCATGTTTGATATCTCTAGACTTGATATATGGAAGGTTATGATGAGTTGTCATTTAAAAGCCCTAGGTTATAAAGTTTACCTTGCCATTATCAAGGAATCCTACCTTAGTGATAGCAAGCATATAGAGGCCAATGCACTAACCCTAAAGGCACTTAGAGCATCCCTTGTTAAAAAGTATTTACATGTATTTTCTCACTATAATTCCGCTTTTGCAGTGTGAAACATTTTGACATCTCCCGAGCTACCAACGCTTATCAATAAGAAGAGGAGATCTAGTCGAGACGAGTCCGATGAACGTTGCTTCATGATCCAAGAGAATGACTCCCTTGAGGTACATTCGGACACTCAACTAGATGTCAGTACTAGTTCTCATTACAATGAGTGTATAGATGCACAAGCCTTAAATGATGAACTTGCTAAAAATTGTGAAAATTTAATTTCAAAATACAAACTTTTAAAAAAGGATAGCTTTGTTTTAAAAGAAGAAAATAAAAATTTATCTTCTAAACTTGAGATTGCTTTGCAAGAGAGGGATGAGATTTCAAGTGAACTTGACTCACTTAAATCCCAACTTGAACTTACACTTAATGAAAATAAAATTTTGAAAACCAAAAATGATTGTGAAAATGTTTTAAAGAAAAATGAAAACTTGTCTTTAAAACTTGATTTTGTTATAAAAGAAAATGAATCTTTAAAAATGAAAATTGTTTCTATTTCAAAGGAATTGGACTTGATGTCTAATGAAAATGTTTCTTTGAAAAATGTTTTAAATTCTCATGTTTGCCATGCTAGTGTAGCTTCACCATCTATCTCACCTATTGCATGCACCTCTTTTTCTAGGATTGATAATGATATATGTTTGTTAAAGAAGAGTGTGGATTGTTTGGGCTCTACTTTGAGCCATTGTGTTTTGAACCACTCACGTTTGGAATCTATGTTTTGAAAGAAACAAGTTCCTCTTATGCATGCACACAAACCACGGCATACACATGCTCCTCACGTACACACTCATAACACTTTGTATGCTCATGTGTACACATGTACACATTGTGGACGTAAGAGCCACCTTGCTAAATTTTGCTATGATAAGATACATGATGTAAATTTAGCAACTAAATTTGTTTGGGTTAGGAAAGAAGCTAACCCCCATGGACCCAAAAGAGTATGGGTACCAAAATCCACCCCTATGCTATTGATGTAGGTGGGACTCTCGCTTGACGTGAGAGTAATGGTGCCTTGAGGTGGATGCGTTCCGAGCGTAAAGAGGATTATATGGATGCACCACTTTTAAGGAGAGTTTGGTGGGAGGACCATCTTGGTTTGGAGACATGGAGAGTTGCCCTCATAGTTTTGGTAACTATCTCTTACTCCTCATTATGTTTACATGCTTTCATATCATTCATTTATAGCATGTCTTGTTTTAATGTTCATTATGTCATATGCCATGTTTATTAGTCCTATGACATGCATGATTAGTATTTGAGACACCCATGTTTATATGGACCCATATTTAGTGTTCTCACTTTAGTTTAACTAATGTGTTGTCCTAGATCTAATGCATGTGTATTTGTCATAATGATCATATGAGTTTTTGTTTTGATACTTCATGTTTTGATTACATGTTTAGATGTTAGTTTTCATTAAAACTTAGATATATACTTGTACAACTAGTGAGTTACAAATAGACTATTATATGTTTGTACTTGAACGCTCATTTGTACCCATTAGATGTACTAGTATAGTCTAGTTTTGATGATTCAAACATTTTGACGTGTATTCCCATTTTGTACATGTTTTTCATGTTTGTGTTTTAACTTCATATATATGTCTATTTTGTCTAAACTATAGTTATACATATACATCCTTGAGCCACTTGCCTTCATGCATATACTTTTGTGGACTCATTCGTGTTTTGGATATGTATGTATACTCTAGCCTGTACAAAATATACATATACCTTAAAGGATTTCTAGTGTTGATGATTTTCATGTTTTTAAAGAATTTTGAGCTTGATTGCCTATTTTCATGATGATGTGCTCACATAACTCTTATACACACTTTACTTATTGTTTTCTCATGATTTTGTTTTCATGAGTATGATATGCACATTATAGATTTTGAGTGTTTGGTGATCATGTGATTTACACGTTTTTCATGAAATATATTTTTATTTTATTTCTTACTTGAAAGATTTCGTACTAGTTTTTTAAATTTTTCATATAACTAGTTCGTATTCTTCATTATGATAGAGTTTTTCAAACATACTATATTTTCAAACTTATTTTTGAAAACCCCTACCCATCAAAGGGCGGTTGGTTGGGCGACCATGTCTTGTATGCTCCTTATTGAAAATTCATTTAAAACGTGTGCATGAAATGGGAGCAGGAAGTATGAGTTAGACACTTGATCTTATTATATTTTCAATTGGTATCATTGGATCTTTTTAATTGGTATCACTATTGACATTCTTTTTGTATACTCATATATGTTTTTATATCTGTATGCTTTCATTTCAAATAATATCAATTTCGATTGGTATTTAATTTTTCATACATATATATATAGGCTTGATTTGTGTTTACTATATTTCTATATCTTTGAGCACAAATTTTAGTTATGCTAAGCTTGATTTCTTAAATGACTATTATATTTCAATTGATTATGTTTCAATTAGTATCTTATACAAGCTTATGCATCATTTTGTTTGGTATTTCATAAAGGGGGAGAAAATTCATATGTCATCTTTCAATTGGTTTTGTTTATCTTTGGTATTTTATTCCCACACTTTATGTTGAAAAATAATTGAAAAAATGATATTGATTATTTTTGGTATCATATGCTCCTAATGAAAAATTACTTTCAATTGGTACTAAGCTTTATAATTGATATCAAGATTACCTATATGTCTACATCATTCAATTGATATCAAAATTTTTGGTTGAATTCTTCAACATGTTTTATTTACTTTCAATTGGTATAATATAGACATATTTATTTAAATTTAAAAAAATATTTGTTTTATGTACTTTCAATTTGTATGTTTATTTATTTTCAATTGATATCATGATGCACTAAATTGATATATTTTTTCAATTGGTATCATAATGTTTTGATTTGATTTCACCTCTTATTGATATTTTTTGTTTAAGACAAAAAGGGGGAGAACATTGTTTTACCCCTTTGTTGATGATTAACAAAAAGGGGGAGAAGTATTTGAGTTTATATGCATGTTTATTGTTTATTTGTAAGTTTATATCAAAGTTTGTTTCATATTGGTATCAAGAGAGTTTGTTTTATGTTTTGATGTTTTGTTGATATTGGTATCAAGAGAACATATTTTGTTGTTTTGGTTTATTGGTATCAAGAACTTTTATTAAAATTTTTATTGTTGGTATCAAGAGCTTTTATTGATTATCTTTCAATTGAATCAAGAGATTTTTTGATTAGTATCAAGAGCTTTTATTACTTTTATTGATAAAGTTTTCAAATTGAAATAAGTTTTCAAATTGAAATTTTTATTGGTATCAAGAGCAATTATTTAAGAAATGTTTATTTTAAACAAAAGGAAAAGGAATTTATTTTAAAGTTTGGTACCAAGAGTATGTTCATTTCATTGTTTTATGCATGTTTATGCATATTCACGTTTAATATTCATTGCATATCTTATTGTTTATTGCTATGCATAAGTTGAGGGGAGCTTCCTTAAAGCTTAACTTTAATCCATGCATATATAACTCCATGAGTTTTGTCATCATCAAAAAGGGGAGATTGTTGGCCCAGAGGCCTTCAACTCTAGTTTTGATGATGATTAACTCATGTAATTATAGTTTACTAATAATCTTGTGATGTTTAGTTTCAGATATTTAATCAAGATACTAGTAGATGATTAGCTTCAACAAAGGTATTTTGGAGCTTTCACATGGTGATTCAAGAGCCCGAGCGTCAAGTTCATATCTAGCACTCGGTTAGAGTCAAGCTCCGTGGATCACGTATGGTTCGAGTCGACTTGGAGACGGCGCTCTACAAGAAGACTTCGGTACATTGTTTTAGATCCATTTGTTAAAGATTAGATAGTGTGATATGCTCAAGTTCACAACACACATACGTTTTATGTTTTGGTTTTGGCTTTTGGTTTTTAGTTTAACCGATCTTGGTTTTCATGTATAGATAGAATCAAAACAAATTTATATGGTTTAATGTATATTAGGTTTGTTCTATATACATCTATGCTTCAACTATTTAAAAAAACTTAGTTTGATAGTCTATTTCATGAGTTTAGAGTTTTGGTATTTTAAACAAAACTTCTTTTCGGATTTAATGTCAAAAACATTGATATATATCTTTATATGTATATTGGATTATATCCATATACTATATGCATCAAAGTTGTTTCAATATCATGTTTTTGTATTTGCAAGTGTTTTGGACAAAACGATGTTTTAATTCAAAAATTCAAGTTTTGGAAAATACGATTTTTGGTTTCGGCAAAATTTCTAAGTTATAAAAATAGTTCAAATGTTTGTAACATGGTTTGATTTTACTCAAACATGTTTGTATATCAAAGTATTATACTGCAACTATTTTTGTGAATTTTTAGAGATTTTATGGGATTTATTTAATAATTAAAAACCCAAGTTTTAAATCTTATATCAGATCTGCCAGGCCCTGGCGGTCGACCGGACGGTCGACCAGACCAGTGGTCGGTCGACTGGACCGGTCGACCGACGTGCACAAGGATGTGCATGCAGCCAGCCTTTTAGGCCGGTCGACCGAGCGGTTGACCAACTGAAGTCAACCCACTCTCGGGTTGGCTCGGTCGACCGGGCGGTCGACCGTTGCTCTTTGGCTCTGGGCGCGGTCGACCGGTGGTTGACCGGCAGGCTCAACGGTCAGAAATTTGACTGTTGGCCGGTCGACCGGCCGGGACCGGAAGGTCAAAACAGACCTTTCCTGCTGCAACGGGCAGATTCTGATTGGGGCCTATTTATACCCCATTTGAAGTTGGTTTTCACCAAGTTTTTCAAGAGCTAAATTTCTACCATTCTCAAGTGTTTAAAAGTAAGTTTTAAAAGAGTTTTTGGCTTTAAAGATTTCATCTTTATTTTTTTAAAGGGTTGGAAAATCATTGAAAAGAAAATTCTTTGGGAATTGATTTGATCTTCATTTAGATTTTTATCTATAGTTTTTCCCTAGAGTTTTTCTTTGTGTTTTTGATTTTCAAACTCTTTATTTCTCACACTTGAGCTTATCATATCTACCTATCTATTAGGATCTTGATTTGTGAAAAATAGTTTGTGGTTGTGGAAACCACCAAGCTGTAAACCCTCCTTATTTGTAATATCCCTCTTGTGTAGAGGTTAATTATTGGAGTGGTGGCTTTGTGCTCTATCCCTCTAGTGAGAGGTTGATTGGTTGTTTGGATTTGTACCCATCCCTCAAGTGTGAGGTGGTTATGTTTGAGTGGCTTTGTGCCTAACCTCTAAGTGTAGAGGTTGTGTTGTATTTGAGAGATGTGTACTCCAAATTGTATTGCCCCAATCCTCATTGGAGGTTTCCTGTGTGGGAAGTCTTGTGTGGACAAGTTAGTGAAAATCCTTCTGTGTGAAGGCGGGGACGTAGAGCTGGGTGCTCAAACCTCGAAACAAATCTCGGTGTTTGCGTTTGATCCATTGACTCTAACTCTCTCTTTTATATTATGCCTTGCATTGATTCATATTGTCATATCATACTTATATGCTTGGTTGTGATTGTTTGTGTGCCTCACTTGTGTCTAACCACGAGAGCTTCATACAGCACCTCAACTCTTATTCAGAGGAATCAAGAGGAGTTAGTTTAGAGCCCTTCATCGGGAATTCGGCTACACTCGTTGGTTACACTAAGTGTGTTGCAATTTAGTTTTTAATTTCCGCTTTTTGTTCATTAGATTAACCGTATACCTATTCACCCCCCTCTAGGTGTACTTACACATACATCCCTCCCTTAGTAAGTACAAATTTATCTGATTTAAAAATCATTCCAAATCCTTTCTTACTAAGTATTGATCCAGAGATCATATTCTTGCGTATATCTGGAACATATAGCACATCGTTCAGAGTAAGCTCTTTCCCATGTCCACTTCAGGATGACCTTACCTTTTCCTTCAACCTTTGAGACTGCTGAGTTTCCCATGAATAATTGCTCTTCTTGCTCTAGTTTTTGATATTCAGAGAATAATTTTCTCAGAGCAGATGTGCCGAGTAACCCCAGTGTCTACCCACCAATCCTTATTGTTGGTTGTCAGATTCACTTCTGACACCACAGCTGAAGGGCTTGGTGACGCATGGTCAGTCAAGTTTGCCTGTAGATTGTTCTTCTTGTTCTTTTTGAGACGGCTGCGACATTCATTCGCCTTATGCCCTTCTTTGTTGCAGATGTAGTAGGTTTCTTTGAAGCGCATGTTCTTGCCTTCTTGGACCTTGCCTTTATACCCTTAGGAAGTCTTCTTCCGCTTTAAACTTTTGGAAGTAGATGCTTTCCCCTTTGAGTCTTCGATCACATTGGTTTTGGCTTCATAGGAGTTCTTACTACTCCTTTTCTCGGACTTTCAGTTGTCCTCTTCGATTCGAAACCTCACAATGAGATCTTTCAACTTCAGCTCCTTTCGCTTGTGCTTCAGGTAGTTCTTGAAATCTCTCCACGCAGGTGGGAGTTTCTCCACGATAGTAGCAACCTGAAAGGTTTCAGGTAGAATCATACTTTCAGCTTCTATCTCGTGCAAGATAAGTTGGAACTCTTGCACCTGACTGATTACAGTCTTGCTGTCCACCATTTTGTACTCCAGAAATCGTCCTACGATGAACTTCTTGGTACCATCATCCTCAGTCTTGTACTTCTTGTCAAGACTGGCCCATAACTTCTTTACTGTTGTGATAGGACTGTAGAATTGTAAAGAGAGTCATCCGGTCCATTTAAAACATAATTTCGGCAAAGGAAGTCACCTTGAATCTATGCATCGACTGCACGGACTGAGTCTCGATCAGTTCCGGGTTCTGGTGGATCTTCTTGCAGGAATTTGGCCAGATGCAGAGTGGTCAAGTAGAAGAGCATCTTCTGTTGCTACTCTTGAATTCTATGCCATCAAATTTTCCTGGCTTCTCCAGCTTCGGGTTAGGAAATGGAGTAAGCATCAAAGCTTGTAGCTGCATGTTTGGTGCCTTGCTAGAACTATCTTGATTAGTCTCAGATATTTTCTGCAAGTTCAAGCAGAACAGAAGTAAGAAAGTTCAATACGTAATTGTCTTAAGATTGTTGGTTTCTGGGGTCAATCTGACAACTAATCAATATCACCGAAATATCACCGATCTAATTGGCCAGGTCGGTTAATATCAGGTGGGAGGTTTTTCGTTCAATAGAACGTTCCTTAAGTAAAGAATCACCTTTCAATTACCTCCCTTGGTTAAACACCAATTAGACTGGTATAAATCAGTCTCAATATACTGAATATCAGTATATCCCCTGTATAAAGAAATTAATTCACTTATACAGTACTTGGAGTGAGGAACGCTTAAAGCGAATCTCCTTAAGACAATTACGTCCCCCACACCGGTGCTAACGGGTTACTAGACACTGGTCTCCCAAGATACAACACTCATTCCCGGTATTTGGATAGCACTACAAATCACCGTACAGTCGAACCGTAGTTAACCAATACCTTCACAGGATTATTGAAGCAGCGGGACTAAGACAAATTTCAGGAGAATATTTGCCTTTACTTTAGAGGAGCACCCATTGTAGAGGAAGAAGGAAGGTAGAAGAATATTCTTTAGAAGAATATTCTTCTTTAGAAGTCCCAGATTCAGACAACAATTCTACTAAAGAATCTGTTGAATTTTCTAAGCCCTTTTTCAGAATAAATTTTTGCAGAATCTCTTTTGGAAGCCGCTTTGAAAACCGAGTTACTGATTTCCCACTTCCCTTTGGAAGTTACTTCAACTGAGAGAGAGAGATGATCTCAGTTCAGAACGTAGAGAGAGGAGTTGAATTTGGTGTGTCTTAATTTGAGAAAACGAAGCGCTATTTATAGCGCTCCGGGAGGGGTATTTCCGTCCGAACCCAACCAACAGTTGCAACGTTCAGTCTGAACCGTTGCAATGGTTCGTTTCAACCGCCGCAACCATCCAACCGCCCAACTGCCGCGATGGTTTACAGACAACCGTTGGGCGGGGCGGTTCGAATCCAGACAGCGGAGCGGATATGCTCCGCGTAACCCATACCCGTGAGACCCGGTTCAAAAAGAACCATGCCGGGTAGGGAACCTGAACCCGCGCCCAGACCCGGACCCGTGCCCGAGCCTGGCCCGGCACCGGCCGGTCAGCCGCCGCTAGCGGCGCGCGTGCGCACATGTGCGGGCATGGTTTCCTCCCAATCGCGCACAAAAACTCCAAGTACCCAAAGGGCACGCCCTTTGTTCCCATTTTTCTCTATTTAAACATTACAAACTTCCATCCCATGGCCAATGTGGGACTAAATGCCTTTAGCTACCTTTAATCTCATTTTGGCTTTAAATTAGGCAATCTTTAGACTTGAATATCTCATTCATTCGAAGTCTGAATTGAACATGTGAATATACCACGTTCATCCCCAATGGAAGGAGAACACACTCCAGCCATCATCCAATTGATTCGATCAACGGATCTCGCCGTAATTCAATTCAAAGATTCACATATATTCTTCATATTCCCAACAAGGCAACTGTCACCATTGTGGTCGCAGAGGCCACTGGAAGGCGAGCTGCCCCTTCGGCCTGTGTTGCTTCGCCTATGGTAGACAAGGACCGGGCGAAATCTTGCCCCTCTTGGTCTGAGAGAAATGGTTTTATGAATTTCAGTGGGACAGAAGAAGGAAGGGGTTTCTATTGCCTACATGGTGCAGACGAGCGCCTTCAATGGTCAGAGAGATTGCGTGGTAGTGCGAGTCCGTCTCACCAAGGTGATGGTGTCGGGTATCGTTTGGGGAAAGGCCTCACTATCTTCGTTGAGTGGGGGCCCCTGTGGAGGAGCTCAACGTCGGTTCCAGCTCTAGGCTGAGCTACGATCAGGCGATCAGCAGGGGGAAGACATTACAAGGGTCAGTAGAGAAGGTCGATGGGTTCATCGCTGACGCTGGGAACTTCGGAGTTGCGATGGGTAGGGAAGCGGGTCGATCAGAAAGTGCCTCGACTGGTCTATTGGAGTCAGAGAGGTCGTTCGAGTTCTCGGTTATTAATGTGGCTACTGTGAAGCCGATGATGGCGATGGGGGAATTAGACTCGACCTCTTCTGCATCACTGGCGCTGACATTGGTGTCGCTAACTGGAGTGGGGGAGCTCTCATAGAAAGGGGAGCAGCTGTCCTCGTATCCCGACGAGTCACCGATAATAGTGCTACTTGTAGGGAGAGAGGAGATAGATGAGATAGAGGAAGATAGCACAGAGATCGAAAGACAAAAGAGCAAGAAACGGCGCATGCAGCAGGCTATAACAGTGCACGGTCGACCATCCGGTCAACTGGTAAAAGGAGCCGGTCGACCAGTGCACGAGGTGCACAGACACAGAACGGTCGACCGCTCGGTCGACCGTTGCAGGGAAGCGGTCGACCGCCCGGTTGACCGACTGAAAGGAGCCAAGTCTCGGTTGGAGACGGTCGACCGGCGCGGTCGACCGTGGCATGGGTCGGTCGACCAGCCGGTCGACCGACAGACGCGTTTCTACTGTCCTTTATAGATTCGGATTCCTTTTCTGGTTGGGATCAAATTCAATCTGGGTTTCCTAATATCTTGGGACTTTGTAGCTATAAAAATGGGTTAGAGCCCTTATGTATTGTATTCCAGAAACATCTCTCAAGTATCCTTCTGTATTAGTTTGTATTGATTGCTGAATCAATAAAATCTCTCCCTTGCCCCGAGGACGTAGGCACGTTGCCGAACCTCGTTAAATACTGTGTTGATTGCTTTTCTCTATTGTTCTCTTTATTGTCGTGTTGGTTACATCTCTGGCTGCATCAGTCTCCGCCTGATTGGTGGATTTCTCCGAGAGATTATTTCCTGCGCACAACAATTGGTATCAGAGCATCCCGTGTTAGTCGTGGGATCGTGTATTGATTCCAAGGGCATCAGTTGCTGTCTGGCGGAGATCGTGTATCGATCTTGGAGCAGCATTGGGACTGTTTGTGGGATCGTGTGTCGATCTCAAAATAGATAACTCATGTAGTTATAGTACTAATGATCTTGTGATATTTAAGTTTCAGATATTCATTTAAGATCTTAGCTGGTGTTTAGCTTCAACGAAAGATTTGAAGTCGAGTTTTGAAGCTACACTCGTTGATTTAAGAGCTCAAACGCAAAGATCATATCAAGAATTCAAGAAAGAGTCTTCCTCGAAGGAATTAAGTTTGGATCAAGTCTACTTGGAGAAAAAGCTCTACAAGAAAACTTGTGTATAGAGTTTGTAAGTTTAGAATATTTATTAAGTATATATTAGTTTTGATTGCTCAAGCTTATGCACACACACGCAAAAGTTTAGTTTTCGATTTAACCAGTTCTTGATTTTATAAATAGATTTCATTAAAAATAAGTTTATATTGGTTTATATGTGTATTGGATTTCATCCATACACATTGGTGCTTCTTTTGTGTTTAAAAAACTTACTTTGATGAGTTGATTTCAAAAGTTTAAGTTTCATTTTTTATAAAAATTATTTTAATGAAATATATTATCAAAAATAAGTTTTATAGCATTTTATATGTGCATTGGATTTTATTCATATACATTGGACTTCAATTGAGTTTCAATAGCTTATTTTTATATTTATACAAGTTTTTGAAAAACTAGATTTTTCATTTAAAAGTTTAGTTTTTAAAAAATATGATTTTTTGTTTTGAGATTGAAATTTTTATCTCAAAATTAAGTTCAGATGTTTATAATATGTATTGATTTTTTATCACACACATTTGTACCCTAATGTATTTACATGAACTTATTTTTACAGAATTTATTGAGATTGATTGGAATTTAAATTGGATTTAAAAAGATGTTTAAAAATCAAAATATATGTTTTGGGCTGAGCCCGGTCGACCGGATATATACATGCCTAAGTGTTGTACATGTCAGTCGACTGACAGGTCGACCATTATAGACTCAGTGCTCTATATTTTTTTCCGATCGACTGCTTGCTCTTTGGATGTTGGGTGCAGTCGACCGCCCGGTCGATCGGTAACTCCAACGGTTAGAATTTAGCCGTTGGATGACTGCAAGGCCAATCTAGCCTGAGTTTAAGCCTAACAGCTATATTTTGTTTTGGCTTATAAATAGGGGTTTAAACTTGGGAGTTTTACAAGTTTTTTTTAAGAGTTTTACAATCAGTTTTCTACTTTCTTCTTGTTTACTTTCTATAGAGTTTTTAAACAAGTTTTTGAGCTTCAAATCCATATCATTAAGAGAAGTTTTTAAAGTATTTTAAAGTTTTGAGAAATCAAAGAAATCTAGTTTTTAAAAAAAATTTAGTTTTGTTCTTCAAGTTTCTATTACTTCATGAAAGTTTTACCAATTATTTTCTAAATAGGTTTATTTTTAAATATTTGTTTTCTCACAAGTTTGAGCTATCATTGCAAAATCTATTCTTTAAGATCTTGTATTGTGAGATTTCTTGTTTGTGATCTCAATGATCACCAAGTGTTGTAAACTTTCTTTTTGCTTTATGCATTGTTTTTGTGCCCTCTTCTTGTGTAAAGGTATTGTTTTGTTCAATTGATTTAGTCTCTCCTCTTGTGTAGAGGATTGGAGATTGTATCTTTTATAGAGTTTCTTAGTAGAGATAGTGAAAATTCTTTTAGGTGAAGGCGGAGATGTATATCTTGGTGCTCGAACCTCGAAATATATTCTTGTATTTACGTTTGGCTATCTTTTAACCCTACTCTTATTTATATCTTTTAATGTCATTATTTCTCATCTATATACATACTTGATATTGTGCTTACACTTGTATTAAATCAGGAAGGCTATTAAAGCACCTCAACTCTTAATTTAGAGAAATCTTGAGGA
This sequence comes from Agave tequilana, assembly GCA_038442645.1. NCBI lineage: Eukaryota > Viridiplantae > Streptophyta > Magnoliopsida > Asparagales > Asparagaceae > Agave > Agave tequilana. Next base: position 411,656 of record JAVJIF010002044.1, on the reverse strand, counting down.
GAAGTTTTAGAGCCCTTCACTTGAAATTTGGTTTCACTCTTGACTTTATTTGTGCATTTTAGTTCTATTAGTGTAAATTTTAAATTCAGCATTTGATTAGCACTTCACCTATTCACTCCTCTCAAGGTGAACTTTCAATTGGTATCTGAGTTAGTGTTCCTGATATTCAGTCTAACCATCGAGGAGAAATTCTTATTTGCTAATCACTATACTTGTTTACACACACACACATACAAATGAATGTTCTTGCTCCACCTATGTTTGATGTTAGTAACATCGATATGTGAAATATCAAAATGATTTCATATTTTAAAGCCCTAAGATACATGTCTATCTTGTCACAACAACAAAAAAAATCTTATATTGATAATAGCAAATATTTTGAGGCTATTGCACATGTCATGATTACACTTACGAGAACCCTTAATAATAATTATTCCTGTAGGTTTTCTAATTGTGTTTCCACTTTTGCAGTACAGAACACATTGATCTTTTGAAGAATAAGATCCAAATGATATGGAGAGAGAATCAAGTGAAGATGATTCTGACCAAGAATACTTCATGGTCCAAGATAATGACTCTCTTGAGATAAATTCAGAATTTGATTTTTATTGAGAATGAAAATATGCTTAATGATGAGGTTGCTATGTTTTATGAAGGTTTACTTGAAAAATATAAATTATTGAAAAATAAGAGTTTGAAATTAAAGAAAAATGCCTTTATCTTCAAAACTAAATTTTATTTTAGAAGAAAAAGAAGTGATTTTAAGAGAAAAAGATTCTTTGAAAATCCAACTTGATTTTATTTCAAATGAAATGATTCTTTGAAAAATCAAGTTGAGTTTTTTTCAAAAGAAAAAGATTCTTTAAAGATTCAACTTGATTTTGTTTCTAAAGAAAATGAATCTTTAAAAAAGAAAATTGTTTTAATTTTAGAAAAAAAGACTCTTTGAAAAATACTTTGGTTGAGAAAGAAAACATTTCTATTCTTATCATCAAAGTGATAAAGAATTTTATTTCTCATACTAATGTTGTCTCTTCTTCTATTTTAGAAAATGAGATTTGTGTGTTGAAGTAAAATATTGATTGTTTAGGCTCAACTTTGAGCCAATGTGCTTTTGATAACAATAAATGGTAATCTATGTTTCACAAGAAATATGCTCCATATGCTAATGCACATACTTCATGGCATATATATGTACATCATATTCTCATACATGCCACCATGTATATTAGAGTATACACTTATACACATTGTGGTCGCAAATGTCATCTTGGAAAATTTTGTTTTGATAAATTAATATTTTAAATTTTGTAAGTAAGAATATTTAAGTAAATAGCAATACTAACCCTCAATGACTCAAAGAGATATAGTACCAAAGACCACATCAACTGTGTTTGATGTAGGTATAGGCTCTCTCAAGACGTGAGAGGATTGATACCTTTGTGGTAAATGCAATCAAACTTGATGGACAAATAATGGATGCAACAATATCAAGGAGTGTAGGTGAGAGGACCATCTTGTTTTAGTGAAATAGAGATTAGTTCTATTCATATTGGTAACTATCTTTATTCTCCACCGTATGTTTAGTTTATGCTTTAAATTAATTTTTGCATGTTACGATTTACGTGTTTTGATTATATGTTTAGATGCAAATTTTTGTTAAAGCGTGTGATATACTTGTATAGTTTTTGAGATACCATTGAATTTTGTGTTTAACAGGATGCATATTCTTGGTGTCCTTAATTATTTTAGTTATATGCATTCATATCCTAGCTTTGGTGATTCTTACATTTATACATGTAATTTTTTTTAAAAATGCATTTGTTTAGATATAGTTTTGAATAAATTTCTAGAGATACTCGCTTGACTTTTTATGAGATTATTTTTATTGGTTTTTGTTTCATGTATTTGTAAATCTTGTTAAAACTATGTGATATACATGTTGTATTCTTAAGACACTCAATTTTTATATATGCATATGTGTGTGTGTGTGTGTGTGTGTGTGTGTGTGTGTGTGTGTGTGTGTGTGTATGTATATATATGTGTATATATATGTATATATATATATAGAAAAATGTATATCAGCCGACGGTTGAGAGACCCTCTCAGCCTGCGGTGATGTGGCACATTATTAGCCACACTAGAAAGGACGCCCCGCCTATTGAAACAGTTAAAATTACTAAATACCCCTGCGGTAAAAGACAGTGGATTTGTATAGTTTATTATTTTTTTATATTTCTGACGTTAGTCGATATTGTCACAATATCTTTTATAACTGCGGCCAAACTGCCACCAATTTTTATCAAATCACGAAACTAATTTGAATGCTTCTTTATTAATTTTTTTTGTTATCTGATTTGAAATTTACTGATTTTTAATATAGTCTCAGTTTTTTTTTGCATGTAATGTATAAATTATTATTATTTTTTACATATTGAATTCGAACAAGGACTGCGACTATGATCGCAGTTTACGTATTATTTTATATATTTGTTCTTCACTGTAACTGTTGTCTGAGCCGCCTATGAACTATTAAATTGGTTTTTACATATAGCATGCGATCAAGGACTGTGATTATGGTCGTAATACTCACGACAGCATTTTTTTTGGATGATTTTTTTGCTAAGTTAAATGTAATAACGGTGATTAAGGACTGATACTATAGTCGCAGTTTACGTATGATTTTATATGTTTGCTCTTCACTGTAACTGTTGTCTCAGCCGCCTATAAACTACGAATTTTTTTTACTTATCGCATGCGAAGTAGGACTGCGACTATGATCGCAGTGTTTAAGAACAGCAGTTGCAGTTTTCTAATTTGTGATATATAGTGAAATATACAGTGAAATATACTGATTTGAGAGTATTGCGATCATGTTCGTAGTATTATTTGTTTATATAGTTTAATTTTGGACTGCGACCATGGTAGCTGTTTATAACTTTATTGAATGCAAAACGATTAAACTGTTTAATGACTGGACAACGACCATGGTCGCAGTTTCATATGTAATTATTATATGAGTACTGCGACCATTATCGCAGATAAGATGCAGAAATAATAATTATATGGCATACTTTGTATGTATTTTAAAAATATGAAAGATTATTTTACGGATAGAAGTAAATTTTATTTATAACATAATATGGTCAGAAAGAGACCTTAAAAAAAAGAGCATTAAAAGCTGTTAACAGAAGACAAAATAACGTTGAATATCAGAAGATCAGGAAATCCTAATTCTCGTCGTCATCACCATCATAAGCAGATTCGTCGTCTTCATTCTCCTCGTCTTCCTGTTCATCACTTATTTTCTCATCATCTTCCTGTTTTTGAGGGTTTTTTGGTTCATCGATAACTCTCCCAAAATGGATCGTCTCTATCAAGCTCTTCGTCCGATCCATTGTGAAAAAGCGAGCCTCCAGCATCAGAAGACATGCTTTCATCAAGCATGTCTCCGTCAAGTGGCAGAGGAATAATTTCCTCCTCACTACCCACATGAAAACTTCATCATCCTCATGAAGAGGAGGATCAGTTAAAATATTATTTGATGTAGTGAGATAGTCAAAAGGAGTGAAGTCCAGACTGGTATCAGATTCACTAGAATACCCTGTAGAAAGAGGACTGATGGCGGAATGATTGAAGTTGAAATCTGAGTGGTCAGAGGAAGAAGATGGGGGAGACATGATTCAAGAATGAATTATTTTCTGGAAGTTTTTTAAAATCAAATTGAAAAAGAAGAGCAAAAATATAGTTTTTAGATATGAGATAATGTATTAGTTACAAGCACTATATAAAGGTCAATAATGTGAAAGAACATGAATAGTAATAATAATTGTTATAGGTGACAGTTGAGTATTGGAAGAAGTGGTAAAAAAATAAATATTTAATGAAGAGTTATGGCAGGAGAATCCGAAGAGTTCCTTTTTGTCCAGAGGTTTACTACGTGAAGTACAAATTAACTTTTTATAGAATGTTTTTCCTATATCTTTAGATTACGTATGGTGCACATCTTTCCTTTATTGAGATTAATATTAGTGTATCTCTTTTTTCTAACTGTTGTTGTATCACGGTAGATAGAATATTAATTACTTCATTTAATTCAGTGTAATTAATATAGTATTTTATAAGATGTGATATACGCGAACTGATCTCAGGGTCACATGGCTAATCTACTTTGTAAAATTATAAAAAATCTGTTACATAAGGCATGCGAAAAAAGATTGCGACTTTGGTCGCAGTACTGAAGGAGGTCGCAGTGCTGGACGATAACATGTTTCGTCTGTTATTTTTATGTGAATAAGGAATGCGACTAGGGTCGCAGACGTGATATAAAATTGAAGATTATATTATATTAAGTCTGCGACCATCGTCGTAGTGATAGAAAGTTTTGTTATAATATGACTGTGACTAGTGTCGCTATCGTCATATAAAATTGAAAATTATATTATAATATGTCTGCGACCATGGTCGCAGTGTTCAAAAGTCTATGACCGCGATTATGATCGCGGAATTTGTAAAACGGTGAGAATTCTATTACAGAAGGCATGTGAAAAATTACGAATTTTATAACTGTAGATATATTCAACTGAAAATTGTTTAGGTAAATTTTGTTTGTGGATGAGTTTATGCCAATTTAGAAGTAAAAAAGGGGTATTTTTGTAAATTTGATTCACGTTTCTCTAGGCGGGATTTTTAAATTTTTTTTTTTTGCGCCTTCACTTTTGCGACCTATATGTGGCATATATTCAGCCACGTCACCGCCAGCTGAGAAACTCTCTCAGTCGTCGGCTGAGATACAATAACCCCTATATATATATTTGTTTGTGTATATATGTATGTATGTATGTATGTTTTAATTTTGATAAAGTTTACATATATCTTGAAGTTTATCTTACATCTTCATATGTTTATTGAATATCTTGTCAGTGAATATGTTTTGATGATTTAAGTTTATTATTTCCACTAATCTTGATATTTTTTTTGTTGAAAAGATATTTCTTGATTTGTGATTTCATATTTTTACAAATCAAATTTTCGATGTGTTAAAGTTTGAAAAGAATTTCAATGATTTTTGATTTTATACAAAATTATTTTATTTTTATGAAAATGCTATCTACATGAACCTTTTGCACTCACCTTATGTTTACTTATGTAATTACAAATAGTTTTTGTTCCTTGCATTTCATTCATGAGCATGTTCTACTATATAGATTTTGAGTGAAAATTCTTATGTAACTACCATATTTCATAAGATATATATGATTGATTTCATATTTAAAGAATTTTGAACTAGTTTTCAAAATTATTTTAAATTAGTTCTTTTATTCTTCACTTGATTGTATTTTTAATTAATTTCAACTATTTTTAAATTATTCATTTTTGAAAACATCACCCTTAGAGGGCGGAAGGTTAGGTGATCATGTCATGTATATGCTTAAATGATTATTCTTTTAAGATGTGCATATAAGTAGGTGATTTCAATGAGTTTAACACATGATTCTCATGATATTTAATTTTGTATACTCATTCTTATTTATCTATATATGTATGCTCTAAATTGTGAATGATATTTCAATTAGTATTCATACATATATAAGATTCATCGTGCTTGTTTATAAATGTGCATACATGTTTTTTTTAATACTACAATTTGTTTCACGCTACACTTATGTTCATTTCAAATTAGAATCATAAATTGGTATTAATTTCAATTGGTATTATTTTTTAAAGTTTATGCATTAATTTTGTGATTATTTCAAAAAGAGAGAAATTTCTTGATTTAATTCCAATTGGTATCTTATTTCTATCATTTTTGAGAAATTTTTTTTCTTTTAGCAAATGTTCATAAGTTCAATTGGCATCAATTATTACAATTGATATCTATATTTCGAGTTGCTTTGTTAATTGTTATCCATATTTATTCATTTGATTTCAATTGATATTTTTTAATATTATGCTAAAATTTTGATTAACATCCTTTACATCAATTATTTTTCAATTGATGTATCTATATTTATTTTAAATTTATTTATCAAAAATTTCAATAAGTTTGTATTATTTTTATGCGAAGAGTTAACTTAACATCTCTTCTTTTCATAAATTTATATCGCATATACATTTACCTTGTCTTCTTACCCCTTTGTTGATGAATTGACAAAAAGAAGAAAGAAATTTAGAGTTTATATATGCATGTTATGTTTATATTTATGCATATATGTTTATATTTTAATATTTATTTATGAGCTTATATTGAATATCTATATATTTTATGTTATGCATGAATTAAGGGGGAGCTTTTACAAAGTACATCTTTAATGTATGCACATATACCTCCATGAGTTATCTCATCATCAAAAAGAGAGATTGTTAGCCCAAAGGCCTATCACTCTAATTTTGATGATGATTAACTCATGTAATTATAATACTAATAATCTTGTGTTATTTAAGTTTTAGATATTAATTCAAGATCTTAGTTGATATTTAACTTCAACGAAAGATTCGAAATCAAGTTTTGAATCAATACATGTTGATTCAAGAGCTCAAGTATAAAGATCATATCAAGAGCTCAAAAAGGAGGCTACCTCGAAGGAATCAAGTTTAGATCAAATTTAACGCCCCGATCCTGCGGGTACGGTGACATTACTGTAACGTATACGTATATCAAAAATACCCTCACATATATACGTTAAGCATCAGTACAACCAATAATCGGAGTACGAAAGTACGTGATGCATTATATATTTCAACATATGAGTATAATTACAAAGTTATCACAGGATATGACACAATATTATAAGAATATTACATCACTGATAGGCGCAAATTCGAGAATATAAATAAATATACAATCATGAACAGTACAAAAGATGCTCATGAGTTACAAAAAAAACTTAAGGGACGAACATGGGAGCCTGAAAGGATGGGGCTCCAGACGGTCTACCTGTAACGCCCCGATCCGGGCGGGTACGGAGACGTTACTGCAACGTATATACGCAGGTCAGAAATACCCTCACGTATATACGCTAAGCATCAGTACAGGCAAGAATCAGAGTACGGAAGCAAATGGTGCATTATACATTCCAACACATGAGTACAATTACAAAGTTATCACCAGAGGTGACAAATATTACAATAATATTACATCACCAACATGGCGCAAATGCGAGAATACAAAGGATGTACAAGTATGAACAGTACAAAAGGCACTCACGAGTTTGCAAAGGGAAACTCGAGAGGCGTACAGGGGGCCTGGAAGGACAGAGCTTCAGCTGGTCTGCTGGAGATCCACACTACTGCTGCGCAACTCTGGGAGGATCCACACGCTCCAAACTCCATGACCTGGACATGAGGATCCAGGGGAGTCAGATAGAACTCCCCAGGCGAGTGGTGATACGAATGCCAAGTGGCGAGCATAGGTAAGCATGCAGGAGCAAGTAGATATAAAACAAGTGATATCAAGCAGGAACTACTCATGGTATGATAAGATAAGAGAAGGTAAAGAGATGAGAAGTAAAGTAGATAGGGCAACACCAGATATTTCCTAAACTAACATAAAACAGATAAAAACCGATAAAACCGAATAAAACGATTACGAGCAAAACCGATTGTACAAGCTTAGGTCACGGCCCTATGAGACTAGTACCTCGAAGGAATAATCCAAATAAGAAAACCCTCATCTATATACCTTTATCCCATGTCACCATAATCCAGCACATACAACCCGAGTTACAAAACGGCACAGTAAATTGTATATTAGCATCTTATTATAATTGGAGCAGTCTAAGTTCCAGGCTTCAGTATGTGTCCCATTCCACATACTTCCACTCACAACTTATATAGCAAGTTATTTGGAAACTGATAAAGTTCGATGAATCATGTTTCGGATGGGCCCCGTACATGCCCGGGACAACGGTCCAGGAGTATCCGGTGCTGAGCCGGAACGTACCGCTAGGTACCGGGACTTATTTACGCCGAACAGGAATAGAGTATCGCAGATCCCATAGAAATAGGCCTAGGGCGTGTGCATACCCGGCAGGAATGAACAGGAGTAGGGGTGCCAGCACACCCCACGGAATCCCTGGTGGCCGCCAGGTGATCCCTCAAGTATGTGGCCACGTGCGGCTCGATAAGACCACCATAAACATGATTAATCAGGGCCCATCAGTTTTCCCCAAACCGGGTGCAAGTCGTCTTATTAGAATTTAATATGTGATTATCATTTACGGGAATAGCAGGTACAAGACATGATCAGGAGTACATGAGTACTATAGATTCAGGTCACTGTATATATAATACATGATAACAAGTACATGATTCAAGTCACTGCATGTAATGCAGGATAACAAGTATAGTATTCCCGTAAATGAGATAATCACAGGTCAAGTATATCATGCCGGGTGTCAAGTGATAGCATGACAGGAGGATGATATTTGGCAGGTGACCAATCAAGTCAAGAGATTGATATTAGTCCGGTGGCAAATCATGTCATAACAAGGGACCTTGCCAAGTAGTAGCATGTCTGGTGTCAGGTGATACAAACAGGTGTTATATAGTAGCATGTAATTGACAGGTATGAAGTAATGGCATGCCAAGTGTTAACACATCAGGTAAATACATGGCATGTGATAGAATAGTAGCTGAGCACATTCAAGCGGAGCTGAGCAAGCTGGAGTGTACAGACAACAAACAGTATTTAACACTGGAGCGTCTGGTAAGGTTACCGGGACAACTCGGCTTAAGGTGCGAGTAGAATTCCGGCAGCATCTCGCCTAGACGAATCTAGTGGTAAAGCGCTGAACGCTAATCATGATAACCAGGCGGAGCTGAGAGACCTGACGGTCCCAATCACTTCCTTTCGAGATAGTGAGAGACCGGAGGCTGAAGGACAGAGAGACCTGACGGTCCCAATCACTTCCCTTTCGAGATAGTGAGAGACCGGAGGCTGAAGGCTGAGGGACCAAGAACGCTCAGGTTTAAGCGCACTCTCGGTGGCTACCAGCCATCCCAGGAGTGGGCAGAAACCCAGAGTTCAACGATCACGAAGGGTCGGCCACGCATAGTATAAAGCAGTAAAATATATATAAACATGGAATAAAATACATGTCGACCCGACAAAGCGGGGAAACCCAAATGGAGGCGAGAGCGAGAACACTCGCCTAAATCTCTGGAATAGCTGAAAACTCTGAAATCCATGGAACTCGCGTACGCGCCATAAATATAATAAGTGAAGAGGAGAGAGAAAGAGTTAGAGAGAGAAAGAGAGAGGAAAACTAGAGAGAGAAGTATATGGAAGGAGAGAGTGCACAGGGAGACGCGGGTTTTGAGAGTGAGACGCGGGAGTCGCAGACGCGGGAGTCGCAGACGCGGGAGTCGCAGACGCGGGAGTCACAGACGAGGGAATCACGTCGCAAAGGTGCCACAACGCGGGGTTCGAGACCCGCGTTCAAGTCAGGACACGAGAAGAACGCAGACGCGGTCATGGGTTCCGCGTCGCGTTAGCATGAGAAGAACACAGACGCGGGAATTAGCTCCGCGTCGTGCAGACATGAAAGGGACGCAGACACGGGCATGGACTCTGCGTTGCGTCGGTACAAGAACGCGAAGGCCGCCTTTAAACAGATGCCAAGAACGCGAAGATCCGCGTTAAGGCGTTGCCTGGACGCGGGGGTGAGATCCGCGTCAGCAATATACAGAGAGGAGGAGGGAGAGAGAAAGGGAAAGGTGCTTGCTTTGGTGGTGGTGTTATTTGGTGGAGGAGTTGGATTTTGATGGAGTAATGAAAAAGAAGGTGAAGGAGGTGATGTGAAGTAGTGGAGATGGAGGTGGTGTTGTGATGGTGAAAGTGATGGTGGAAGTGAAGATGGTGGTGAAAAATAGTAGAGGTGATGGTGATGTTAGTTGTTTGTCGTTGTAATCGTCACCGTAATGATTACCGAATAATCGCGAACGATTACCGGAATAATCATCGGAGATATTACCGACGAAGAGAGCTCGGCCCCAATCCAAAGGAGGTGGCCGCTCTTGATGTGGTGATGGGGTGGTGGTTTTGTGGAGAGGTTTGTGGTGGTGGTAGTTTTGGAGAAGGTAAAGGGAAGGTGGAGGCTTTGGTGGAGTTGTTGAAGTTGTGGTGGTTTAAATGGAGATGGAGGAGGAAGAAGATGAAGTAGGGAGTTAGAGAATTTGTAGTGGTTGTGGTTGTGGTGGAGATGAAGGAGGAGTTGGTGGTGGTTAAGATTTTGGTGAAGAGAAAATGAAGTGGAAAGAAGAAGGAAAGGTTTATATAGGATTTGGAATTGTGAAGGTGATGTAAAAAGTGTTTAGAGAGGGGGTTTTTTGTAAAATGGAGGGGTTAGGTGGCTCTTTGGCCGGCCATGGTGATGGGAGAGGAGTTTGAGATATTTTGGAGAAGATATTTTTGGTGGAGGAGATATTTTTGGAGGAAAGATGTAGAAGATAATGGAAGAATGGAGAAGTTTGGAGAATTTGGTGGAAAGAAAAGGAAGGAAAGAAAAAGGAAAAGGAAAAGAAAATGAAAAGAGGAAGATATTTTCTTAGAAGAAAAAGTGAAAATAATTAGAGTAGCGGATTCTCGGGATTCAGTTGCGGATGCGGAAAACTTTCGGAAAAATACCGAAATCGTCCGAAATCAAGTATCTCGGAACGACCCGCAAAAATTCTCAAAAATCAAGAATATTATTCTAAGAATCATGGTGAAATCCATTTTAAAAATTCTTTATAGTTTTTAAATTAAAAATCCTGGAATCGGCCGCCAATATCGGTCGACACCAAATCTGGCAGAATCTGATAAATTCTAAAAATTCCCAAAAAATGAATTAAAATAGTAAATATTATTCTAAGCAAATATGGGAAAGCGGTTTCTCAAAATTTGACTCCATTTGTAAATTAAAAATCCAGGAATCGGTCAGCGGTGTTGGTCGACACCGGTTTTTGAAGATTTTCCATTTAATTCAGGAAAATTTTCAAAAATCACAGAAAAATCAAATATTAGAAAATGATGTTTAAAACTGAAATCGGTCAAATCTAAATACTATAAAGACCAAATCGAGCAATTCACTAGGATCGGGTTCTCGGTTCAGACTAGGGCTGACTCCGAGTTCACGAATCCAGATCCACAACAAAACGATCATATAAATAATTCATAATACAAAATAAATATAGAAAGTAAATCGAAAATATACGATCGAAAAATCTGAATACGCAACTAAGTACGTATTCTGGGAGCGGGGTGTTACATTCCATCCACCTTACAAAAAATTGCGTCTTCGCAATTTCGATAAGTGGTAAAATGAACACAAAGGGACATGGGTGGAAATTATACCAATTAAGATATGAAACACTATAGGTAGGGCTCTCAAGTTGACTAAACAGTAATCAGAATATAGCTATCTTCTGCACCTCTGGCTGTATAAGTTTTTGAACGGTACCAAATAATACTGTTCTGATGTCGTTACTTTGCAATAGAGTTCCAGTTGTACTGCATACTTTATAGCCCTCCAAGAATAAGCCAGAATATTGAAAATAAAGGAACCCTGATAGTCCTGAGCATAATAAAGAAGACCGATAATTGAGAATTTCGAATACCAGACATCAATCACTCTGAAAGATATAGCCGAGAATGTAGAATATCCGTAAAGAATTCCGACAACTGACTTCTGAAAGATAACCCAATTAGGATCAATCCTGGGAATACCCGAGCACCATAGAGTCAGCCGAAGAGATCATATATAGCTTTCTTCAGAACCAGCCACTACCTCTCTAGTCTACTCATATCTTAAGTTGGTATAAGGCTTCGAAAAACCAAAACAGGGAAAGATGGAAGGGATTAGGAATCAAAGGAAAGATGATCAAGAATAGATAACTCTGTACTTGTAGTTGGATTGTATAACCAGGACTCATGCATTCCAGTTGCAAATTTCTTTACCATTAATTCGCCGTCTGGACGTACTGAGGATGTAGAACCTAGGCTCTGATACCATCCTGTAGCGCCCGATCCGGGCGGGTACGGAGAGTTACTGCAACGTATATACGCAGGTCAGAAATACCCTCACGTATATACGCTAAGCATCAGTACAGGCAAGAATCAGAGTACGGAAGCAAGGTGCATTATACATTCCAACACATGAGTACAATTACAAAGTTATCACCAAAGGTGACAAATATTACAATAATATTACATCACCAACATAGCGCAAATGCGAGAATACAAAGGATGTACAAGTATGAACAGTACAAAAGCCACTCACGAGTTTGCAAAGGGAAAACTCGAGAGGCGTACAGGGGGCCTGGAAGGACAGAGCTTCAGCTGGTCTGCTGGAGATCCACACTACTGCTGCGCCACTCTGGGAGGATCCACACGCTCCAAGCTCCATGACCTGGACATGAGGATCCAGGGGAGTCAGATAGAACTCCCCAGGCGAGTGGTGATACGAATGCCAAGTGGCGAGCATAGGTAAGCATGCAGGAGCAAGTAGATATAAAACAAGTGATATCAAGCAGGAACTACTCATGGTATGATAAGATAAGAGAAGGTAAAGAGACGAGAAGTAAAGTAGATAGGGCAACACCAGGTATCTCCTAAACTAACATAAAACAGATAAAAATCGATAAAACCGAATAAAACCGATTACGAGAAACACCGATTGTACAAGCTTAGGTCACGGCCCCATGAGACTAGTACCTCGAAGGAATAATCCAAACAAGGAAACCCTCATCTATATACCTTTATCCCATGTCACCATAATCCAAGCACATACAACCCGAGTTACAAAACGGCACAGCAAATTGTATATTAGCATCTTATTATAATTGGAGCAGTCTAAGTTCCAGGCTTCAGTATGTGTCCCATTCCACATACTTCCACTCACAACTTATATAGCAAGTTATTTGGAAACTGATAAAGTTCGATGAATCATGTTTCGGATGGGCCCCGTACATGCCCGGGACAACGGTCCAGGAGTATCCGGTGCTGAGCCGGAACGTACCGCTAGGTACCGGGACTTATTTACGCCCGAACAGGAATAGAGTATCGCAGATCCCATAGAAATAGGCCTAGGGCGTGTGCATACCCGGCAGGAATGAACAGGAGTAGGGGTGCCAGCACACCCCACGGAATCCCTGGTGGCCGCCAGGTGATCCCTCAAGTATGTGGCCACGCGCGGCTCGATAAGACCACCATAAACATGATTAATCAGGGCCCATCAGTTTCCCCCAAACCGGGTGCAAGTTGTCTTATTAGAATTTAATATGGGATTATCAATTTACGGGAATAGCAGGTACAAGACATGATCAGGAGTTCAGGAGTACATGAGTACTATAGATTCAGGTCACTGTATATATAATACATGATAACAAGTACAAGATTCAAGTCACTGCATGTAATGCAGGATAACAAGTATAGTATTCCTGTAAATGAGATATCACAGGTCAAGTATATCATGCCGGGTGTCAAGTGATAGCATGACCGGAGGATGATATTTGGCAGGTGACCAATCAAGTCAAGAGATTGATATTAGTCCGGTGGCAAGTCATGTCATAACAAGGGGCCTTGCCAAGTAGTAGCATGTCTGGTGTCAGGTGATACAAACAGGTGTTATATAGTAGCATGTAATTGACAGGTATGAAGTAATGGCATGCCAAGTGTTAACACATCAGGTAAATACATGGCATGTGATAGAATAGTAGCTGAGCACATTCAAGCGGAGCTGAGCAAGTTAGAGTGTACAGACAGCAAACAGTATTTAACACTGGAGCGTCTGGTAAGGTTACCGGGACAACTTGGCTTAAGGTGCGAGTAAGAATTCCGGCAGCATCTCGCCTAGACGAATCTAGTGGTAAAGCACTGAACGCTGATCATGATAACCAGGCGGAGCTGAGAGACCTGACGGTCCCAATCACTTCCTTTCGAGATAGTGAGAGACCGGAGGCTGAAGGACAGAGAGACCTGACGGTCCCAATCACTTCCCTTTCGAGATAGTGAGAGACCGGAGGCTGAAGGCTGAGGGACCAAGAACGCTCAGGGTTTAAGCGCACTCTCGGTGCTACCAGCCATCCCAGGAGTGGGCAGAAACCCAGAGTTCAACGACCACGAAGGGTCGGCCACGCATAGTATAAAGCAGTAAAATACATATAAACATGGAATAAAATACATGTCGACCCGACAAAGCGGGAAAACCCAAATGGAGGCGAGAGCGAGAATACTCGCCTAAATCTCTGGAATAGTTGAAAACTCTGAAATCCATGGAACTCGCGTACGCGCCATAAATATAATAAGTGAAGAGGAGAGAGAAAGAGTTAGAGAGAGAAAGAGAGAGGAAAACTAGAGAGAGAAGTATATGGAAGGAGAGAGTGCACAGGGAGACGCGGGTTTTGGGAGTGAGACGCGGGAGTCGCAGACGCGGGAGTCACAGACGCGGGAGTCACGTCGCAAAGGTGCCACAAACGCGGGGTTCGAGACCCGCGTTCAAGTCAGGACACGAGAAGAACGCGGACGCGGTCATGGGTTCCGCGTCGCGTTAGCATGAGAAGAACACAGACGTGGGAATTAGCTCCGCGTCGTGCAGACATGAAAGGGACGCAGACGCGGGCATGGACTCTGCGTTGCGTCGGTACAAGAATGCGAAGGCCGCGTTTAAACAGATGCCAAGAACGCGAAGATCCGCGTTAAGGCGTTGCCTGGACGCGGGGGTGAGATCCGCGTCAGCAATATACAGAGAGGAGGAGGGAGAGAGAAAGGGAAAGGTGCTTGCTTTGGTGGTGGTGTTATTTGGTGGAGGAGTTGGATTTTGATGGAGTAATGAAAAAGAAGGTGAAGGAGGTGATGTGAAGTAGTGGAGATGGAGGTGGTGTTGTGATGGTGAAAGTGATGGTGGAAGTGAAGATGGTGGTGGAAAATAGTAGAGGTGATGGTGATGTTAGTTGTTTGTCGTTGTAATCGTCACCGTAATGATTACCGGAAAAATCGCGAACGATTACCGGAATAATCATCGGAGATATTACCGACGAAGAAGAGCTCGGCCCAATCCAAAGGAGGTGGCCGGCTCTTGATGTGGTGATGGGGTGGTGGTTTTGTGGAGAGGTTTGTGGTGGTGGTAGTTTTGGAGAAGGTAAAGGGAAGGTGGAGGCTTTGGTGGAGTTGTTGAAGTTGTGGTGGTTTAAATGGAGATGGAGGAGGAAGAAGATGAAGGTAGGGAGTTAGAGAATTGTAGTGGTTGTGGTTGTGGTGGAGATGAAGGAGGAGTTGGTGGTGGTTAAGATTTTGGTGAAGAGAAAATGAAGTGGAAAGAAGAAGGAAAGGTTTATATAAGATTTGGAATTGTGAAGGTGATGTAAAAATTGTTTAGAGAGGGGGTTTTTTGTAAAATGGAGGGGTTAGGTGGCTCTTTGGCGGCCATGGTGATGGGAGAGGAGTTTGAGATATTTTGGAGAAGATATTTTTGGTGGAGGAGATATTTTTGGAGGAAAGATGTAGAAGATAATGGAAGAATGAAGAAGTTTGGAGAGTTTGGTGGAAAGAAAAGGAAGGAAAGAAAAAGGAAAAGGAAAAGAAAATAAAAAGAGGAAGATATTTTCTTGGAAGAAAAAGTGAAAATAATTAGAGTAGCGGATTCCCGGGATTCAGTTGCGGATGCGAAAAACTTTCGGAAAGATACCGAAATCGTTCGAAAATCAAGTATCTCAGAACGACCCGCAAAAATTCTCAAAAATCAAGAATATTATTCTAAGATCATGGTGAAATCCATTTTAAGAAATTCTTTATAGTTTTAAATTAAAAATCCTGGAATCGGCCGCCAATATCGGTCGACACCAAATCTGGCAGAAATCTGATAAATTCTAAAAATTTCCAAAAAATGAATTAAGATAGTAAATATTATTCTAAGCAAATATGGGAAAGCGGTTTCTCAAAATTTGACTCCATTTGTAAATTAAAAATCCAGGAATCGGTTAGCGATGCTGGTCGACACCGGTTTTGAAGATTTTCCATTTAATTCAGGAAAATTTCAGAAAATCACAGAAAATCTAAAATATTAGAAAATGATGTTTAAAACTGAAATCGGTCAAATCTAAATACTATAAAGATCAAATCGAGCAATTCACTAGGATCGGGTTCTCGGTTCAGACTAGGGCTGACTCCGAGTTCACGAATCCAGATCCACAACAAAACGATCATATAAATAATTCATAATACAAAATAAATATAGAAAGTAAATCGAAAAAATACGATCAAAAAATCTGAATACGCAACTAAGTACGATTCTGGGAGCGGGGTGTTACACTACCGAACATCCACGCTTTCTCTGCGCATTTCTGATCAGCAACCGGAAGAATCTACAAGCTCCAAGCTCCGGGATCAGAACATGTAGGTCCAGGGGAGTCAGAACTCCCTAAGGAGTTTGTGTGGTGAATCCCAAGTGGCGTGCATAAATAGGCACACGTGTATAAATAAATCAGAGTCAAAGAGCATGTACTGAAAATCGTGTTGTGAGCACAAAAACACAGGAGCAGGGAATGAGGTATCAAGTAAAGTAAATGTAGTAAAACTAGTTATATAAGCTCAAATTATCGATCAGTGAGGTTAGTACGTCGAAGAAGTAATTCAAACAAGGAAACCCCTATATCTATATCATATATACCTCACGTCACTGTATTCTGAGTTTATATAACCTGAGTTGTCTCCTAAATTAAGAAAACAGTATAAAACCGATAAAACCTATAATACCGAATACAAGCAAACCAGCTGTACAAGCTCAGTTTACGGCTTCATGAGATAAGTACGTCGAGAGAATAATCCAAATAAGAAAACCCTCATCATATACCTTATGCCCCATATTACCGTAATCCGAGTGTATACAACCCGAATTGCAAAATCGCATGACGAATTATTGATTAGTCCTTTACTATTATTACTCATCCTACCCATATATCTAGGTATGTGCCATAGCGTTCCAACACACATACATCCATATATGAGTAAGCTAAGGTTGTTATTAGAAACTGATGATGAGATCTATGGGTTATGTTTATAGTGGGTGCCGTACATGCCCTAGATCACGACCCAGGGTGTTCCATTGTTGGTGTACGGAACCAGCCGTAATGTTTACGAAAGTGGGTCTTATATTATGCCCATTCAGGAATTAACAGGAGGTAGGGATCCAGTGCTCCCTTCGGATGCCTGGAGGCCCTCAGGTAGATCCGGAAGATTTGAGTTGCACAAAATATCTAATACCACTGTAAACATATTCACCACTTGAAGTCAATCAATTTTTTCCTTACCCGATGTAAGTTTTTCTTTTTATTATTTATTATTATGTAAT
This sequence comes from Agave tequilana, assembly GCA_038442645.1. Taxonomy (NCBI): domain Eukaryota; kingdom Viridiplantae; phylum Streptophyta; class Magnoliopsida; order Asparagales; family Asparagaceae; genus Agave; species Agave tequilana. Next base: position 394,326 of record JAVJIF010002044.1, on the reverse strand, counting down.
TAGCATATTATGAGAATAACAGGAGCAAGACAGGTTCAGGAGTTACAGGAGTACATAAGTACTAGAAATATTGGTCACTATAAATGTAATACAGGATAGCAAGATATGATTCTCGAAATATGATAATCACAAAACGTGGCAGGTGATAAGTGATATCAAGCAGGTGTTAGGTGATAACAAGCAGGGGTCAGGTGATAGCATGCCAGGGTCAGGTGTCAAGTAATAGTATGGTAGTTATCACTATCATATGTTTCAATACAAGAAAACAGTACAGATACAAGGGATTAGTACCCATACAGGAAAACGATACCGATACAGAGAATTAGTACGAATACAAGAAAATAATACAATTTTGAAAACGATATAAGTACAGGTTTCAAACTCTTCATAACCATCAAGGAAAGAATAATAGTTGAATTATCAAGTGGAAAAATAGACATGCAAGCAAGCGTGCATCTAAGTGAAGCTAACATATAGCACTAGACGCCATCACGTTCGGCATGGATACCGCTCGTGGCACGGCTAAACGCATACGACGGAGCAAGCGTATGGACACTATTCTACCGTGTGTGGCGAAGCCGCGCTCACGGTATAACTACGCTCGAACGGAGTTAGCGGTAAAGCGCTGAGCGCTAGATCCGCCTAGCAGGCGTAGCTAAAAGACCTGACGGTCTGAAAGCATTCCTCTTTCGAGGAAGTGGGTGAAAGCCCAAAGGCTAATAGGCCCGAAAGCAAAGTAGGTACTTGCAGAGGTGTTAGTACCAAGCACACGCATATAACAGGTGATAACTAATCTATCGGTAAAGTGGTGAAAGCCGGAGGCTGAGTAAGACATAAGGTCAGCGAGCAGACAAGCAAATAATCAAGCGAAACTAGACAAGCTGGAGCGAGGCTAGCGTACAACGTTAGAGGTTATCACGCTCGACGTAGTTACCGCTCGTGACGATGCCACGATAATGTATAGCTATCGCTCGCGGCTGTAAGTACTCTCGAGTGGAGTTAGCAGGGATGTCTTGTGCGATCGACTCGCCTACCAGGTGGAGCATGAGAGCCCGTAGGCTGAACGCAACCCGAAGGTTGGGTATAGAAAGCCTGGAGGCTGAGCCCTGCCCGAAGGCTGGGTAAAGTACCTGCAGAAGTATTAGTGTCGAACACACACACATATAAGAAAGCAGTAATAGACAACATCACAGGCATGACATATATACAGGAAGTAAACTACTCTAGTACAAGCATTCATCACAGGCATAATACATGCACAATCCTGGGTACTCGATCACATACAAATATAAAGGTACAACCCAATACAAAATACAACACAATCTCAAAATACAGGATAAAATATATAGTCGACCCGACGAAGCGGGAAAACCCAAAACGAGGCGAGAACACTTGCCTAGTCTTTAGAAAATACTGTAAATCTTGAAGTCTCAAAACACGTGCAAACGCGCGCGAGCAACACCAATATCATCACCAGGAGAGAGAGAGTTTCAAGAGAGAGTATTTCAAGAGAGAGAGAGGGTGACTGAGAGATGAAAAGGAGAGAGGGGTCGTGGTGGCCAGCAACGGCCTTGGCCGCCGGCAGTCCTCAGACAGAGGAGAGATAGTGAGGAGAGAGAGTGAGGGGGGAGAGAGAATGAGAGGGATCTAGAGAGAGACTAAAAGAGGGAAAAGGGGAGAGGAGAGGGGTGGCTGGCTGGCATGCCTCTGGTGGCCGGCCAGGCGACGGCTAGTAGCGGTTATGGTCCCCGGCGGCCCAACAGAGAGAAGAGAGGGAGAGGGTGAGAAAGAAAAGTGAAGGAAGGGATAGAGAGAAAGAGAAGAGAGATTCAGAGAGAAGGAGAGGAAGAAGGAGAGAGGGGATTGGCTGACCAGGTAGCGCGAGGGTGCTGGCCATCATGGCCAAGCCGCGGGGAGGAGGAAGGGGGAAAGAAGGAAAAGAAGAAAAAAGAAGAAAGAAAAGAAGAATAAGAAGAAGAAGAAGAGAGGGAAGAGAAAAAAAAAGAAAGAGAAAGAGAGAAGGAGAAGGGAGAGGGAGGGGAGCTCGAGTTTCCAGAGGAGGAGGCATGGCGGCAGCGCAGTGGTAGGTTGTCGTCATCGCCAGGAAGAAGAGAAGAAGAAGAAGAAGAAGGAAGAGAAAAAAAAGGAAAAAAAAAGAAAGGAAAACAAAAGAGAGAGGGAAGTGAGTGAGGTGAGAGGGAATTAATGGGGCAGGTGGCCCACATGGGGGGTTACATGCAGTTGATGGGGGGATAAAGAAAGGGAAAAGAAAAGAAAGAAAGAAGGCAGAGAAAAAGATTCAAAAATAAATAATATTATAATAATCTCAAAAATATCAACTATTCCAGAAAAATCTCCAAAGTACCCAGAGCTAAAAAACATCACCCTGAGAAATAATATGAAATCATTTTTAGAAATAAAACTCATTTTTAAATTAAAAAAATTTTGGAATCAACCAGCGATGCTGGCTGGCACCAATCCAGTCGAGTTTTGATAAATTTAGAAAATTCTCTAAAAATATAATAAGGTAGAAAATGTTATTCTAAGAAATAATATGAAAGTGAATTTTAGAAATTCAACTCTGTTTGTCAATAAAAATCTTGGAATCGACCAACGATACCGGTCTACACAGATTTTGAAGATTTTACAATTTAATTTGGAAAAATTCTAAAAAATCATGAAAAAACTAAAATATTGGAAAATAATGTTTGAAACTGAAATCGATCAAATCTGACTACTGAAAAAATTAAATAAAGCAATACACGAGGATCGAGTCCCTAGTTCAGACTAGGGCTGACTCCGAGTCTACAAATCTGGATCAATGCAAAACAATCACATAAATAATCATAAAACAAAAGCAAATATGAAAAGTAAATCAGAAAAATATGATCAAAAATTTAAATACGTATCTAAGTACGTATTTTGAGAACGGGGTGTAACATTCCATCCACCTTACAAAAATTTCATCCTCGAAATTTCTATAAGGAAAAAATGAACACAGGAAAGATAGGGATGAGAACTATACCACTTAAGATATGCATAACTAAGGGTGACGCTCATAAATCAACTGATCGATATCTCTAGACCTAGACGTCTTCTGCACTTCTGCCGTATAAATCTTCTGACGGTACTATAATAATACGGACCTGATATTTGCTGATAAAAGATTAATGCCAGAACTTCAGTAGATTGACATCTGAATAACACGAAGCAAACTGAATTAGTGAGATGATCAATAACACTCCTTCTAGACTGTGAGATAAAGCTGATGGGAACCATAGAAATCCATAAAAATCCATAAAATAATACAGAAACCCGCATGGCACGAAGCTATGCTTGACGAAGAGTCTGCAGTAGAATTCTCCGATGTGTTGCATACATACCATTACTCCGAAAGTAGACCAGAAAATCAAAAATAAAGAGAACCCTAATGAAGAGATTATGAATAGAGAAAACCAATATTAATAGGTTTTGAATACTAGGAGATGATAACTCTGAAAGTAATTACCAAGAGTATAAAACAACCAACTTCTGAATGATAACTAGACTACAGATGAATATCTAGAAAATATCCAAGCTCTGCAAGGTTGGCCGGATAGATCATCAATAAAGATTTTGACAAATCGGTTCAGATGCATTGAGAAAACCTTGTTCACTAAGTCTATACAACATGTTAGGCAGGAGAAATCTGAGAAACAAGGTTAGGATGCTAAACTCTGACGGAACTAGCCATGAGTGAAGCCAGGACTAGGTGGGGCCATTGTGTAACACAGCATCAGGTGCTAAGAACTAGAGTGCAGCAGAGCTAACGCTCTGCAAGCTCGCACTTGGCAGAGCTCATGTGGCGAAGTCATCGCATAACACAACACTAAATGCTAAGTGCCAGGGTGCAGCAAAGCCCACACCTGGTTGATCTCGTGTGGCTAAATCATGACTCTTGCTTGGCGAGGTCAGCTGGGTCTGTGGGTCATCAAATCCATAAAGATAATTGGACGTTGTGGGTGAGCTCAGTAAAGTCAATAGAAGAGATCACGATCATTTACTGAAATAATATGGAAAATACCATAAGCTCTACCTGACAGAAGTTCTAGATCTGGAAAACTGTTCATACTGATATTCCTCGTGTAGTGATACAATCTATCTGATTAAATAAGGGATGACTACCCAACTTTCTGTACTGGTCCCCGTGGTGCGTCTATACATAAAAGCTTAGAATGCAAAGCTGAAGAACTATCCAGTGTAAGATAACATGATGCACTAGAATTAAAGAATACCAGAATTAGTGAAGAGAGAACCATATTTGTCCTGCCGCTACCTTTCTAGTCTACCCATATCTTAAGTTAGTATAAAGACTACAAAAACTGAAATAGTGAAAAATGGAAGGGATACAAGAATCAAAGGAAAGACAATTAAGAAGAAATAAATAACTCTACACTTGTAGTTGGATTGTATAATCAGGACTCATGCATTCTCGTTGCAAATTTCTTTACCATTAATTTGCTGACTGATTGTACTAAAGATGTGAGAGCTTAGGCTCTGATACCATCCTATAACGTCCTAATCCAGCAGATACGGACACTTTACTATGATGTATATACGTAGATTGAAAATATTTTTCACATAAATACGCTAAGCATCAGTACATGTAAGAATCAGAGTATGAAAGTACATGGTGTATTATATATTCCAACATATGAGTACAATTATGAAGTTATCACAGGATGTGACACAATATTACAAGAATATTACATAACTGATAAGAGCAAATATGAGAATACAAAGAAATATATAATTATGAACAGTTCAAAAGATGCTCACAAGTTACAAAAGAAAAACTTGGGAGATGAAAAGGGAAGCCTGAAAAGAAGGGGCCCTAAACGGTCTGTCAAAAATTCACGCTTCCTCTACGCATCTCTGATCAGCAGCCAAAAGAATTCACAAGCTCCAAACTCTAGGATCTGAACATGCAGGTCTAGGAGAGTCAGAACTCCCCAATAAGTGGTGTGGTGAATGCCAAGTGTTGTGCATAAATAGGTACACGTGTATCGATAAATCTGAGCCAAAGAGCATGTACTGAAAACCGTATCGTGAGCACAAACACACAAGAGCAGGGAATAAGGTATCAAGTAAAATAAATGTGGTAAAGTCAGCTATATAAGGCCAAATTACCGATTAGTGAGGTTAGTACGTCGAAGGAATAATTCAAACAAGAAAACCCTCATATATATACCATATATATCTCATGTCACTGTATCCTGAGTTCATATAACTTAGTTGTCTTCTAAACTAAGAAAACAATATAAAAATTGATAAAATTGATAATACCAAATTCAAGCAAAATTAGATGTACAAGCTCAGTTTACGGCTTCATGAAATAAGTACGTCGAAGGAATAATCCAAACAAGAAAACCCTCATCTATATACCTTATGCCCCATGTTAACGTAATCTGAGTGTATATAACCCGAATTGCAAAATCGCAGGACAAATTATTGATTAGCACATTATTCTTATTACTCGTCTACCCATATATCTAGTTATGTGCCCTAGTGTCCCAACACACATACATTCATATATGAGTAAGCTGAGGTTGTTATTGAAAACTGATGATGAGACTAATGGGTTTTATTTACAGTGGGTCTCGTACATGGCCAGGACCACGAATCAGAGTGTTCCGTTGCTGGTGTACAGAATTAGCCACAAGGCCTACAGGAAGTGGATCTTATATTATGCCCATTCAGGAATGTAACAGGAGATAGGGAGCCAGCGCTCCCCTCAGACACCTAGAGGCCCTCAGGTAAATCCGGAAGATTTGAGTTGCACAACCTATCTAATATACTGTAAACATATTCATCACTTGAAGTCCATCAGTTTTCCCTTACTCGATGTAAGTTGTTCTTTTATAGTTTATTATTATGTAATTATCATATTATGGGAATAGCAGGAGCAGGACAGTTTTAGGAGTTACAGGAGTACATAAGTACTAGAAATATAGGTCCTTGTATATATAATACATGATAGTAAGACATGATTCTTGAAATATGATAATCACAAGACAAGTGGTAATATATCAGGTGGCAGGTGATAAGTGATATCAAACAGGTGTCAGGTGATAACAAGCAGGGTCAGCTGATTTCATGCAAGAGTCAGGAGTCAAGTAATAGCATGGTGGATATCACTATCATATATTTCAATATAGAAAAATAATACAGATACCAGAGATTGGTACACATACAGGAAAATGGTACCAATACAAAGGATCAGTACGAATACAGGAAAAACAATATAGTTTTAGAAAGCAGTATAAGTACATGTTTCAAACTCTTCATAACCATCAAGGAAAGAATAATAGTTGAATTATCAAGTAGACAAATAGGCATGCAAGCCAGCGTACATCCAAGCAAAGCTAAACAAGCTAGAGCGAAGCTAACGTGCACACTAGACACCATTAAGTTTGGCGTGGTTACCGCTGTCGCAATACAACTAAACACATATGATGGAGCAAGCGTATGAACGCTATTCTACCATGTGTGCCGAAGCACACTCATGATATATCTATGCTTGAACGGAGTTAGTGGCAAAGCACTGAGTATTAGATCCGCCTAGCATGTGCCGCTAAAAGACCTGACGGTTGAACACACTCCTCTTTGAGGAAGTGGGTGAAGCCCAAAGGCTAATTGGCCCGAAGGTAGAGTAGGAACCTGCAGAGGTGTTAGTACCAAACACATGCATATAACAGGTGATAAACTAATCTATCGGTAAAGTGGTGAAAGCCGGAGGCTGAGTAAGACATGAATAAGGTCAGCGAGCAGACAAGCGAACAATCAAATGAAGCTAGATAAGTAAGAGCGAGGCTAGCGTACAATATTAGAGGCTATCACGATCGGTGTAGTTACCGCTCCTGACGATGCCACGATAATGTACAACTATCGCTCACAGCATAACTACACTCGAGCGGAGTTAGCAGGAAAGCGCTATGCGCTAGACTCGCCTACCAAGCGAAGCATGAAAGCCCGGAGGCTGAACGCAACCCGAAGGTTGGGTATAGAAAGCCGAACGCTGACGCAGCCCGAAGGCTGGGTATAGTACCTGCAAGAGTGTGTAGTGTCGAATACCATATAATAAAGCAGTAATAAACAACATCACATGCATGGTATATGTACAGGAAGCAAATTACTCTTGTACAAGTATTCGTCATAGGCATAATACATGCACAATTCTAGGCACTCGGTTACATATAAATACAAGAATACAACCCTATACAAAATACAATACAATCCCAAAATACAGGATAAAATACATAGTCGAACCGACGAAGCGGAAAAACTCAAAACGATGCGAGGACACTGGCCTAAATCTTCAGAAAATACCATAAATCCCAAAATCCCAAACACGTGAACACGCGTGCGGACAACACACATATCATCACCAGGAGAGAGAGTGTTTTATGGAGAGAGAAAATAAAGAGAGAGGGATTAAGAGAGAGAAGAGAGAGAGCTAGAAAGAGAAAGAAGAGAGAAAGCTTTCATGAAAGAGAAAGAGGGAGACTAAGAGAGAAAAAAGAGAGAGGGAGTGGTGTGGTGGCTGGCCATGGCCAGCCAGAGGTGGCCGCTGGCGGCCCTGACAGTTGGCAGTCCTCAGACATAGGAGAGAGAGAGAGAGGGAGGACAGAGGAGAAAGAGAGAGGAGAAAGAGAGAGAATGAGAGAGAGATCTAGAGAGAGACTAAAAGAGGGAAAAGGGGGGATGAGAAGGGTGGCTGGCCGGCCGACCTGGTAGCGGCCAGCGGCGATATGGCCACCTATGGCCCAACTGAGAGAAGAGAGGGAGTGGGTGAGAGAGGAGAGTGAAGGAAGGGATAGAGAGAGAAAGGAGAGATCCAATGAGAGAGAGGGAGAGAAGAGGAAGGAGGATTAGCTGGCCAGGCGGGCGACGACGCTGGCCGCCGTGACTAGGTCGTAGGGAGGAGGAAAAGGGAATGAAGGAAAATAAGAAAAAGAAAAAAGAAAAGAAGAAGAAGAAGAAGAAGAAAGGGAAGAGAAAAAGAAAAGAAAATGAAAGAGAGAAGGAGAGGGGAGAGAGGGAGAGGGGGCTCAGGTCGCCAGAGGAGGTGGCGTGGAGGCGGCAGCGTGGTGGTGGTCTTATCATCGCCGCCAGGAAGAAGAGAAGAAGAAGAAGAAGGAAGAGAAAGAAAGGGAAAAAAAAGAAAAGAATTAGAAAGAAAGTGAAAGGGAAGTGAGTGAGGTGATGGGGAATTAGTAGGGCAGGTGGCCCATATGGGGGGTGCAAGTGGTTGATGGGGGGAAAAGAAAGGGAAAAGAAAAGAAAGAAAGAAGGAAAGAGAAAAGGATTCAAAAATAAATAATATTATAATAATGTTGAGAAATATTGGCTATTTCAGAAAAATCTCCAAAAATATTTAGAGGTAGAAAACATCACCAATATGAAATCAGTTTTTAAAAATAAAATTTTATTTTCAAAATAAAAAATATTGGAATCAACCAACGATATTGACCTACACCAAATTCTGCCTAGTTTTGAAAAATTCAAAAAATTCTCCAAAATATATTAAGATAGAAAATATGATTCTAAGAAATAATGTGTAAGCGAATTTTATAAATTTAACTTCATTTGTAAATTAAAAATCCTGAAATTGACTAGCGCACCAGTTGACACCGATTTTGAAGATTTTACAATTTAATTTGGAAAAATTTCAAAAAATCATGAAAAATCTAAAATATTAAAAAAATAATGTTTGAAACTAAAATTGATCAAATCTGACTATCAGAAAACTGAAATCAAGTAATACACTAGGATTGGGTCCCTAGTTCATGTTAGGGCTGACTCCGAGTCCACGAATCTAGATTCAATACAAAACAATCACATAAATAATTATAAAACAAAAATAAATATGAAAAGTAAATTGAAAAAATATATCAAAAAATCTAAAACATATCTAAGTACGTATTCCGGGAATGTGGTAGTCTACTTGGAGAGAAAATCTGCAAGAAAACTTGTGTTTAGAGTGTAAATTTAGAATATTTGTAAAGTATAGACTTGTTTTGATTGCTTAAGCTTATACCACACACACAAAGTTTAGTTTTTGGTTTAACCAGTTTTTGGTTTCATGAATAGATTTCATAAAAAATAAATTTACATTAGTTTATATATGTATTGAGTTTCATCCATACACATTGGTGTTTCTATTGTGTTTAAAAAACTTACTTTAATGAGTTGATTTCAAGAGTTTAAATTTTGGTTTTACAAAAAGTTGTTTTTATGAAATATATTGTTAAAAACAAGTTTATATCATTTTATATATTTATTGGATTCTATCCATACACATTGGACTTCAATTGAGTATCAATAGCATGTTTTTGTATTTATACAAGTTTTAAAAAAAACTAGATTTCTATTTAAAAGTTTAGCTTTTAGAAAATACGATTTTTTTTTTAAGATTGAAATTTTTATCTCAAGAACAAGTTCACATGTTTGTAATATGTATTGATTTTTTATCACACATATTTGTACTCTAATTTATTTACATGAACTTATTTTTACAGAATTTATTAAGATTTATTGAAATTTAAATTGGATTTAAAAAGATGATTAAAAATACAAAATATATGTTTTTGGTCTGAGCTCGGTCGATCACCCGGTTGACCGGATATACACATGCCTAAGTGTTGTGCATGTCAGACGACTGTTGTAGACTCAGTACTCTCTATTTGTTTCCGATCGACCGATTGGTCGGTCGCCAGAGAGCTTTGCTCTCTAGATATTAGGTGCGGTCGATCGCCGATTGACCGACAACCCCAACAGCTAGAAATCTATCCGTTGGATGATCGACCGCAAGGCCAATCTGGCCTGAGTTTAAGCCTAACGGCTATATTTTGTTTTGACTTATAAATAGGAGTTTAAACTTGGGATACAAGATTTTTTAAGAGTTTTACAACCAGTTTTCTAGTGCCTTCTTGTCTACTTTCTAAAGGGTCAAGTTTTTTAGCTTCAAATCTATATCTTTAAGAGAAGTTTTTAGTGATTCAAAGTTTTAAAAAATCAAAGAAAAAAGTTTTTGAAAAATTCAAGTTTTGTTCTTCAAGTTTCTATATATTCATAGAAGTTTTCCAATTTATTTTCTAAAAAACTTCTTTTCAAGATCTTTATTTTCTCACAAACTTGAACTATCATTGTAAAATCTATCCTTTAGTATCTTATATATTTCTTGTTTGTGATCTTTGTGAACATCAAGTATTGTAAACTTTCTATTTGCTTTCTGCATTGGCTTTGTGCCCTCCTCTTGTGTAGAGGTATTGCTTTGTGCAACTGGTTTAGTTCTTTCTCTTGTAAAATGTAGATGAATGGAGATTGTATCCTTTGTGGAGTTTCTTAGTGGAGATAATGAAAATCCTTCTCGATGAAAGCGGGAACATATAGCTTGGTGCTTGAATCTTGAAATATATCATTGTGTTTATTTTTGGCTATCTCTCAACTCTACTCTTATTTATATCTTACATTGTTATTATTTATCATCTATATACATGCTTGATATTGTGCTTACACTTGTATTGAATCAAGAAGGCTATTAAAGCACCTCAATTCTTAATCTAGAGGAATCTTGAGGAGAAGTTCTAGAGCCCCTCACTGGGAATTCAGCTTCGCTTCTTGACTTCATTTGTGTGTTTTAGTTTTATTAATGTAAAATTTTTAAATTTTGCATTTGATTAGCATTTCACTTATTCACCCCCTATAGGTGAACTTACAAAAGGTTGTCGAGAAAATTCTCAAAAGGAATTTATCTACACTTCAATTTGTAACCTGGATCTAATAGAGAGAAAAAAGACAATGCAAAGACAAAAGTTCTTACGCCAAAACCCAATTTGAGAAAAACTACGAGGAGGGGAGAGAGAATTCACTATTTATAAAGTATTATAGTGAATTTAACAGAGCTAAAACTCTAAATTGCCACATGATAAAGTGAATTTGACTATGAGAAGGCTATTTTCTATATTCAATGGAAGTCTAATTGTGAATTTCTTCTTTCTCTTTTCTTTTGGTTGTCAACTGTCTGTTTTTTGTCCATCTCTCAGTGTATATATACCCAGAGAGCTTTCATTGGCAGTACGGGTCATGCGGGTTCAACAACTGATGACAATAGGCTGTCTAAAAATTACTGAAGATAAAACCTCAGATGCGAACCTCACAAACACGGAGGTCTTATTCCAGCCTCAGACGTGGGCCTCATGCCAAATGTGAGGGTTGCATTTCAACCAAAATGCGGACCTCACATCCTTTGTCAACTGCAGAGGTCACGTTCCAACCTCAGAAGTGAACCTCGCAGTCTCTGCTAAACACAATGGTCATACTGTTCTGAGACGCAGACCTCAGGATCGCGTTTCAACATTAAACTGTGAGCCTGTGTAGCTTCACATTTCAACACAAATACAAACCTGAGAAGCTTCGCGTTTCAACTTTAATGTGAGCCTGTGATCTCCGCGTTCAATACAGACGCGAGCCTGTAAGCTCCGTGTCTCAACATCAGAGCGAGGTCCAAGCCTAGTAGGGACCCGCTTTTTCTGCTGTAACTGACAACCACGAACTTGGTCAGTTACACCCTTTTTCTCTCCACATAATGGGGATAACTTCCCATTATGGAGAGATTTAAGGAGTTGGTTATACACCTCCCATTATGGAAAGATTTAAGGGGTTGGTTACACCCCAGAATCCTCTATAAAAAGCTATGAATAGTTAGGGAAAAAGGAGAGATAGTTCTGGAGGAGGAACTCAAGAAGCCATAGGCCAGAGGAGGAGAATCCCTAAAAGGCATACTTGATGCTTGATACTTAAAGCTAGATAACTACAGAAGGCTGAAAGCTAAGCACAAGGCCGCTGAACACACATTGTGTTGGATAAGAAAACTCTATAAACTTGCTGAGTTCAAGTTGAGTTTCTAATCTTTTGGAGATTTTAGCCACTGATTAAGATTTCATACCTGACCAGTGCCTTCCAACGAGAGTAAGAAGATCCGAAGATGAAGCTTCCGGTACGTCTCACGGAGAACAAGAATCACTGTCCATTGCTGCATGAAGAGCCCAACATTAAATAAAGGGGAGATCCAACAATTCTTTTCTCTTTCATAATCAGATTATTAAACGTTGTAATTTTCTTTATAATCAAATAAAGAATTTACACACCTTCAATTTTTTCACGAAAACAAAAGATGGCGACTCCACTGGGGCCAATTGTCTCTACCAATGAGAAGGCCATAACGCAAGCCAACCTCAAGCTTCTCAGATCAACTGTCGAATCGCTCGTCGTCAAATTCGACCAAGTGAAGTTCGATCAACTTCTCTCCTTAGGTTCCATTAGCCCCAAAGTCTCAACCAAGACTCGCTCTCAAGTCTCTTCGGAGACTTCTCAAAGAAAAGTCCATATACTTTTTGACAAAGTAAGTGGCTCAACCTCTTTTGATGGTCTGACAACCTCCCGTGGAGTCAACATGGCTTGCGACAATGTCTCTCAAGAGACTCACAAAGCCAATGTTGGCTAATGGTCAACACAGTAGCAGCGGCCAATCTCGCCGCCAAACGCCTCCCAAGGCTCTGCAAACTCAGTTTGTAGGGGGTTCGCAACAACTCCTGCGTGCCAAGCAGATTGCTGATCATCGATGAAGACGTCAAACTCGTCATCAGCAAACAGAAGCTGAAGAGAGTGATGTGGCACCAAACGCGAAGCTCATGTTCAACCCCGTGTCTTTATAAAAAACGCGATGCTCGCAATCACGATCTGTGTGTTTCATCGCCAAAACGTGAAGTTCACATTCAGCCTCAAGCTGTGCCAAAATGCGAGATCTGCATCTCACTTCAAGAACGCGAGACTTGCGTTCAGCCTAAGGTTGCGCCAGAACACGACCTTCGTGTTTCAATTCTAAAACGTGAGAGTCACGTTCAGCAGCAGGTAATGCAAAACGCGACCTTCGTGTTTCTTTTCAGAAGTGTGAGATCCGCGTTTAGCAAGAGGCTGCGCCAGAATGTGACCTTTATGTTTCACTTCAAAAACGCGAGATTCGCGTCCAGCCCCAAGATTCCAAGTTCAAATGTGAACTGGGAAGCCCTCACCCCCATGGGTTTGAGGCTAGTTCTTCAGATACCCCTGCAATATATCTGAGGGATTGCTTGGAAACAAGAGGAGTGCTCATCAAATCGCTCCTCAGTGTCATTGCGAGTTGTTCATCTCAGGGGTGCTCTCTTATTGTTACACAACTTTAAGATGGCTAAACCGTCAAGATTTACCTAGTGTCAAAGGATTCAAACTCAAACTCTGTCAAGAGGCGGCGATCTCGCAAGAAGAAGTCATTTTTCGACGGTGAGTACCCGGAGGTGACTTCCAATATGGTGGGTCCAAGTATCACACCAAGCAAGTCGAAAGGGAAGCAACTTGCCTTTAGTTCTAAGGAATCAGATACTGAACGTTTTGTAGGTTTGAAAAAAATACTGATTGAACCTAAAGAAATTTACTAATGTACTCGGATCCAAACTGGAGATCGACTACAATTCACTAGTTAGAGGGATTGAATCAGACGATGAGCACTCTGCCGTCGTGACATCCCATTCATCTAACTCTTTTAGGGAGATAGAAGCCTTCACATATATGGCAGATATTGCAGAAGAGATAGTCAAAAAATTTGAAGAGCAAGCTCGAGTGCAACATACACAGCACGAGATACTTCAAGCCCAACAAGAGTCTATCAACGATCTCAAGAAGACGATAGGTTTTTTGTTTAAAAAGTCGAAGAAGAAGACAAAAAGTCTGAAGACTAAACCTTCGTCCCTCAAAAGTAAGGGTAAAGAGAAGAAGGATGAAAACTCTACCTTCAATCACTCTGATGGCAATGAGAATAACTTTAGATATGAAAATCCTGAGTCTTCTTCTTCTGAAGAACCCAAGGATTCAGAGGTTAAACATGCCAAGAAGATGAAGAGAAACGCCTGGAGGATATCTCAAATCAAAGCAATTTTCAAGAAGTGGGGGTAGTCAGACCATACCTGGTCAAGTGGGACTCAGCTCCTCATCCTCCCAGGTTTAAGGCTCCGAATCTGTTCAATTCGATGACAAAGGTTCACCGAACCAACGTATATACTACTTCAAATCCCAAAAGGGTAATGTAATATCAAACGATGCCATCATGGCTCATTTATTCATCGGAATGGTTCATGAAGTTTCCTGCCGGCTCTATATGAAATAGGCTGACCTCGAGAAGCTTTTTCTGGCACGATTCTTCAAAGATGACATCGAAGTATCCGTGCCAACTCTCTTTGCTACAAAGCAAAAGAAATGAGAGTCAATCAGAGCATTTGTGGAGAGATTTTCGAGTATAGCGCTCCGATGTTCAAGTGGCATGACACAGTCTACACTGATAGAGACTTGCCACTACAACCTGCAAACCACACTCCTGCCTCAAATAGGAGAACTCAAAGTCGCACCTGAAAGCAACTAGTCTTACAAGGCGAAGGAGCAGAAGACATAGTTGCAAGAGTAAGTCAGGAAGATTACAAGAGCATGTAGCATTGAATCTACTGGCCAATGAGGTGATCTGACTTTTACGACTGTCATGTTCAACAGTTACCTCTGAATAGTTTAAATCATTCCATCAGTATTTGTCATCCCCATGGAATAAAACCCCCTGAAAGTACATCATATACTTCTCCAAACAAAGAAGTGCTATTCCTGATCAAGTTTAACAATACACCTTTGATCAAAGAAGTACTCACAGGGAATAATAATTTCCCATTTCCCCCACGGAGTTTATACTTCTTTAATCCCAAGCAAGATTTTAGAAGTTATCTGTGGAACAACAATCCGACGCCTCTGACGGCTAAGAATAGAGGAAAAGTTGGCTTTTAAGCCCAATGAAAAATCATCGACAATTCATCATACCGAGGGGAATAGCATGGCTAGCCCAACTCAAATGGTAGTTGGTAAAGACATACTAAATCCGTTGATAACTGAGGGTTTACTAAAAATCCTATGGGGCCTGATCCCAACTTCCCTTCAAAATTCTCTACCAATTCCCTTCCATTGAGTGGTAGGACCACAAAAGGTTGTATTCATTTTCTCAGTGAAATGATTACAAATCGAACCTGTCACATTAACATTATACCTCTTAAAGTAAAATTTACTTATTCCCAGTGGATCAAACCCCACTTGTCGTCTCTCTTACAGAATGGTAAGTCAACTCAAAGTATTGTTATGTTCAAAATCACACCTCTAATAGTAAACGAACCTTGTCAAGTTAATATCGCATCGTTGACAAGTCATTTTCTAGTCCCTATTGGAGTCCGTCAAGTTAACACTAAACCTCTGATGATAGAACTTCAATAGATCCCCAACGGGTCTAATATCCTTTTGTCATTCTCCTCACTAGAATGACAGATTCACATAAATTGCTTATATCACAAATTCTCATTATTGTTATGTTAAACATTACACCTCTAACAATAAATCTTCATTCCCCAGGGAAATCAATCTCTAACAACTTATTCCCTAAATTCTCTCCGAAATCCCTTACCAATTCCCTTCCATAGAATGGTAGGACCACAAAAAACTGTATTCATTATTCCAATGAAATAATTACAGTTCAAAACTATCAAGTTAACATTATACCTCTGATAGTAACACTTTCATATACCCAGTGGATCAAACCTCACTTTTCGTGCTCTCCTACATAATGGTAAGTCCATTCAAAGTACTGTTATGTTCAAAATCATACCTCTAACAATAAACAAACCCTTTTCAAGTTAATTTCATACTTCTGACAAGTCATTTCCTAATCCCTAATAGAGTCCGTCAATTTAACACTAAACTTCTGACGATGAAACTTCAATAGATCCCTAACGGGTTCAATATCTTCTTGTCATTCTCCTCACTAGAATGACAGGTCCACTTAAATTGCTTAAATCGTAAAATTTCATTACTGTTATATTAAACATTACATCTCTAACAGTAAATCTTCATTCTCCAGAGAAATCAGTATTTGTCACGTTAAATGTTACCTCTGACAACTCATTTCCTAAAATTCTCACTAAAATCCTCTACCAATTCTCTTCCATTGAATGGTAGATTCACAAAAAGTTATACTCACATTCTCAACGGAATGAATTTCAAATCGAACTTGTCATGTTAACATTACACCTCTGATAATAAGACTTTGATTTATCTCTAGCGGGTAAAATTTTACTTGTCAATTCTCTTCAAAAGAATGGTAGGTCCACCAAACTTGCTCAAATTGCAAGACAAATCCCTGTCAAGTTAACATCACACCAATGACAATGATCTTCTATTGATTTTCTCAATGAAACTGAGACTTTCAATGCTAAGTTAAACATCACACCTCTAACATTCATTTCAGTGTCAAGTTAATACTACACTTATGACAGTGATATTCTCAGTTTTCTCAATTAAAATAAGACCAGTATAGAAAATATAAAATATTCAGAAAAGATAAACGAGAAACTTTATATGTTTCTCAAAAGCCCGCGTCTTAGCTTGGCCCATGCACCGCCCGAAAACTCATATCTCCCAAAAGATTTCATGTGTGCACGCCGCGCACGCATACACTACTTAAATAAGAGGAGGACGACAAGAAATCCTGCCTGGCGTTATCAATTTACGTGGGTCTGGCTCGCGCAAATTGAACCGTACCCCACACAGACACCACGTTGGTGTCAGCGATCCCCCGGAGGCCCCAGTTGATTATGGTGCTGAGTTGGGTGCGGCCTGGGTCCGTTTCACGTCATCTCCTTCCTTATCTCTCTTTGGGGAGATTACAGCTGAGAGTTGTCTCGATCGGTTACCGTTTCTGTAAATTCCTCACACATGATTGTATTATCGCAGTGACTGACAAATTTGGAAAATGGACGGGAATTAAAGGACAAATGCACGCTTCAGTCATGCTGCGGGCTCGTGAGAGAATGAGATGTTATCAGTAACTCTTTTGTAGCTACTCTGGCTTGTGTTGGAGTTGAGGGTCGGTGGTTTTTTGTCTCCATGTTGGAGATTGGATTGGCAGTAAATTTTCTTGGTATTTTTTTTGAAATAATATTAGCATCTGGGAATTGGTATATGGTCGGTTGGATGTGCATGCAATTAGGGTATATAGTCCCTGAGAGCCTGTGCTTGTTTAGACGTGCATGCTTGAGTTTACATAGTTTTAGGATTTTTTTTTTTTTTTTTTTTTTATATGTATTGAAGAGTTTATGTAAGATCTATTTCGATAGTTTGTAAAACTTTTGTTTAATAAAATTTTAGAAATGGATTTCTCATCTTTTCTAGCATTTTAATTTTATTGATTGTTTAGTAATGCGAGTATACCACAACTATCCAACTTTGTTTCTACTGTGTCATTTATACTTAACTAGTATGGGCACGTACCATGCACGTTAAAACAAAGTTTTAAAAATTAATAGTGAAATATAATTATTTTATGCTAATTCTTTTTTTCAAAATTTTTTAATATAAATATTGTATTATATATTGTGAACAAAATTTGATTTATCTATAACATAGTAAGAAAATGTTTCATTAAGGGGTTCTTTAGATGCCCGAAAATGGGTGGAACGAAGAAGTGGGAAGTAAGATTCTTTTTCTTATGGGAAATGAAAATTTGTGTTTCTTTTCTAGTGTTTGGAAGGTAGCTGGGAAGTGTAATTGAAAAATTATAATGTCTTTTCTGATTTTTGATTGGTAATGTGAAAGTAGAAGTGGAAAGGTTGACCATAAAGTTGACCGTAAAATAATATTAAAATAAAAATTAATTTTGAAAAAAATTATACTGTAATTAGAATGCAAGTAAGATTTACACGACTATAAAATTAATTATTTTGAGTTACAACCTATTACAAATGAGATTTATATGACCACAAAATTAACTGTAGCACCTTGAAATGAGAAAATGGTTGTGTAAGTGAGGGTGTGAGGAAGTGGTAATAGTTCTCTTTGGAACTTGAGAATTGGTTAGTAAGTTTTCTGATGTTTGGATGTTGTTGGGAAGTGTGGTTTGGAAAATGTTTTGTCTTTTCCAGTGTTTGGATGGTAATGTGAAAGTGGAAGTGGAAAAGTTGGCCACAAAGTTGACCAAAATATTATTAAAATAAAAATTAATTAAGAAAAATAAAAAATGGACTGTAATTAGAATGCAAGTGAGATTTACGTGATCAAAAATTAATTGTTTTTACAACTTATTAAAATGAGATTTACATGACCACAAAATTAACTGTAGCATTCTGAAAGTGAGGAAATTGTTGTGTAAAAGAGAAAAGAGAAAAGGAAAAGGGGTTTTCTTATTTTCCTTTTCCTGTGTTTGGATAGATAGGGAAGTGAGCAACTATACTTCCCCATTTCCTTACTTCCGCTCACTTCCTTGCAACCAAACACCCCCGAAGGAAAAAGAGAAAAGCAAAAGTGGTTTTCCATTTTTCTTTTCCTGCGTTTAGATGGACAGCTGAAATGGGAAATGTCATTTCCGCCCACTTCCTTGCATCCAAACTCTAATGCTTACATGAATTTAAACATGACAAACACACACACACACACACACACACACACACATTCCCGGGGGGGGGGGGTGTTATGTGTGTGTATATCTAAGCACAATACTTTAGAATAGCCTAGCTACATGTCTCATATGTACTTGATATTAAATGAAATTATTTACACACACACACACACACACACACACACACACACAGAGAGGTCATGTGGATGAACCAAGCCGTTCATCTTGATCTATATAGTTTATTTAGGCTACCAAAAAAAAATCACGTGATTCCGAGCCTTTTTTCATGCAACAAGTGGTTACAAAATAAACGTTATATTCGCCGTAGAATAAAGAGGTCATTTGATGCATGGGTAAAAAAGCTCAGAATCGCGTGATTTTTTATTGATAGCTTAAGTAGAGTATGTAGATCAAGATGAATGGTTTGAATCATCTACGGAATCGCTCCTATATGACTTTCTCGTGAAACTTATTTTGAGAAAGTTTCTCACTAGAAGATTTTCCTCTCTCTCTCTCTCTCTCTCTCTCTCTCTTTTATATATATATATATATATATATATATATATATATATATATATATATATATATATATATATATATATATATATATATATATATATATATATATATATATATATATACTTACTTGTGTCCTTCTAAAAGGATTTGAGGCCGAATCCTTCCCATTCAAATACTAACATCCGGCATTCGAATACATTATCCACTCTGTTAAAATTGATCTATATTATTTCAAATATTATAGATAAAAAGTTATGTGTTTTAAATACTTTTTGCCCATGCATCAAGTAGGAGAAAAACGGACGGACTAAAGAGTGAGTTGGTTAGTTTAACGATGTAGAACATTTAAAAGCTAACAAAAATTGGTTTATAGGGGTTTTTAAATGTTTAGATCATAATCAAATGGTCGGATCGAGAATTTATATGTCTAAAGATATAGATCTAACTAACTCACTACTTTCGGCCGTCCATTTTGCGCCGCTTGGATGGGCAAAAAATATTCAAAACACTTGATTTTTGGTTTATAGATACTTGAAATCATATAAATCAATTTTAACTTAGTGAATCTTGTATTCGAATGTCGGAGGGTTATATTTGAGTTGGAAGGATTTAGGCTCAAATCCTTTTGGAAGGATACAAGTCTCTCTCTCTCTCTCTCTCTCTCTATGTATATATATATATATATATATATATATATATATATATATATATATATATATATATATATATGTATATATATATGTATGTATATATATATCTTACATATTATATATATTGTTGGCCCAAAGGCCTTCCACTCTAGTTTTGATGATGATTAACTCATGTAGTTATGTGTACTAATAATCTTGTTATTTTAGTTTCAGATCATTAGTCAAGATATTAGTTGGTGATTAGCTTCAACAAGATGTTTTGGAAGCTATCCACATGGTGATTCAAGAGCCCGGACGTCAAAGATGATATCTAACACTCATTGGAGTCAAGCTCGGTGAATCACAGAGTTTTGGATCGAGTCGGCTTGGAGACGGCGCTCTACAAGAAGACATCGGTACCATAGTTTAGTTTTGGGTTTAGATCCAAATTGTAAAGATTAGAATAGTATGATATGCTCAAGTTCACAACACACACGTTTTATGTTTGGATATTGGTTTTCGTTTTTTGTTTAACCGATCTTGGTTTGCATGAATAGATATTATATCAAAACAAGTTTACATGGTTTAGTGTATATTAGATTTGTTCTATATACATGCATGCTTCAACTACTTAGACAAACTTACTTTGATATACCTATTTCATGTGTTTTATGTTTTGTGTTTTAACAAAACTTATTTTTGGAATTAAAGACAAAAACTATGATATATATTTGTTTCATGTATATTGGATTTCTATCCATATGCATCATACTTCAAAGTGTTTAAATATTATGTTTTGTATTTGGATGAGTTTTGAACAAAACGTATTTTCTATTCAAAATTCAAGTTTTAGAAAATACAGTTTTTGATTTTTGGTAAAATTTCCTAGACATCAAAAAGAGTTCAAATGTTTAGTAATTGTCTTGAAATTTTTATCACAAGTTTGTATTTCAATATAAAATGTTAAAAGAATTTTTATAGAGTTTTTAGTAAAGATAAAAGAAGTTTTAATATTATTTTTACCCTGTTTTTCAGATGCAGAACTGGCTGACAGGCCAGGTCGGTCGACCGCTCGGTCGACCGCACCAAGGGCCGGTCGACGGGCGGTCGACCGACGTGCACAGAGTTGTGCACGTCTGGCAGCCCAGTGGGCCGGTCGACCGGGCGGTCGACCGGAACTGAGAGCAGTGCTCTCTGTTCTTTTCGGTCGACCGGACGGTCGACCAGATGGTGCCTACGGTCAAATCCGACCGTTGGCCGGTCGACCGGCAGGTCAATTTTGACAGTTTCTGCTGCCAACGGCTATATTTTTTTGGGTGCTATAAATACCCCATTGATGGCCTGTTTTCTCTAAGATTTTTTGTGTGAATTTTTCCTTACTCTCTGGTGTTTTTACAGCAATCAAAAGAAGTTTTGGGATTTAAATTGAACAATCTATTTGGTGTTTTTGCTAGGGTTTGGACAATCAAAGAAAAGGGTTTTTGGGAAAAGATTTTGATTGAACTTCTTCATCTTGATTTCTAGTTTTTCCCAAAGATTTTCTTTGTGATTTTGATTTTCATTCCATTGGTTTTCTCCACACTTGAGCTACATCTACTTTCTTATTCTATAGGATCTTTGTGTGGGAGAAAGAAATTTTTTGTGGTTGTTTGTTAGACCACCAAGTTGCAAACCCTAACTTAGCTTGACTTTGTGCCTTTTCCCTCATTGTATTGAGGAGGTTGTGCTATTGGGTTGTATCTCTCAAGTGGTGAGGTGATCCTTGTGTAAGCTTTGTGCTAATCCCTCAAGTTGTGAGGTGATTGTTTGTTGGCTTGGAGTTGTGCTCAAGGAGGAGGTTGTGTTTGTAAGGAGAGGAGTTGGGTACTCCTTGTAATTGTGATTGCCCCAAATCCTCGGTGGAGGTTCCCTTTGTGGGAGTCCTTTGTGGACAAGCTAGTGGACTTAAAATCCTTCTGGGTGAAGGCGGGGATGTAGAGCTGGGTGTACGAACCTCGAAGCATATCTTGTTGTTTGCGCTTGATCCCTTGACTCTCTCTCTCTCTTTACTTTGTGCCTTGCATTATTTCACATTGTTCATTCATACTTATATGCTTGGCTTGGTTGTGTGCATCACTTGTTGCTTGCGTCTTGTGTAATTGCAATTAGTTTTTAAATTCCGCATTTAGTTCAATAGTTTAGCATTATCACCTATTCAACCCCCCTCTAGGTGATTTCAATTGGTATCAGAGCCTACGCTCCTGATATTTAGGTTTAACCACCTAGGAGTGAGATCTTAGTTTGCTAATCTTCATTTGCATTGTTCATTTGCACACATATAGTTGCACTCATGGATAGCCCTCCTATGTTTGACTTTTTTAGACCTGATGTTTGGAAGGCCAATATGAGTAGTCATTTAAAAACCCTAGGACATCTAGTTTATCAAGCCACTACTCAAGAATCCTACCCTAATCATAGAAAGCATAAGAAGGCCAATGCACTTGCACTTAAAACACTTAGAGCATCTCTTAATGAAGATCTTTTACCGGTGTTTGATCATTATGATTCGGCTTTTACAGTTTGGAGCATATTGACTTCTCCCGAGCTTCCAAGGATTATCAACAAGTTGAGAAGATCTAGGAGAGACATGTCCGACGAGCATTGCCTCATGGTCCAAGGGATAGACTCCCTTGAGGTACAATCGGATTCTCAATTAGATGATTGCTCTAGTTCCTATTGTGATGGTTGCTTAGTAGCTCAAACCTTAAATATGGAACTTACCACAAAGCTTGAAAATTTTTTGAAAAAACATAATCTTTTAAAAAAGACTCACCTTGAATTAAAAGAAGAATTGAAGGATTTGTGCTCAACTTTTGAATCGGTTTTGCAAGAGAAGGAAGAGATTACTAGTGAACGTGACTCACTAAGATCTCAACTAGACCTTGCCCTAAAAGAGATTGATGTTTTGAAAAGCAAAAATGATTGTGATGATGTTGTGAAAAACAATGAGGTTTTATCTTCTAAATTGGATTTTGTTTTAAAAGATAACCTTGTTTTGAAAAATGAAATTGATTTCATTACAAAAGAATTGGATCTTGTTTTAAAGAAAAATGAATATTTGAAAATTGATATTGATTCTCATGTGTGCCATGCTAGTATAGCTTATTCTTCTAGCACACCTATTGCATGCTCCACTTTATCTTCAAGTATTGAAAATGACATAAATGTTTTGAAGAAAAGTGTAGATTGTTTGGGCTCCACTTTGAGCCAATGTACATTGAATCATACACGCTTGGAAACCTTGGTTCGCAAGAAACAAGTTCCATCCTTACATGTACACCCATCACGGCATACACATGCTTTCTACGGTCACAACCATAACATGTATGCTCATGTGTATACGTGTACACATTGTGGCCGAAAAGGCCATCTTGCTAGATCTTGTTATGATCGTTTACATATTGAAAATTTAGCAAATAATCTTGTTTGGGTTAGAAAAGATACTAACCCCCGTGGACCCAAAAGAAAATGGGTACCAAAGACCACCCCGTTGATTTTTGATGTAGGAGTGGGCTCTCGCATAACGTGAGAGTGTTGGTGCCTTGAAGTGGATGCGTTCCGTGCTTAAAGAAAACAATTTGGATGCATCACTTTCAAGGGGAGTTTGGTGGAAAAGACCACCATTGGTTTGGAGAACTAGAGAGGTGCCTTCATCGGTTTTGGTATCAATCTCTAACTCCCATTTTTATTTACATGCTTTTTCATATTCATCAATTTATAGCATGTCTTGTTTTATTGTTCATTATGCTTATGTCATAGATTAGTGTTATACATATGTAGTTACTTGAGACACCCATGTTTATATGGATCTATATTTAGTGCTCTCACCTTATTTAAACTAATATGTATGCACTAGATCTAATGTACATGCATATACATAATAATCATATGGATGTTTATGATGTTTTGTTTAGTATGCCATGATTATTAGATCATTGACATGCATGTATAGCTTTTGAGATCACCCATGTTTAGATAGACCCATTTGTTGTGTTCTCACCATTGTTTGGCTATTATGTATATCATGACTCTAATAGCATGTGGATTTACTTCATGATCATTTTTATATTTATCATGTTGATTTTTGACCCGTTTTATGCTTCATGATTTGAATATACGTTTAGATGTTAGTTTTCATTAAGACTAGGATTTATACTTGTACATATAGTGGGCCACAAATAAATCTTTATATATGTTTGTGCTTGATTGCCTATTTGTACCCAATAGATGTGCTAGTATAGTCTAGTTTTGATGATTCATGTATTTTAACCTATATTCCTATTTTGGATATGTTTTTATGATCATGTGTTTTAACTTCATGTATATGTCCATCTTGTCTAAACTATTGATTATACATATACATCCCTTGAGCCACGTGCCTTCATGCATATACTTTTGTGGACTCATTATGTTTAGGATATGTATGTATACTTTAGTTTGTACATGACATACATATGCCTTGAAGTTTAAATCGTTTTTGGTGATTTTCATGATTTTCATATTTTTAGGTAATTTCAATTGATAATGAAAATTTTGGTGTTTCATGTTTTCATGTTTTTTTAAAGGAATTTCACATGAGCTTAATTGAATATTTTCATGTTAATATGTGTCACATAACACTTGTTCACTCACTTTATTGTTTACTCATGATTTGTTTTCATGAGACTATGATATGTGCTTTATGGATTTTGAGTGTTTAGTGATCATGTGATTTACATGTGATTCATGAAAAATAATTTTGTTTTATTCCTTACTTGAAGGATTTCGTACTAGTTTAAAAGTTTTTCCTACAACTAGTTCGTATTTTTCACTTTGGTAGAGTTTTTAAAACATGTTACATTTTCAAACTTATTTTTTTTGAAAACCCCTACCTTCCACGGGCGGATGGATGGGCGATCATGTTCATGTATGCTTTACAATGAAAATCATTTTAAATCTTGAACCATGATTGGGAGGATAGGAATATGAGATATACACTTGATCTTATTGTTGTTTCAATTGGTATCATTGAATTCTTTCAATTGGTATCAATCTTAACATTTCTTGTATACTCATATGTTTCTATGTATGTATGCTTTCATTCTAATAGTATCAATTTCGATTAGTTTCTAATCTTTTTATACATATATACTTGTTTATGATAAGCTTGAGTTTCAACTTTGTTTCAATTGATTTAGCTTTCAATTGGTATCTTAATTCGAGCCTTTTCATAGTTTTTATTGGTATTTCATAAAGGGGGAGAAAATCTTGTATTTCATCTTTCAATTGGTATTTTGTATTCCACTCCCTTACTTTATGATAGAAAATAATGATTCCAATTTGATATCTTATGCATTAAAAGGAATAATAATTTCAATTGGTATTTATGTTTAGAATTTCAAAATTTGTAATGTTTAATTTCAATTGGTATCAAGATTGTTTATTTACAATTGGTATGTTGTTTGTTTACTTATCAATTGGTATCAAGATTTTTATTTTTCAATTGGTATAGTTTCACTTTTAATTGGTATCTATATGCACTTCATTGACACATTTTTAATTGGTATTATATTTGTTTTTAGACCAAAAGGGGGGAGAACATCTCTTGATTGATTTTTTTTTGCTTTATATGAAAAAAAAGAAGAATATGTTTTTATTAGTTTTGTTTTGTTTTTAACCTCTTTGTTGATGATTGACAAAAAGGGGGAGAAGAATTTGAGTTTATATGCATGTTTGTATGCATGTTTTATGTTTTTGTTAAGTTCATTTTTGGTATCAAAGAATTATTTAAAGAACATGTTTATTTTTGGTATCAAAAGATTGTAAAAGAGATCATTAGTTTTGTTTTGCATATATTAAGTTTAATTGGTATTTAAAGCATGTTTATTTGTTTAGTTTAATTGGTATCTAGAGCATGTTTATTCATTTTTGAAAATTTCATTGGTATCTTTCATTGGTATCTAGAACCATTTATTATTTTATGCATATCTATGCATGTTTCATGTTTAGTATTCATTGCATATATTTGTTGTTTATCCCTATGCATGAGTTAAGGGGGAGCTTCTTTGAAGCTTAACTTTAATCCATGCATATATAACTCCATGAGTTTTGTCATCATCAAAAAGGGGGAGATTGTTGGCCCAAAGGCCTTCCACTCTAGTTTTGATGATGATTAACTCATGTAGTTATGTGTACTAATAATCTTGTGATTTTAGTTTCAGATCATTAGTCAAGATATTAGTTGGTGATTAGCTTCAACAAGATGTTTTGGAAGCTATCCACATGGTGATTCAAGAGCCCGGACGTCAAAGATGATATCTAGCACTCATTGGAGTCAAGCTCGGTGAATCACGGAGTTTTGGATCGAGTCGGCTTGGAGACGGCGCTCTACAAGAAGACATCGGTACCATAGTTTAGTTTTGGGTTTAGATCCAAATTGTAAAGATTAGAATAGTATGATATGCTCAAGTTCACAACACACACGTTTTATGTTTGGATATTGGTTTTCGGTTTTTTGTTTAACCGATCTTGGTTTGCATGAATAGATATTATATCAAAACAAGTTTACATGGTTTAATGTATATTAGATTTGTTCTATATACATGCATGCTTCAACTACTTAGACAAACTTACTTTGATATACCTATTTCATGTGTTTCATGTTTTTTGTTTTAACAAAACTTATTTTTAGAATTAAAGACAAAAACTATGATATATATTTGTTTCATGTATATTGGATTTCTATCCATATGCATCATGCTTCAAAGTGTTTAAATATCATGTTTTTGTATTTGGATGAGTTTTAGACAAAACGTATTTTCTATTCAAAATTCAAGTTTTAGAAAATACAGTTTTTGTTTTTGGTAAAATTTCCTAGACATCAAAAAGAGTTCAAATGTCTAGTAATTGTCTTGAAATTTTTATCACAAGTTTGTATTTCAATATAAAATGTTAAAAGAATTTTTATAGAGTTTTTAGTAGAGATAAAAGAAGTTTTAATATTATTTTTACCCTGTTTATCAGACCCAGAACTGGCTGACAGGCCAGGCGGTCGACCGACGTGCACAGAGTTGTGCACGTCTGGTAGCCCAGTGGGCCGGTCGACCGGGCGGTCGACCGGAACTGAGAGCAGTGCTCTCTGTTCTTTTCGGTCGACTGGGCGGTCGACCGAATGGTGCCTACGGTCAAATCCGACCGTTGGCCGGTCGACCGACCGGTCGACCGGTAGGTCAATTTTGGCAGTTTCTGCTGCCAACGGCTATATTTTTCTGGGGGCTATAAATACCCCATTGATGGCCTGTTTTCTCTAAGATTTTTTGTGCGAATTTTCCTTACTCTCTGGTGTTTTCACAGCAATCAAAAGAAGTTTTGGGATTTAAATTGAACAATCTATTTGGTGTTTTTGCTAGGGTTTGGACAATTAAAGAAAAGAGTTTTTGGGAAAAGATTTTGATTGAACTTCTTCATCTTGATTTCTAGTTTTTCCCAAAGATTTTCTTTGTGATTTTGATTTTCATTCCATTGGTTTTCTCCACACTTGAGCTACATCTACTTTCTTATTCTATAGGATCTTTGTGTGGGAGAAAGAAATTGTTTGTGATTGTTTGTTAGACCACCAAGTTGTAAACCCTAACTTAGCTTGGCTTTGTGCCTTTTCCCTCATTGTGTTGAGGAGGTTGTGCTATTGGGTTGTATCCCTCAAGTGGTGAGGTGATCCTTGTGTAAGCTTTGTGCTAATCCCTCAAGTTGTGAGGTGATTGTTTGTTGGCTTGGAGTTGTGCCTTAAGGAGGAGGTTGTGTTTGTAAGGAGAGGAGTTGGGTACACCTTGTAATTGTGATTGCTCCAAATCCTCGGTGGAGGTTCCCTTTGTGGGAGTCCTTTGTGGACAAGCTAGTGGACTTAAAATCCTTCTGGGTGAAGGCGGGGATGTAGAGCTGGGTGCTCGAACCTCGAAACATATCTTGTTGTTTGTGCATGATCCCTTGACTTTCTCTCTTTACTTTGTGCCTTGCATTATTTCACATTGTTCATTCATACTTATATGCTTGGCTTGGTTGTGTGCATCACTTGTTGCTTGCATCTTGTGTAATTGCAATTAGTTTTTAAATTCTGCATTTAGTTCAATAGATTAGCATTATCACCCATTCACCCCCCCTCTAGGTGATTTCATATATATCACGGGTAAAGTGTTCCTAGTATGTCTCCTTAGATTGTAATCTAAGGAGACGCCTTAAAACTCTAACATCATGATTTTTTTCACGATCCGACCATATATTATTATTTTTATATTCTAAGATATATACATATAAAAAATCAAGTGATTTGTAGTTCATTTACTCATTGGTCTAATCATTTCATTCTACATATATATATATATATATATATATATATATATATATATATATATAGTAAGTTGATCCCCTAAGAACGGTTCTCATGAATTTCTATGAGAACTTTTTTGTGGGTCATCAGACCTGATAGATATATGGTTTTATTTGATTTGATCTATCAGGTCCATCGGCCCACATGAAAGTTCTCACATAAATCTGTAAGAACCATTCTTAGGAGATTTGCTCCATATATATATACATATACGCGCGCGCGCGCACACACACACACACACATATATATATGGGTCTTCGTGTGAGAAACTTTCTCACACGAAGACTGTGAGAAAACTATATAGGAGCGATCATGTGTATGATCTGAACCGTTCATCTTGATCTACATACTTTATTTAGGCTGCCAGTAAAAAATCACATGATTTCGAGCCTTTTTACCCATGCAACAAGTGGTTACAAAGCAGACGTTATATTCACGGTATAATAAATATGTCATTTAAAGCATGGATAAAAAAGCTCAGAATCGCGTGATTTTTTATTTGTAAACTAACTAGAGAATGTAGATCAAGATGAACGGTTTGAATCATCCACGAAATCGCTCCTATATGATTTCTCACAAAGCTTATTTTGAGAAAGTTTCTCATTTGAAGATTTTCCAACACACACACACACACACAGAGACATATGGGGATTTGTATCTCAACCGCCAGTTGAGAAAGTTTCTCAGCTGGCAGTGACGTGGCTGAATCTATGCCACATATCTGTGACAGAGTGTAGGCGCTAAAAAGACCAAAAAATTTCCGCCTAAAGAATCGTCAATCAAGTTAACCAAAATACCCCAATTTTTACTCTACACTAACAAAAATTCATCCACGACAAAAATTTACCGAAAATATTTATAATTTACAGAGAAATTTCTGTTGAATTTATCTGCAGCTATAAATTTCCTAATTCTTTTACATCAAAAATATAAAGAAAAAAAAGATTGGATCAAGATGATGTGAAAAAAATAGCAGTAGTAAAAAGTAAAAAAATGCGTGAAAGCTAAAAAATTGGTTATAATATATATTTTTTATTCATATAGGCTTAATAAAAGAAACTGAAATGAATAGAAAAATAAAATTTGATGTGGGGGCAGTCATATATATATTTTTTGTATCATTACAGTGAAAAAATAATGAAATAAAATAGTTAATGATTTTTTTGCAGATATTCTCGTAACTGCCACAATATTTGCAGATTAGTAGGATAATATTTCATGTAATTTTTAATGAACTACAATTATGGTCGGTCTTGGTACTAAAAAATGCTTTATTCTCAATGTATATTATATATGGGATCAAGGTCACAGTACACATAGATTCAAAAAATATAATTAAAAAAATATATTGGCATAGCGACTATGATCGCAGTCATAATATAACAAAACTTCCAATCTAATATCACGAATGCGACCCTAACCGCACCGCGACCATTGTCCCAGACTTACTATAATAAAACTTTCAATCTTATACACGAGTGTGACCCTACTCGCATTCCTTATTTGTATAGAAATAATAGACGAAACACACTATTGTTCAGCACTGTGACCATAGTCGTTATCATTATTTGCATGCCATATGTAAAAGAATTTTGATCATTTACAAAATGTAATAAAAGTCGCAATCCTAACAACAATCAGACTTAATAAAGTAGATTAGCCCTGCAACCGTAAGAGCAGTCTGTGTATATCACATCTTATAAAATACTATATTAATTACTTTGACCTAATTGAAGTAATTAATATCATATCTATCGTGATACAACAACAGTCTCGAAAAAGAGGTGCATTAAAATTAATCTCAATAAAGGAAAGATGTGCACCATACGAAATCTAAATATATAAGAAAAATATTCTATAAAAAGCTAATTTGTAGTTTAGCTAATAAACCTCTGGAAAAAGAAAGGGAACTCTTTAGATTCTCCCGTCATAACTGCTTCAAATAAATATTTAATTTCTTTTTATCACTTCTTTGAAAGCTCAACCGTCACCTATAATGCTTATTATTACTATTCATATTGTTTCACAATATTGGCCTTTTTATAGTGCTTGTAACTAATATATTATCTCATATCTAAAAAAGATATTTGTGCTCTTTTTTTTAATTTGATTTCCAACCTTTCTAAAATAATTCATTCTTGAATCATGTCTTCCCCATCTTCTTTCTCTGAACACTCAGATTTTAACTTCAATCATTCTCCCACCGGTCCTCTTTCTTCAAGAGATTCTAGTGAATCTGATAATAGTCTGGACTCACTCATTTTGACTATCTCACCATATCCAATAATATTTTATCTGATCCTCCTCTTCATGAGGATGATGAAAGCATATTCTCTGATGCTGAAGGCGCGCTTTCTTTGAGCATATCCTCTGCAAGTTCTTCTCGACATGGATCAGAAGAAGAACTTGATACAAATGAT
The DNA here is from genome assembly GCA_038442645.1 of Agave tequilana. Taxonomy (NCBI): domain Eukaryota; kingdom Viridiplantae; phylum Streptophyta; class Magnoliopsida; order Asparagales; family Asparagaceae; genus Agave; species Agave tequilana. The sequence goes on along the minus strand of JAVJIF010002044.1, from coordinate 363,807 downwards.
CCATTCTGAAAGTTTAGCAACGCACCAAAGTACCATCAAAAAGAGAAAGAAAGCGAAGAGGACAGCGAGCCGGTCGATGAGGGAGAAGATGAGGAAATAAATAATGAATAGGAAGATGAGGAAAATAAAGACGACGAATCTTCTTAGGATAGTGATGACGACGATGACTAGGATTTTCTGCTATTCTGATATTCATCTTATTTTTGTCTTTTTAAGAGCTTTTGATTCTTTTTTTTGTAAGATCTGTTTCTGATCATATTATGTTAAAAATAAAATTTACTTCTAAATATATAGTTATTATTTTTGCATCTTAACTGCGACAATAGTCACAGTACTCAGATATTAATTACTCTCAACTAATATATACTGCGATTATGGTCGCAGTATATATTTAAGTATATTTATACATGAAACTGTGACCACGGTCGCAGTCCTGACAAAAATAGTTTGATCGCTGTGCAAGCAATCAAGTTAAAAACAACGACCATGCTCACAATCCAAAATTAAATATATAAACATATGATAGTGCGATCATGATTACAATCTTCTCAAATAAGTATATTTCACTGTATATCACAAATTAAAAAATTGCGACTATGAACGCAGTGTGTAACACAAATTCAAAGTTCTTCTCATGCGTGAAAAAAGACAAACATCCATAGTGAAGAACAAATATATAAAATCATAAGTAAACTGTGACTATAGTCGCAGTCCTTATTCACCGTTATTACATTTAACCTATCAAAAAAATCATCCACAACATACTGTTATTAAGCACTGCGACCATAATCACAGTTATTATTTGTATGCAATATGTAAAAATAATTTTGATCGTTTATATGTGGTATGCGAATAAGTAAACTGCGACTATGTTCGCAATCAGTAAAATTCTTACTGATCATATCATAAATTTCTGCAAAAATTTATTTATTTATATATAAATTAAGCACAAAAATTGACATGTTTATGAGTTTTACATGATACAGTCCTATATATAATTGTAGACTGCGATAAAGGTCGCTTTTAAAACTATTGAAAAATTATTTTATTGACCATTAAGTGTTTAGTCCCATTCCTGAAATCCATAATATTTGCGTATAAAAAAATAATAAAGAAGTATCCAAATTTGTTTCGTGATTTGATGAAGTTGCAATTGAAGAGACCTGATTCATTCAGTTGGCCACAGTTATAAAGATAACTGTGACAATATAGACTAAGGTTAAAAATATAAAAATAATAATAATAATTAATAATAAACTGTTCAGATCCACTATCTTTTACTGCAGGGGCATTTAGTAATTTCAGCAGTTCCAATAGGCGGGACGTCCTTAGTGTGGCTAATAATGTGTTACATCAACACAGGTTGAGAAGGACTTTCAGCTGTCTGCTGATATATATATTTCTATACATACACACGCACGCATGCACGCTCGCGCGCGCACACACAAACACATATAGAAAGAGAGGTGTTCCCAGTAGGTCTCCTTAAATTACAATGTACGAAAGCAGCTTAAAACTTCAACATTCCAATTTTTCTTTAACGATCTGACTATACATTATCATCTTCATATTCTATGATGTATACAGATAAAAATTCATGTGATTTAAAATTTGTTTACTCTATTTTCTTTAGATTCAAACATTAATGATTTCTTAATAGTAGAACAAAATGGAACAAGTAGATCAATGAGTAAATAAACTTTAAATCATTTAATTTTTATATGTATACATCTTAGAACATGAAGATAATGTGCGGTCGGATCGTGAAAAAAATTGAGATGTTAGAGTTTTAAGCTCCCTCTTTAGATTATAATTTAAGGAGACTTACAAGAACACTTTACCCACCCACCCACCCACCCCCCCCACACACACACATGAGATAGACTTGGTTACGTCCAGAGCATTTGAGCACGAATCCTTCTCACTCAAATTCAATGCTACGTCATTCAAATACAAGATCCACTTCATTGAAATTGATCTAGAATATTTAAATTAACTAAATAAAATCAAATATTTTGTAGTTTTCTTATCCATGCATCAAGTAGGTACAAAATGGATGATCAAAAATAGCATATTACTTAGATCTATGAATTTAGACATACAAATTCTTCATTCGACCATTTAATCATGATCTAAACATTTAAAAATCCAAAGACACCAACTTTTGTTAGTTTTCCAATATTTTACATCGTTAAACTAACCAATTCACTATTTCGGCCATTTATTTTGCGCCTATTTGATAATAAGTAAAAATATATTCAAAAACACTTGATTCTTTAGTTTTAATTACTTTAAATAATATAGATCAACCTTAATGGAGTGGATCTTGTATTTGAAAGTCATAATATTGAATATGAGTGGGAAATGTTCATGCTCAATTTTCCTCTAAAGGATCCATGTAATGCCCCGATCCCGCAGGTACTGAGACGTTACTGCGATATACATATGCAGGGTGAAAATACCCTCACATACGTACACTAAGCATCAATACACGCAAGAATCAGAGTACAAAAGTACAATAATAATATATATTCCAACAATGTAGTACAAGTACACGGTTATCACAGATCGTGATCCAATATTCAAGAATATTACATCACCCCCAAGTGCAAAAGTATGATTTACAAGGGGATTTACAAAGTATAAAGATTAGAAGATGCTTGAGTAACAAAAGAAATTCCGCGAACCAGTCAAGGGAAGACTGGAAGGAGATGAGCCACGGCAGATCCGTACACTCCAGAAGAAAGGCCTAGTCTCCAGCAAAAAGGTCCAATCCAGTTCAAGCTCCAAAATTTGGACATGCAGGTCCGGGGGTTATCAGAAAGTAACCCAATGAGTACATAAAATTAAACCAAGTAACCTGTACAGGCAAACACACGTGTACCGAAAAATGTGTCGTATATTCAAGTCATGTAGGTATGTAATAAATAATAAACATAAATGGTAAACATAGAAGCAGTATAAAATCAGGAAGCAAGCATGTCAGGAGATTAAATACAGTAGTACAGATATAATATCTAACAAAAAGCAGGCAGTGTATATACAATCAATAATAGTCAGTATCATTTGTTATTTTAGTCATTATCTGCCAACAACCCCTAACACTGGCTATCCACATTGGAGTTCCTACACCAGCAAGACTCATCTGAATCAGGATACGTGGTAGCATTATCCAAACAAAAGAGTGATTAAGTAACACACATTCCTGATATTATTATTGTATACAGAGTCGGAGAGGTGTAGTCTAGTAACAAGAATATCAGGAATAATTATTGTGGCACAGAAATAATATACAAGTGGTGAGCAAGAGTGTACTTTAGTTATACAACAACAATAATAATCAATTTTGTCTATTATTTTAATCAACATCTTCCAGTGTCCCAGACCATTTATAGTTCATACTGGAGTTCGTTCTTCTAGCAGAACTCATTTGAACTTTGATATACAGATACCATTATTCGAACGAGGGAATAACTAAATAACACCTGCTCCTGACATTATTACTGCTGGGTAATTAACTGCATCATGTACCGGGTAACCTGCCAAGTGCTGGGTCAAGAAGGCTAATGTACCAAGAACGTGATATGGGACCCCAAAGGTACCCCCACCATGTGTGTAGTGTGGTACTATAGCTCCGTGTAGTACTTTAGATCTACACACCAAGTGCGTACCAGGTAACAGGAACAAATGGTTAGGATAATAATAATGGTTATGACAAGTGCATTGTGGATACAATGTGGGGACCCCAGAGGCACCCTCACTACATGTGTGGTGTGATGTGGTACTATAGCTCCACATATGGTCCCACCGTGTCTAGTTATAGGAGTGTTATGTGATGTCATACATGTAAAAGGTCAGTGTTGTAGTACAATGAGTACAACAATACAACAATATATGTAAATACATTATTATAACATCTTGTCGAAATAGACCTTACAACCAAATACAAGAAAGCAGTATAAAGAAATATTTCAAACTCTACAATATGATAATAATAATAGTTATTAAACGATCAAGCAAAATAATAATAGTTATTAAATAACCAAGCAGAGCCCAGCAAAGTTGGAGTGTAGTTAATGTACAACACTAAACGCTATCACGCTCGGTGTGGCTAACGCCCGAGGTACAGTTAAACGCACACGACGAAGCGAGCGTATGAACATTATACTAACGCATGTGACAAAGCCATGCTTACGGCGTAACAACGCTCTGGCGGTGCCAGTGGTAAAGTGATGAGTGTTGAGCTCGCTTACCATACGGAGAGTGTAAACCCCAGAGGGTTTAAGAGAGGCTGTAGAAAAGCCTAGAGGCTAATGTATGGCCCGAAGGCTGAATAGAAAAACTTCCTGGAGGTTAGGCCTGAAGGCTGAAAATGAGTGAAGGTATTGCACAAGCACTAGAATAAGCGCGCGCGCCCACACACATATACAAGTATTCGCCTACACTATTACAAATATTCACCATGCAAAATTGCAATACTATCTACAACAATTACAACATCGCTACATAATTACAACATTGCGTACAAAATACAAATACCCACATAAACACAATTACAAATATTCATATTACCACAAACATGTATTCACACACAAATAATGGTACTCACCCAAATACAAAAAGGTACTTGCTAAAGGCAGGGAAAGTTGTCACGTCTCACTTCCCAAAATACATGGAAACAGGGTCGCGACGAGAGTCGACTATGTATATACGCAAGGAAAATACCCCACGTATACGCGCTAAGCCTAAAATAACCTGAATAAGCTATATAATCACTATGATAAATCAATATCACTATAACAGTACATGTAAATATCCACACATGATAACATATGAATAAGGAATGGAATAACGACTAGTAATGATATAGAATCAAAGAAACTACTGAGACAACAGGAATAAAAAGGAAGACAAGAATACCAGAATGGGTAGAGAAAAATTTCAGCTCCTCGTAACATCTACAGTCTTATCGAACACCTAATCAAAGAAAATAAAACATCCAATATCTAGACGTGCAAATCCAGGGTCGTTAGGAAGTGACTCAGTGAGTGTGTAAAATAAAAGAGGAAGGTGTTCGTGCATATAAAGTGTGAGCATATGATGATAATATATTCTAGAAGGAAAAAGCATGAATAAAACAGTAATAAGAAAAGAGTATGGTGTAATGAATATCAATCAGTATAGCACAAGTATCATGATTACATGCAATTCCTAGCTTTAAGAGTCATGTGGTCAATCTGGTATAATATCATATGTCAGGTCATGAGTACAGTCAGGTGTCTATCATATCTTATATATATCATGATCAGTCTACAATGTCAATGTAAGATTCAGTTTTATTAATAATTATGTCAGCGAACACCAACTGCCACAAGTAATAGACACATCGCATACTACGTCTATCATACGTGTCAATCAAAGTCCTAAGTTATTGAAACGATTGGTTGGAGACACTGTCTATGCTTTAGGTGGGTCTCGTACATACCCGGACTACGGCCTCAGACGCCTAGCGCTGAACCAGGTCGTACTGTCAGGTACCACACTAACAGTATAAAAGTAACATGGGATATCAGCCATCCCCGGGAAGCTTGCAGTGAAACCCTATCTCGGCTGCGCAACCTATATTCTAGGTCCACCCAAAATACAGACGCTCCTCCATCAATTTTTCCAATCCCAGTGTAAGTTATTCATTTATTATTATTTAATTCAGTTAAAACAATCAGTATCCATGTTACTTAGAATACATGGACAATACAATGACAGTAACAGTACAATATATCAGTAAACAGTAATCATATACATGGTGAATAATAATAAGAACAGTAAAAACATCAGTAACCATGTATACGATGAACAATATGAATGTACATGATTGTTATGGTCTAACGATATTTTCTCAGTGATTTCAGTAACATGAAGTAATACTAATAACTGTCCTCTATCGTCTAGTCCATGTACAATCTCATATAGAACTGATCAAGATCTCATCTACTCATACTGAAATAACAGTAACTGATCCATCAACTCCGAATCATAATAGTCATCTCAAACATAATTATTAAGTATGTATTCGATACCATAAACCATAAGTCCAATAAATCAATAATCAGTTCTTTCATCCTATCAAACAACTCTGATCCTCTAAGTCACTAATAACTGAGATCAAATAGTGAATGCTATAAAACTCTGATTATATTTTATCATCGATATCAATGAATTCACTCTCACAATAATTCTATCTCTATAATCAAATAACTGATGTAGTCAAGAACCAATCATGAAGTACTGAATACATCCTCGAGATCAACTATAAAAGTGAATAACTAGATCATAAATAAGGAACAGAACATCCTCAAAATAATATTTATCCAACTATAATCAAGATCATAACTAAAGTGTGCAACATCATCGATAATCTCTGCATCTAATATCCAATGTCGATAATACCATCAGTACTTAGTCAATATAATCAGGGTAAATCTGAAAGTTCTTGTTTCAATAATCCAAAACCAAAATCATGTTACACATCAAAATCAAAAGTAAGCTATACACACAACACTTGATGACAATCTAATAAGATCAATCTCCTCTATAAACTGATCAAGATATAATGGAAAAAATATATATCATAGGTCAACTCCAACTCTAACTAAGTCCAAATTAATTTGTGTATTAGTCAGTCCATCGATAAAGCAATGTCGCATCTACTTGTTCTCAATATCCAAAATAGTTCCGGTTGGAATATCACCAATAATGGTCAGTAAGCACTATACATAAAATATGTCATCTATTCTCAAATATGAATTAGACCAGTCAATTCATAGATCGAAATAGGTAACAGTCTAAGATATAACACAACTAGCTCTTGATCAATAGTGGCAACCAACCATCACATGAAAATGACGCTGATAAGCGTTTAGATAAACTGTATAATTAAAGTGAACACCCACTAATATCTCATGAAATAATACATGTAATCATACTGGTAAAATAAGTCAGACGATCACATGAAAAGATACAGATAACATATAAATAATACTAACAATGATAAATAAGAAAATGATACAAGAGCAAACATTCACATGAAATGTCGTGGTTTTGGATCCGAATCGCCGTCTGGTCTTCACTGCATGAACTGGTACAGATCTCCAAATCATCCCATGGGTCAGACTTTCAATCGTCAGTGTATCGGGTCCATAACGAACATGAATTCGGATCGGGTTCGGATCTCCTGTTACCAGTTCAGATTGCACAAACGAGTTCGCATCACTGTAGCACGCAACCAATCACACATGATGATATACAAACACACACGTACATATAAACACACACAAAAACATATATATGTTTATTCACACGCCTATACACACACACACACACATATAAACATGCAAACATACACATTTATACTTATATACATACATTTACATATACTCTCATATTTAAACACACTCACATACACATGAACTCGCACATGTCACACCAAGGCACTAACACATGCATGCACATAAAAACACAGTAGCTTATACACTAATACATGCATACAAACCTATACACATATTAAAACACACACAACACACCATTAAACCTATTAATTAGAACACACATACTCACATAATCAAATATAACGCTTACACACACATAAATAATTAACACGACTCACGCACACACATGCACATAATCAATCACACACACACACACACACATAGACACACACACACACACACATATACATGTATAGAAATGAAAGAGAGAGAAACAAGGATGAAGACTCACAACAAGGGGAAAGAGGCCAGCCACGGGGTGGCTCTGGTGCGCCGGCGAAGGCCGCGGAGAAGATGGAAGCCGCCGGAGGTTGCAAGTGGCTCTGGTGGAGGTGTTTGCGCTCGCGGGTGGACGAGATAGGGAATGAGTCGGGCTGCCAGAGAGGAAGGAGAAGAGGCACGACTAGGTGCTGCTGGTCTAAAGCATGAAAAAGCTGAATCCATTGAACAGGGTTATCACTAGCTCTTGAGAATGAAAGGAATGGATCTTTTCCAATTACTTGTCAGATGATATTATCAAGCATGTCTTGACATTCCTTCTCTGTCTTCACAAGTTTCCCCTTAGATTTCATTGCATCAAGGGCACTGTGGATTGCTTGCGCGGGGGCTGTGCGTAGGCCTGCCAAGAGAGGAACGGTGAATCTTCAGCGTCGAACGGAGGAGGAGAAGGTGGTGAAGGCAACAGCCATAGGGGAGAAGATGGAAGGTGGCTTGAGGTGGATGGCATGGCCATCATGGCTGCATAAAGATCGTCTATGAAGAGCTGCTTGGGGCTCGGCAAGGAAGAGGAACCCGGGGAGGTTGCCGGAGTTGGCCATGGCGAGGATCTCTGCAGCAGGCCAGGGAGGCAGGGGTTTTAGTGGCGGCAGCAAGCAGAAAAGATGGAGTTAAAGATTAGGTTAGGTTTAAGATTAGAGTTGAGGATTAGATTAGGATGTTATATATAGAAGAGGTTAACCAGTTTTGGGTATAGGATTATAGATATAGGGTTTAGGATTATATATAGAAAGAGAGATAATGGGTTATTGGGTTTCGGGTCATTGGGATTATGGCTGTGGATTGGGTTGAGATGGTGGGTTAATGGATAGTAGGTTTATGGGTAAAGGGGTATATGGGAATGAATCAAGGAGGATAAAAATAATACTAGCACAATATTAATAATAACATTAATAATTAATAACATAACAACAAGATATTGGCAATAATGATAGAAATAATAATTATTAAGAATAATAGCAATAATAACAATAACAATAATATATCAATAAAAATAATAACACTAATGATAATAAGTAGTAATAATCATAATAACAACAATTATAATATTATTAATAATAATAACTATAAATTAAGTTAATAAATAATAATAAAATAACCAGTAAAACAAAATAAATGCTTAAAAAATAAAAAATATAGTATTTTAAACTGGCGATATTACATTCTACCCACCTTATAAAAATTTTGTCCTCGAAATTTCAATAAGCCATAACAAAAATCAAGTTAAGGGAGAATATGAAACTTCCACGTCGCTTCTCGCTGTGCATCATGTGCGCTCTAATCTCTGCTACCAGCTTCAAAATGAAGTTACAGGTTTCAAGAGACAAGATCAGGTAATAGAATCAGAAAGAAAGATAGGAATCAAAATGGAATCCAAATTACTTTAGAAAAAGAGTTGGAATCAGGGATATCAAAGATCAAATAGATGAATTTTCAATGAGATGACGATCAATTTTAAATGGAGTCAATATTATCGTATGGAGAGTATATGTATATTGCAGTATAACTATAGCTGGTTTCAAGTTACTGGTAAGAGTCAAATTCTCTTTTTAAGTAAACCTGGCTCTGATACCAAGAAAATCTTGTCACGCCCTGCTTTCCAAAATACGTGAAACCGGGGTCGCGATGAGAGTCAGCGACGTATATACGTGAGAAAAATACCCCTCGTATACACGCTAAACCTAAATAACCTGAACAAGCTATATAATCATTATGATAAATCAATATCACTGCAACAGTACATGTAAATATCCACACATGATAACATATGAATAAGGAATGGAATAATGACTGGTAATGATATAGAATCAAAGAAACTACAGAGACAATAGGAAAAAAAAGGAAGGCAAGAATACCAGAATGGGTAGAGGAAAACTTCAGCTCCTCACAACATCTACAGTCTCATAGAACACCTGATTAAAGAAAATAAAATATCTAATATCTGGACGTGCAAATTCAGGATTGTTAGGAAGCGACCCAATGAGTGTGTAAAATAAAAGAGAAAGGTGCTCGTGCATATAAAGTCCGTGCATATAAAGTACGAGCATATGATAATAATATATATTGGAAGGAAAAGGCATGAATAAAATAGTAATAAGAAAAGAGTATGGGGCAATGAATATCAACCAGTATATCACAAGTATCATGATTACATGCAATTCCTAACTTTAAGAGTCATGTGTCAATCAGGTATAATATCATATGTCAGGTTATGAGTACAGTCAGGTGTTTTTCATATCTTATATATATCATGTTCAGTCTACAATATTAATGTAAGATTCAATTTTATTATTAATTATGTCAGTGAACACCAACTGCCACCTATAATAGACACATCCCATACTACATCTATCACACGTGTCAATCAAAGTCCTAAGTTATTGAAACTGATTGGTTGGAGACATTATACATGCTCTAGGTAGGTCTCGTACATGCCCGGAAACACGGCCTCAGACGCCTGGCCCTGAACCAGGCCGTACCGCTAGGCATTACAGTAATAGTATAATAGTAATAGTATGGGATGCCAGTCATCCCAGGAACGCTGTAGTGGAACCCTATCTCGGCTGCGCAACCTATATCCTAGATCCACCCAAAATACAGACGTTGTCTCCTCTATCAATTTTCCCAATCCCAGTGTAAGTTGTTCATTTAATTATTATTTAATTCAGTTAAAACAATCAGTATCCATGTTACTTAGAATACTGGGACTATACAATGACATTAACAGTACATTATATCAGTAAAAAATAATCATATATATGGTAAACAGTAATAAGAACAGTAAATAGTATCAGTAAACATGTATGCGATGAACAATAGGACTGTACATAATTATTACGGTCTAACGGTACTTTTTCAGTGATTTCAGTAACATGAAATAATCCTAATAACAGTCCTCTATCGTCTAGTCCATGTACAATCTCATATAGAATTGATAAAGATCTCATCTACTCGTACTGGAAATAACAGTAACTGATCCATCAACTCTGAATCACAATAGTCATCTCGAACATCAACTATTAAGTCTGTATCCAATACCGTAAATCATAAGTCTAATAAATCTATAATCAGTTCTCTCATCCTATCAAACAACTCTGATCCCCTAAGTCACCAATAACTGAGATCAGATAGTGAATGCTATCAAACTCTGATTATATTTTATCACTGATATCAATGAATTCACTCTTACAATAATTTTATCTCTATAATCAAATAACTGAAGTAGTTAAGAACCAACCATGAGTACTGAATGCATCTTCAAGATCAACTAAAATAATGAATACCGAGATCACAAATAAGGAACAACACATCCTCAAAATCAGATTTATCCAACTATAATCAAGATCATAACTAAAGAGTGCAACATTCTCAATCAACATAACATCTTAATCATCTCTACATATAATATCCAATGTCAATAAGATCATCAGTACTTAATCAATATAATCAGGGTAAATCCGAAAGTCCTTATTTCAATAATCCAAAACTAAAATCATGTTACACATCGATATCAAAAGTAAGCTATACGCACAACACCTGATGATATTCTAACAAGATAATCTACTCTATAAACTGATCAAGATCCAACGTAAAAAATATATATCACAGGTCAAATCCAACTCTAAGTCCAAATCAATCCGTGTATCAGTCGGTCCATCGATAAAGCAATATCACATCTACTTGTCCTCAATATCCAAAAGAGTTCCTGTTGGAATAGCACCAACAATAGTCAATAAGCACTATACATAAAATATGTCCTCTATCCTCAAATATGAACTAGACCAGTCAATTCATAGATCGAAACAAGTAACAGTCTAAGATATACCACAACTAGTCCTGCATCAATAGTGGCAACCAACCATCACATGAAATGATGCTGATAAGCGTTTAGATAAACTGCATAATTAAAGTGAACACTCACTATTATCTCATAAAATAATATAAGTAATCAACTGGTAAAATAAGTCAGATAGTCACATGAAATGATACAGGTAATATATAAATAATACTGACAATGATAAATAAGAAAATGATACAAGAGCAAACACTCACATGAAATTACGTGATTTTGAATTTGAATCGTCGTCTGGTCTTCACTGCATAAACTGGTACAGATCTCCAAATCATCTCATGGGTTGGTCTTTCAATCGCTAGTGTATCGGGTTCAAAATGAACACAAATTCAGATCGGATCCGAATCTCTTGTTACCAGTTCTGATCTCCTATTACTAGTTCAGATAGCATGAAACCAAACACACATGTACACATACACACCACAAAAAAGTACACACATATATATAATCATGCATACATACACATATATACTTATATACATACATATACATATACTCTCATATTTAAACACACTCACACACACATGAACTCACGCACGTCACACCAAAGCACTAACACATGCATGCACATAAAAACACAACACGCTTATGTACTAATACATGCATACAAACCTATACACACATTAAGACACGCAATACACCACATAAACCTATTAATTAAAACACATGCACATAATCAATCACAATCCCCACAAATATATAAATACATGTATCATAAATGAAAGAGAGAAACAAGGATGAAGACTCACGGCAAGAGGAAAGAGGCCGGCCACGCGGTGGCTCTGGCGGGTCAGCGGAGGCCGTGGAGAAGATGGAAGCCGCTGGAGGTTGCAAGTGGCTCCGGTGGAGGTGTTCGCACTCGCCGGCGGAGGAGATCGGGAATGAGTCCGGGCTACCGGAGAGGAAGGAGAGGGGGACGACCAGGTGTTGCTAGTCTAAAGCACGAAGAAGTTGAATCCATTAAACAGGGTTATCACAAGCTCTTGAGAATGAAAGGAATGGATCTTTCCAATTGCTTGTCAGATGATATTATCAAGCATATCTTGACCTTCCTTCCCTAGCTTCACAAGTTTCCCCTCAGATTATTGCATCAGGGGTGTTGTGGATTGCTTGCGCGAGGGCTGTACGCAGGCCTGCCAAGAGAGGAAAGCTTCACGGTGAATCTCCGGTGACGAACGAAGAGGGAGAGGGTGGTGAAGGTGGGAGCCATGAGGGAGAAGATGGAAGGTAGCTTGAGGTGGATGGCATGGCCATCACGACTGCGGGAAGATCGGCCTTGAAGAGGTGCTTGGGGCTCGACAAGAAGGAGGAGCCCTGGGAGGTTGTCGGAGTTAGCCACGGCGAGGATCTCTCCAGCAGGCCAGGGAGGCAGGGGTTTTGGTGGCGGCAGCAAGCAGAGAAAGATGGATTTGAAGAATAGGTTAGGTTTAGGATTAAGGTTGAGGATTAGATTAGGAGGTTATATATAGAAGAAGTTAACCGGTTTTGGGTGTAGGATTATAGATATAGGGTTTAGGATTATATATAGAAAGAGAGATAATAGGTTATTAGGTTTCGCGTCATGGGGATTATGGGTATGGATTGGGTTTAGATGGTGGGTTAATGGGTAGTAGGTATATGGGTAAAGGAGTATATAGGAATGAATCAAGGAGGATAAAAATAACACTAACATAATATTAATTATAACATTAATAATTAATAACATAACAACAAAATATTGGCAACAATAATAGAAATAATAATTATTAAGAATAATAATAATAACAATAATAATATATCAATAATAATGATAACACTAATAATAATAAGTTGTAATAATCATAATAACAACAAATGCAATATTAATAATAATAACTATAAATCAAGTTAATAAATAATAATAAAATAACCAGTAAAACAAAATAAATACTTTAAAAAATAAAAAATATAGTATTTTAAACTGGGATATTAAAAAATTTACTCACCTAATAATAACTCGGGCACGGTGGAAACTCCAGGGAATACCGAAGATGTTAGTGCGTAATGCACGAGGAGAGAGAAAGGGAGGGAATGAGAGAGAAATATAGAGAGAGAAAGAGGAGAGAAAAAGAAGTAAAGAGAGAGACTAGAGAGAGAACAAATGAAAGAAAGAGAGAGAGAGAGAGTGAGAGAGAGAGAAAGCAACAAAGAGAGTGCGACAAAAGAGAGGAAGAGATAGAGCAAAGAGGGAGAGAGAACCAAAGAAAAAGAGAAGAGAGAAAAAAGAAAGAGAGATCATGAGAGAATTAAAGAGAAAATCAGAGAGAATCAGAGAGAAAGAGGGAGAATGAAAGATAGAAAGAGACAGAGGGAAGAGTAGAAAAGCAAGAAAGAAAAAGGAGAAAGGAGAAGAAAAAGAAAAAAAAAGAAGGAGAAAGAGAAGAAACAGGGAAGGTGGCTGGCCAGAGAACGGGGTAATGGGTGGTAAAGATGAGAGGGAGAGTGGTGGTGGTGATGGGGTGATGAGATGCTGGTGGTGTAGTAGTGTTGGTGACTGGTTTGGGGAAGATGGTTGGGGCTTTAGCCGAAGGGGGTGCTGACAGTGGGGGATGGCCAAAAGAAGGGTCGTTGGGGGTATGGGGTGGTATTGGCCGGTGACTAAGGTGGGGGAGGAGGAGGAGATGAAGGGAAGAAAAATATGGTGATGGCATTGTGGTGGTTTGAAGAAAGAGAGAGAGAGAGAGAGGAAGTGAAGATAGGGCACGACGGGGTTGGAGGCCGGTTGGATTTGGCCGACCAGAGAGAGATGCCATTGGGGAGGTTTGTCGGCCAAGGAGTCACCGACAGTGGGAGGTGGGGCCGCCGGGCTAGGGGTAGAGAGGAATTGAAGAGGGAGAGGGAGAAATTACAATAGAGGGTAGAGAAAAGGTAAGGGATGTGTAGTCGGCCCTAGGAGAGAGAGGAGAGAAATAGGGAGAAGAGGAGGAGGAGAAGAAGAAGAAGAAAAGAGAAAGGGACAGAAATATGTACAAGGTGGGAGGAAAAAAAGAAAAGAAAAAGAAAAGAAAATGAAAAAGGAAAAGAAAAAGTAAGGGAAAAAGAAAAAGAAAGAGAGGGAAAAGGAAAAGGAAAAAAGAAAAAGAAAGGAAAAACTCCCTGGCCAGGTTCCGGACTCGGAGAAAATATAGGAAAAAATTAAATATAATATAATAATTAAAATAAATATAAAAAGGTCGGGCTCTATACTGGGGTTCAGTTCCAAGATTAAACAAGGCTCTGGTCCACAAAATATGGGCCAAATACAAAATAAAAATACAGAAAAACAGAATAATACGAGCAAAAATTGGGACACGTATCTGGTTACATATCCCGAGAATGGGGTGTTACAATCCAAGTGTGTGTGTGTGTGTGTGTATATATGTGTGTGTGTGTGTGTGTGTGTATATATAAGAGATATAAAAACATTATTAATTGATAGTTAACTTGTGCTCATCCAAAAAGAAATAAGACATAAGAAAGAATATTATAGTATTTTTAATGATATTTAAAAAATGATAAAAAATTCCAAAACTTACTTGAACACAAAAAGTTTAAGATTATTTTTTTCTAAAAACAAGAATATTTTTTATTTATAAGGAGAAATTTGGATCTTTTTATTATTTTTTATTTTTATATAATTATTTGGACACTTTAGTTTTATCTCTCTATTATATAATGACTACATTAATTTCTGAGTAGGTGGTTTCGAATTGAAAAATATAGAAATAAGTATATGGATCCACATAAAATCAATGTGTGTGAGAGAGAGAGATGTTGCTGGATATAGATGAGAAAGTGATCCCAATTTTTTTCAAAACTATCGAGATTGAGATTATTGAGACTCAAAAAAGTATTAAATTCTAAAACCAATTTTTTAGTTAAAAAATAAAAATCACTAAAATAGTCATGTTTAAATATGTTATATGACATAATTAATTTTTCTATGAGGTAAAAATTGATAGAAGGAATCTTTTTATAATATTTCACTTTGTGCTTTTTATAGTAGTAAGTATAGATAAATATAAAATATCCAAAAGAGATAAAAAAGAACCTTTCTATGTTTCTCAAAAGGCCCCATGTTTTGGCTTGGCTCATCCACCACCTGAAAACTCATATCTCACAAAAGATTTCATGTGTGTATGTCACACACACACAGACAGTGGTGGAGCCAAGGTGGCAGGGGGCACGTACCCCTCTGGCCCGGTCGGGAAAAGGCTCCATGCTTGGATGCTGATGTCGCTGTTAGATAACGTGCCGCCTACCATCAAGGCTAGGCCCGTCGAACGAGAGCTTGTATGAGGGGTGATGTACTGGATGACATCAATGAGGGATTACAGTGTGGTGGGGTTTGACGTTTGGAGAGGAGAGTGGAGGGAGTTGAAGGTGCCGCTGGCGGGGAGCTTGAGTGGGCGGCTTTGGTGCGGAGGAAGAATGGGAGGGTGGGGCTCGTCGGTGATGGTGTCGAAGAGAATTATGAATTTCTTCGAGTTAGTGGCTCAAGAAAATTATGCTGATGGTTTTTGACTACAGTTTTTTTACTAGAATTTGGCTCATTTGTTTATGTTTTGAGATCTGGATTCTTGAGCTAGTTTGATCCATATGCCCAATCTGATATAATTCTCTTTTAGTTCATGTAGCCTACCCAAAATACTCGAGACAAATGGCTTAGTTGTTGTTGTTGTTGTTGTCCTCTTGAGCTGGTTTGTGATAGTGGAATAAGTGGTTCCAGCTCATCCATGTGAAGTGGTAATACAAGTTGATGTACCTAATTTGGACTTATGTCGACTCATATATTTTTATTGTTATGAAATAATTGAATAATGTACTAAAGGTTTAGTAGTTGCATTTTGTAATTTCTATGAACTTTTTATCATAATTTTGGATTAATCACGGTTAAGGTAGCAAATAACTCTCAATTTCAGTAAAATTAGCATAATTAAATATACAAAATATAATAAAAATTGTTAGATACCTGATTAATCTACATTTCAGCATCATCATATCGCATTTTCCAACCGAGTTATGAATAAAACATCGCTTCGAACCGTGTTTTGGTCTATTTTGCAGATAATCAAAAGTTCAAAGGCAAAGTCAGAATAAGAGTCTAATTAAACCCAATTTCAAGTAATTAAATCACAATCCTTAGAGACCAAGATAGAGAGTTTTTAGAAGATACATTGAATCCAAAATTTAAGATGAATATGAAGAAATACGGGTCCAGAATACCCAAATCCAGAACCATGTAGAAGATCCTCGCAGCCAGCGAACCACCGAAGCAAAACCAGGGATCTAGGTCCTGATATTTCCCCGGATCCACGACAATTATCGCGGAGCCACGATAAAGTGGTGGGACCACGCGTCGATCTTCGACGCATGGCCTCGTCTTGCCTTCAAGACTCTTCCTATGCCTATAAATACTGCAATTTTAGAACAGAATCAGGGTTAGAGAGCTGCAGGCTAGGGTTTTCTCTTCTTTAGCGTAGTGTAGTATAGTTTTCTTCTTCTTTTGTATTTTTATTTTTTGTTTTAGATCATGTATAAGGGTAAAGTTGATTCAGAAGAGAAAGAGAGCGATTGATGTAATAGAGAGTGACAATCAATGAAAGCTTTCTCCTTTTTTTTCAATAGTTTCTTCTCTAACTTCTAACATGACTACTAATTAACTTTTTTTCATGGCAATCTAACTACTAACTACTAATCATCTAACCCCTTACTTGATAATCATTATGAATCTAATTGCCTCTATAAGGCCTTACTCTTGCAAGAGCCATTGATGACTCATGATGATGGATTCTAACATTCTAACTTGCTAACAAGCTAACTCTCTTATTCATGTATGCTTCTAACAGTTTTGATGATCTAATGTTTGCATTTGCTTGCTCTTGATGCAAGTTTGAATGTGAAGAACCACCTTAGGTGCCGTTCTTTGATACATCTCTTGAAAAATACCAAGGATTAGTGATGGCTAAGGATCCATGTGAGATAACTATCACTAAAAGGTTAGCATAATTAGTGAAACACTTAGTAGTTATAGCCATGAATTTTTTTCTCTTTTTACTTTATTTTAAAAATCAATTTCAAAACCCTTTTATCTTCGATGTTTTCATCACCTTATTAGTTCACCATTATTTTTCTTTCTCCACCACAAACTTCCTCTCTTTTCTATTTTGTTTTTAATACCACTTTCTAAATCACTTCGTAAAGTTTTTCACTTTGTGTTTTTTACACCGCTTTTTACTTTCTTGCTTTTCTTTAACTGATTTCAAAACCATCAATACCACTTCTTGATTGTTTTCACTTCACCGATTTCATCGCCTTCTCTACCTATCACTTTTAAATTTTTTTCTTTTCTCTTTCTTCAACAAAGAAGAACTTATTAACAAAATAACGTGAATGAACTGTTAATGTTTCTATCACCCCCCATCCATGTTGATTCAACCCGTACAACCTATATGCTATAACGAAAGTATCGAGAAAACCAAGACACAAATACTTAAAATATTGATTTCAAACTACACCTTTTTGTGCATGGATCCCCTCTGATCAAAATTTGGTATCGTTGACGGATTTGGAAACGATTTAATTTCACATTTTTTTTACCTTTCCTTCTCTGTTTTGGTGTGCAGGTCAAAAATTTCATTTTGCATTACAGAGGTCCACAATTGCTTTAATCTCCCTGCTCAAGAAAGTAGGGAGCAATTGCTTCAAAAAAAGCTGCGCAACGCAGCTTCCAAGGCATTTGCGCGGCAAAATTGGGGCCTCAATGCCCAGAATTTTGTGTGGTTGGATAAATTGTTGTATATTGTTATCTTTTGCTGTTAGTTTCTGTATTAGTTTACCTGAACACTGTAATAATTAAGAACTAAATTAGTAATTGGACGCTTTTAATACGGTTTAGACATTTGCATCATAGGCACGTGTCAATTTCATTCCAATATACTTTATTTTGTTCTGCTGTTGTGATCTGGACTGAGGTATACATATGGCATTGGATATAGCTTAGGACAAACACGTGGATGATTTACTAGCTTTTTGTGTTATTCTTATCTATATTGCACACTTGCACGAATTGGACTTAGTGGCATAACCCAATACAACATATGGTAGGGAAGTCATTACCCTCTCTTAGCCCAAAAATCACCTCCCAACTCACACAATCCAAGCTTAAATAAAAATTGATAAACGTTGGCCCCTAGGGACATCTTGGACTCATTAAGAGATTGAAATCGAGAGAAAGTTGTTAGTACTGGGCTATTGTCAAATCGGTATCTAAGTTGGGGATTAAGAGGTTAAGCCTCAAAGATCCGGTGATTTAGCGTAATTAAGGCCCGTTGCTTTCGCACGGATACCTCCCACTGTATTTTGCCCCTACCTGCTCAATTAACTCATGGTCCGATACTGCAATATCCCTCTCCTAGACAGTCGATTAGTTAAGAGTTGTTTAGGTCTAGGTCAACCCTAGTATAGGCTTGGTTTTGTTTTTTTATTTTATTTGTTTGTTTGCTTTTTCATTTTTGTTTGTGTTTTTTTGTGAAATGGATTTCGACAACAACTCTTTCAATCCTAATATAAATTCATATTTCACTCTGACCTCATTTGACTCGAATAAATGCAACCTGGCTTTACACAAAAAGGACAAACCGGGTAAGTCGGATTAGACGTATTCGACTCAATATAACCCATTCCTCCCATCTTTTGACCAAAATTTATAAAATAATTTCAACTCTTCACAAAACCTACGGGGATTCATCTCCCTCATGTCTAATTTTCAATATGTTGTCCATAATTTTCATAATTTTCACAATATTCATTCCCCGATTTTGCTTACTATACTTCTTTTTCAGAACCACCGATTAAAGAAAAATCTGAATAAGAAAAGAGTATAGAAGTCATAAAATCCATGCTTGAGTCTCAACAACAATGTCAAAATACACTTGACTCACAATCTTTCCAACACCAAGCTTCATATACTCCTTTTCTATAATAACCAATTGAAAAAAAATATGAATTTGAAAAGTGTATGGAAGCCGTACAAGTCATGCTTGAGTCTCAACAAACAAGCTCGACTCACAATCCTCACAGTCTTTTCTATACCATGTTTCATATACTCCTTTTGTAGAACAGCCCATAGAAGAAAAATCTGTATTAAAAAAGAGTATAGAAGTCATGCAAGAGGCCGATCAATAATTTCAGAAAATGTTGGACTCCCTAATTCAACAATATTTTTAAGATTCATACTCTGTCCTACCTCTTCAAAATGAACAATCATCAGTCTTGAACACGAGTATAGAACTCTTACGTGAGTCCGAGCGACAATCTCAAAACTTGCTGGACTCACCATGTTAACCATAATTTTAAGATCGTACTCATCCTTTCCAGTTCCACCTATTCAAAATAAAAAAACTATCAATCTTGGAAAAAAAGTATGAAACTCTTGCGTGGGTCCGAGCAACAATCTCGAAATATGATGGATTCACAATTTCAGCACACTTTCCAAAACTGACTTTCGTACTCACCTTTTCAAAAGGAACCAATTGCACATAGTATAGGAGATATGATTCAAACTCGAAATTTTATTACCCGGCCTATCTAGTAGGTTAGACTCAATAATGAGCAAATTGGTCAATATGAGCGAGAAAGTTGTCTCCTGTTAACCTTTGACCAATTCTTATATCTCTAACTCTATCAATTGGTCCGAAGAATCATATTATTTTGGAAACCAAGATTCATTTTCATCATAGCCATTTGAACTTAATCAAAATTAAAATTTTGAGAACCATATTGAAATTTTGATAAGTTATCCATTTACTAAAATTGAACTTGAGTATGAATGTGATCCTGGTTCTCAACTAGGTAATTCAATTTCACTTCTTGACTGAATATTGATTCCGTTATCTTTACCCGATTTTAATCACTTTTTTGAGTCAGAATTGGATCTTGTGCTGGTTCATCGTGAAATTGAATCACCAATCTTTCAAGATCAAAACATTGAACTTGACCTATACCAAACTTTTGATAATTCCATTGACAAATTGGCAAGTTCTCATTTTATGAAATTGAACTCAATCAAGAATGAGACCCAGATTCTCAAATTTGTGATCCAGTTCAAATTTCTGAATCAAGATTGACTCCTATTTTGTTACCCAATTTGAGCAACATTTTAGAGTCAGTTTTGATTCTCATACATGTCATTCTTGAACATGAATCACCAATTTTAGAAAGTCACATTTTATTGTGAGAAAATGAATGTGGACTAGAGTTTTAACTTCTTGATTTGGACCCATTTCCTGAATAAATTTTGACTCCTGTAACTTTACTTGACTTCAGTCAATAGCCTGAGTCGATTATAGTTCATGTCCTTCTTGATTTCAAATCAATCATTTCATCATTTCACACTCCACTCTGGAACAAAGCTGTTATTGATAATGACTCTGAAATTATTTTTAAAATTTAAAAATTAGATGGGGTAAAATTTTTAATAAAATCATCCATATACACACATAATAGTGGGTTATATTAGAGAGGTCACTGGTAGGTTCCTGTGAACTCCCCATAATTTTGATTGGGCCGCATTTCGTACACCAATCAGACCACCATCCGAACCACCACCCCGAGGTAAATTCTCCTTCCTTTTGTATTTTCATGCATATATACATTCATGATGTATTAAGGACAATGCATGAGATAAGTGTGAGAGAGGGTCTACTAACATAGAGTTTTCAGATTTTCTTTCTTTTCACTTCTTTTAGGATATTTTTAGAAATCTCCATTTTGTTTAGGATTTTTTTTCCTTTTCTTGCTTTCTTTAAAAACTTCTTCCTTTCTTTAAATACTTTTTAAAAACAAGACAAAGTTTTGATATATTTTTAAGAAAAATAAGATGATCTTAGAAACTAAGAAAATGTCAATTATGACATCTTAAACCTAGTCAAAATAATGGATCTTATTTAAAATTATAAGTTAAGTAAGATAGATTGAAAAGATAATTTGATCTTGAGTTTTTTGTCTTAGAAACTATGCACTTCACAGTTACACATTTTAAGGATGGAAATAAAACTAAAATGACATAAAATAAAAATAAATAAAAAGAAAAAATATTGTATATATGAATAAAAACTACTTATTAAAGCTGGATAATTATGCCTCAAGAAGCATGATTTTTTACACCGAACAGTGGTCAAAAGAAACAAATAACCCCCTTAAGTTTTGTGTCCTTGTTTACTCGAGTCCTTAAGTCCGAGGGATGTTTTTTCATCGAGTGCCCTAAAATCATCTGATTTGAGAGTCACCAGCTAACGGTTCAATACCCGGGTAAACTAGATAGCCTAAGAAAACTAAGAGAAAAAAAGAAAAATATATATAGAAATAAATGACTTGAAGGTTAGAGTTGAAATCCCAAAAATCTACACCAACATAAAGTGCATATTATCTAGGTTTTATGAAAGATCAAATATTTAATCCAATTTTGAATTCTTACCTTAATTGACAACAAGATCCTGCTTCTAGACTAAGTTTAAGGAAGAATAATTTTTGGTGAACTTATAACCCTAGATCGCTTAAATTTTTGCAAAAATATTTCAAAAACTTTTCTCTCTTTCAAAATATATTTTTTAAAAATACTAACTTTTGTTTTCTTTCTTCATAGATTTTGTGGGTGCAATTTGCTGAAAACCCTCAGGAGATAAAACTCCTCTAGGGGAAACCTAGAGGCTTAATGGCCTGTTGCACATGCTCAGTGTAATCGCGTCACCTGCGAAAGTGGTGTAATAATTTTCCTAATTTAATTTTTGTTTTTCTCGGGACGAGTAAAAGATAAGTATGGGGGTATGATTAGTCTACAATTCAGCATCATCATATTACATTTTCCTACCGAGCTATGAATAAAACATCACATCTGAATCGTGTTTTGGTCTATTTTGCAGATAATCAAGAGCTAAAGGGCAAAGTCAGAATAAGAGTCTAATTAAATCTAATTTTGAGTAATTAAATAACAATTCTTAGAGACTAAGATAGAGAGTTTTTAGAAGATACATTGGATCGAAAATTAAAGATAAATCTGAAGAAATATGTGTCCAGAATACCAAAATCTAGAACCATCTAGAAGATCCTTACAGCTGGACGAACCACCAGAACAAAACTAGGGACCTGGTCCCTGGTATTGCCGCAGATCCACAGCAATTGTCGCAGAAGTGGTGGGGCCACGCGTGGATCTTCGACGCGTGGCCTAGTCTCACCTTCCAAACTCTTCCTATGCCTAAAAATACTACAATTTTACACCAGAATCAAGCTTAGAAAGCTGTAGGCTAGGGTTTTCTCTTCTTTAGTGTATTATAATGTAGTTCTTCTTCTTTCGTATTTTTATTTTTTTTAGATCATATATTAGGGCAGAGTTGATTCAGGAGAGAAAGAGAGATTGATGTAACAGAGAGTGATAACTTATGAAAGCTTTCTCCTTTCCTTTTCATGATTTCTTCTCTAACCTCTAACATGACTTCTAGCTATCTTTCCCTTCATGGCTTTAACTACCAATCACTAATCATCTAACCCTTTTCTTGATAATCCGTATGAATCTAATTGCCTCTACATGGCCTTGCTTTTGCAAGAGGCATTGATGGCTCATGATGATGGATTCTAACATTCTAACTTGCTAACTTGCTAACATGCTAACTCTCTTATTTCATGCATGCTTCTAACGGTTTTGATGATCTAATATTTACATTAGCTTACTCTTGATGTAAGTTTGAATGTGAAGAACCACCTTGTGTACCATGCTTTGATACATCTCTTGAAGAAGCTAAGGATTAGTGATGGCCAAAGATCCATGTGAGGCAACTATCACTAAGAGGTTAGCATGATTAAGAAGCACTTAGTAGTTAGTGCCATGAATTTTCTTCTCTTTTTACTTTGTTTCAAAACCAATTTCAAAACCCTTTTATCTTCGATGTTTTCATTACTTTCTTAGTTCACCATTGTTTTCATTTCTCCACCACAAACTTTCTCTCTTTTCTATTTTGTTTTTAGTATCACTTTCTAAATCACTTCTTAAAGTTTTCCACTTCGTGTTTTACACCGCTTTCTACTTTTTGTTTTTCCTTTAACCGATTTCAAAACCACCAATACCACTTCTTGATTATTTTCGCTTCGTCGATTTCATCGCCTTCTCCACCTATCACTTCTATTTTTCTTTTCTCTTTCTTTAACAAAGAAGAACTTGTTAACAAAATAATATGAACAAACTGTTAATGCTTATATCGCCTCCCGTCCCTATGGATTCAACCCGTATAGTTTATATGCTATAACAGAAGTATCGAGGAAGCCAAAGAACACATACTTAAAATACTGATTTCAAAATATACCTTTTTGTGCACAGTTCCCTTCCGATAATACCCTTATACGACATGGGATATTTTGTATCTAGGTATGTATATAGACATGTGGTACATTGTATCTAAACATGTATACTTTCATATAGACATGTGATACATTATATCTAAACATGTATACTTTCCTTATTTCACCCTTCACTTGTATATATATTGATGTAATCCCTTGGTGAATTATATACTGAAATTTCATCTTTTTCAAAATATCAAAAATAATAAATAATTTCATATCATCAAAATCATATATAAAAATTGCCTCAGTTTCTGTCCAATTGTCCAAATGATCACCCGTGGATTTGTTGTTGTCTTTCCTCAGTCATCGCCAATTTTGACCAGAATATGTTTAAAGCTATTTTGAAGGAGGAGATTAGTGGGCCCATTGTAGGGAGAGAGAGAGGAGATAGAGGAGATGGAAGAAGGTAGCACAAAGATCAGAAGACAAAGGAGAAAGATGGCGCATTGAAGCAGGCCAGGTTAGCTTCCGGTCGACTTCACGGTCGACCGGTGGAGAAGGCTGGTCGACCGCCCGGTCGACCGGTATGCACGACATGCACAGGAATAGCCCGATCGACCGCCCGGTCAACCGTGGCAAGGAGTGCGATCGACTGACTGAAAGCAGGCTGCTCTCTTTTGGGTCCGGTCGACCACTGGGTCGACCGTGAACATAGGTCGGTCGACCGGCCGGTCGACCGACAGACGTGTTTTGGCTTTCCTTTTGGGATTCGGATTCCTTTTCTGTTTGGGATCGAATCAAATCAGGATTTCCTAAAACTCAGAGACTCTGTGGCTATAAATAAGGGCTAGAACCCTCATGCATTGCATCCCTGAAAGTTCCATTAAGCATCCCGCTTATATTAGTTTGTATTGATTGTTGAATCAATAAAATCTCTTTCTCCTTGCCCCGAGGACGTAGGCACGTTGCTGAACCTCGTTAAATACTGTGTTGATTATTTTTTCTCTATTGTTTCTCTGTTCTTGTCATGTTGGGTACGTCTCCGGCTGCATCAGTCTCTGCCTGGTTGGTGGATTCCTCAGAGAAGTTGTTGTCCTGGCACAATAATTGGTATCAGAGCATCCCAGGTTAGCCGTGGGATCGTGTGTTGATTCCAAGGGCATCAGTTGCTGTTTGGTGGAGATCGTGTGTCAATCTCGTAGCGGCGTTGAACTGTTTGTAGGATCGTGTGTCGATCTCAAAACAGCGTGTAGATTGCTCGAGGAATTAATTTGGAGGAGTAGATTGCTTCAGAAACTCTTCGACGGTTTCGCGTGGAGGTAAAGATCCTGTCTTTATCCAGTTTGTTTTATCTAACTCTGTTTGTTTTCGCATTGTTTTGAGGAATCAGTTGAGAAGATGGCTGCAGAAGGTACATCACCGAGAAAATTCATGAATCCACATTTGCTGAGGATTGATGTGGTAAAGTTCAACGTCACGGACAACTTCGGTATGTGGAGGTGTGAGGTGATGGATGCGCTGACGGCATCAAACCTCGAAGACACTCTACGGTTGAGAAGAAGCGCGCATCAACAACAGAAGAAGATTGGGACAAGATGAACAGAACGGTGTGTGGCTTGATCAGGTCTTGTTTGACACAAGACATCAAGTATCATGTGTTGCATGAGACATCTGCGAGGCAGCTGTGGGAGATCTTGGAGAAGAAGTATCTGATGAAAAGCATAGAATCGCGGTTGCAGTTGAAGAGTAAGTTTTATAGTATTTAGATGTAAATAGGATGCTCCATCAATGAACACTTGAATCGCTACACGAAGCTTCTTACAGATCTAGTTAATGTAGATGTGGAGATCGATAAAGAGGATAAGGTGGTAATCCTATTGAATTCTCTTCCTAGGGAAGAGTGTGAGACCTTTACTCTTACATTGATCAATGGAAGAAAATTCCTTAACTACAGTGCGGTGTCTGTTGCTCTTGTAAGTTATGAAGTAAGGAGACAGGACAAACTGTCTTCTTCGGGGAACACAACAGTAGAGGCATTGGCGGTAAGAGGCAGGAGTTCCAATAGGAAGGGAAAAGATCAGGGAAGATCGAAGTCCAGATCACGTTTCAGAGATCTGAAGAGGAATCAGTGTGCCTTGTGTAAGAACCTAGGGCACTGGAAAGTTGATTGCCCGAAGGCCAAAGGTAAGAAGGTAGAGTCAAAGACCGAGGCGAATCTCACACAGGCGGATGGATCGGATTCAAACTCATCAGTATTTTCTCTCTCTGTTACTACTCCTACTGTTGATTACTCAAATAATACTGAGTGAATCTTAGATACCAGAGCTACCTATCATGTGTGCCCGAACAGGGCGTGATTTTCTAGCTTTGAGAAGCTAGATGGATGTTACACGGTCATGGGTGATGATCATCCGTGTAATATAGAAGGGATAGGTACAGGCCGTGTTAAGACGGTTGATGGGATAGTACGAGAATTGAAGGAGGTGAGGTATGTACCTCAACTCAAAAGGAATCTTATCTTTATTGGCGCTTTAAAAGCATTGGGTCTTGTGATATCTATCTCAAAATGATGAAAGGCTCAATGGTGGTGATGAAGGGCGTCCGCCGGAATAATCTTACTATTTGAAGGGTAGTACGGTTACAGGTTAGGTGGAGACTTCTAGTTCTTTAGATGATGGTTGCACAAAGGTCTAGCAGGTGAAGGTCGGACAATGAGGTGAAAGATCTTTACAAACTCCTGCAAAGAAGGAAACATTGGAAGGTGCTGCTACCTGCAACTTGGCGGGTGAACACAACGTTCTGGACAAGAAGAAGGTGAAATTTAGCACTAGTACTCACCGCTCAGAAGGTGTTCTTGATTGTGTTCACGTAAGCGTTTGGGGACCTGCTAAGACTGCATCGCTTAGAGGTCACAGGTACTTTGTCTCTTTTATTGATAATTTATCTAGGCATTATTGGATATATCTCATGAGATAAAGGTGTGAAGCCCTAGATATGTTGGTGAAGTGGAAAGAAAGAATGGAGAGGCAGACAGGTAGGAAGATCAAGGAGCTACAGATTGGTAATGTTGAAAGAGACATGAACCAATTCCTACGATTTGGCCAGAACACTAGTATTGCTACTACTTCACAGAAGGTATACATGGGTTGGCTAAGGAAATAAACTGTTCCTTGCTGGAGAAGGTTCGGTGCTTGTTGTCTAATGCAAGATTAGACAAATCGTTTTGGGCTAAGGCGATTGTGTATACTAGCCATCTCATAAATGGATCGACTGCGATAGGAGGTAAAACTCTATTGAAAATTTGGTCTGAGAAAGCTGCTCAAGATCACGATTTGCCGCGGGAATTTGGAAGTCTGACCTAATTCAGTGCCAAAGATGGCATGGTGAATCCACGAGCAAAGAAGTTTGTATTTTTAGATGTCAACAGAAATATGAAAGGCAACAGGTTATGGGACCCCAAAAATAAGAAGATCGTGTTGAGTCGGCATGTCACATTTGATGAGACTTCAGTGTTGAAGTCTACCGTCTCTCAGCAGGTGGAGAGGACGGAGACCAAGGAAGTATCACAGCGGGTGGAGGTTGATGCTACTCCACCATCTCCAGTTGGTTCGGTATCAGTGAAGACTCCACCGGATGTTACACCAGGTGGAGATCATATAGCCAGGGTTGATACTGAATAGGTTGAAGACATTGATGAGAACGTCAAATTGTTTGCAGCCATTGGAACCAAGATGAAACCACATATGTGGGTGAAGAAGCATGAATCTCAAGCTTGTGACCGCGACAAGCTCAAGTTGAAGGCCGTTGTTCTCCATGATGGTAGTGAGGAGGTTCATATGCCTCAGCCAGATAGGTTCGCTGCTGAAGATTCAGGTACAAGTGCTTAAGCTTGATGGAGTTCATTTGAATGAACTACTGTTGGCTTGATCCCTTGGGTAAGGTGCATAGGCAGCCGTAAAGGCGCAGCCACATTTGATGATGCAACCCGTATGAAGCTATATGGTATGTTTGGGTTCTCGAGAAGCTGATTGGGACTTCATATAGAGGTGAAGAGTTGGACTTCACGTAGAGGTAAAGCATTGTGATCTCGATGAACAGTTGATCTTCTGGTGAGAAGATGGTCAAGCTTGCATAAGGGGTGTGCATCCAGTTTGTTGAAGCAGATGATGGTGTTCGGTGTGCTCTACTCAGACTTGGTTGGACCGTCAGCTGAAGACATATAGACTAGAGAGAGCCAGTCAGTTGAAGAGTCAGTGTTGACTCATGATGAGTTCTTCGTGAGGTTATGCAGTTGCTGAGAAGGAGACACGTTAGGTGATCGACAAGCATGAAAGTTCTCCTAAGGTGAAGTGTATGGAAGGCATGTGTGGTGCATTCCAGTTGATAGCTGAGCTAAAGATTTCAAGACGAGATCGTGTGTCGATTTTCCCAAGATCGTGTGTCGATTTCGTCTGGAGCGCTCAAGCCGAGATCGTGTGTCGATTTCGCCGAGATCGTGTGTCGATTACGCTAGGTGATAGACTGGAGTTCGTTGGAGATCGGCTCAGATTTGAAAAAATCTTCACCGAGGTGGAGTTTGTAGGGAGAGAGGAGATAGAGGAGATGGAAGAAGGTAGCACAAAGATCAGAAGACAAAGGAGCAAGACGACACATTGAAGTAGGCCAAGTTAGCACCCGGTCGACTGCACAGTCCACCAGTGGAGAAGGCCGGTCGACCGCCCAGTCGACCGGTATACACGACATGCACAGGAATAGCCTTGTCGACCGCCCGGTTACCATGGTAAGGAGCGGTCGACCGTATGGTCGACCGACTGAAAGCAGGCTGCTTTCTGTTTGGGTCTGATCGACCGCCCGGTTGACCGTGGACATGGGTCGGTCGACCGGCCGGTCGATCGACAGTCGCGTTTTGGCTTTCCTTTTGGGATTCAGATTCGTTTTCTATTTGGGATCGAATCAAATCGGGGTTTCCTAAAACCCAGGGACTCTGTGGCTATAAATAAGGGCTAGAGCCCTCATGTATTGCATCCTTGAAAGTTTCCTCAAGTATCCCTCTTGTATTAGTTTGTATTGATTGTTGGATCAATAAAATCTTTCTCTCCCTTGCCCCGAGGATGTAGGCACGTTGCCGAACCTCGTTAAATACTGTGTTGATTATTTTTTTCTCTATTATTTCTCTATTCTTGTCGTGTTGGGTACGTCTCTGGCTGCATCAGTCTCCGCCCGGTTGGTGGATTCCTCAGAGAATTTGTTGTCCTGCGCACAACACCCATGTTGGTGTACCCTCTTATCAAAAGCAAGTAAGTCTATTAATATAATGTACTTCATAAACTCAGAATAAAAACCCATCCCATTCTAATTGTTTTTTAAGAGATGTCAGTAGCCAACTCATTATTTTGTGCCCCTCTTTTCTTGAAATCTTGGCTTTGCCACTGCACACATACAATACTTATGTAACACCCAGATTATTAACTCTAAATTTAATTTTTTAATTATTCGATTATATGTATATATAGGATAATTAGAGGTTAAAATTTAATTACTTAGTTAGTGAATAATTAATTATATTTAAGTCTTAAGCATATTTTAATGTAGTGTAAGAAAGGATAAATACAATACACAGACACACATTAATGAATGAGTGGAAATTCTAGAGTTTTGTATTATAAAAAATATCTCACTCTCATACTTATTCTTTTGTCAGTAAGTATCCCAAATTCTCCCCACCTCCTTTTATTTTTTCCCTACATGAAGAGCTCTGCAATTTTCTCCAGCTCCTTTTTTCATTTTTCCCTCTTTAAATAATTTTTATTTTCTTTCTTTTCTCTCTTTTGTCTCTTCTTTTTCTCCCTTTTCCCTCTTCTTTTCTTCTCGATTTGGAGCCGGCCAAGACTCGAGTTAGATTTGAGCTCGACCCGAGGTGGAACCAAGCCCAACCCGAGCTCCGCTGAGTGTGCAGGAGCAAGCATAAGGGAAAGAAGTGGGGGGAGTGCTCAGATATTCTTTACTATGGATTAGTGTTCTAATTTTTGATTTTTGATTCATGATATTATAATTAATGTGGTGATCCTTGTGATAATAATCTTGGTAAATTAATTGGGATAGCTAATTAATAATCTTTAACTTAATTTTGTGCACAAGTGGATAGGTATACCTAGTGGGTGAGTTTGTGTGCTTCAATGTATGTGTACTTACATATATATACCTATGGATAATCGTATACAAGTAATCATACCTTATCATGTATTATACTCCACTACCATCTCAAATTAAAAATCATGAGGCAAAAGCTAGTAGGAGAGATGATGTGGCTTTGTCAAGGTTGTGGTGGTGAAGCATGGTTTGATATGAGAACTTAGGTTGCTATGTGGCTTCATAAGATTAATTTTACAAAATTTTTAAGGTGAGAGTGAGAGAAAAATCTCTCATTAACAGTAGCCCTTTCTATCTCTTGACCTTCTTCTTCCTCACTTTAGTTCTGTTTCTCTCTAGCTTCTTCTCCCTCTCACTCTCTTCTTGCCCTTTCTCTTTTTTACTCACGAGTGTAGGCAGCGGTCGGTGGCAGCCTGAAGGGAAGGCACGGCTAGGAGGAGGCCAGCGAAGGCTCAAGTTTGTGCGAGAATTCGTCGGCGACAAGCTGTGCACGTGCCGGAGGGATTTTGTGTTGGATATTGTTTAATAACAAGGTTGTTTCAGTAACAAACAAATTGAAAATTCAATTAAAAATAACTATAAAGTGGATCTTGATTAAGTATGTGTATTCTTGAATAGGGGTGTATTCGGAGAACTGGACAGTTGATCGAACTCCAGTGTTCGTTAGAATCGATGAGTAATGTAACTCCAATTTATTGAACCTATGTGGAATAAGATGAAAATTTTACTAAGTGATGACTAGTAATCGACATGAGGAATTGTGAACTTTAATTAAGCTGGTGTTAAGAACATAAATTGATGGTTAGATTGACAACATTAACTCTAATCAAGTGGTGATGATTATAAAAACAACAATGTTATAACTTAGTTTATAACCTAATTTATCTATACACGTGTATGTGTGATGGCTGTTTACAAGATGTATACTAAACTTGTGAAATTGATGTGAATGAATCCTGAACGCTACAAAAAATAGTATGTGGATATTAGGCCAGAGTCGGATACCAGTATTGATAATTATAACTTGTTGACCGAGCTCGTGATTAAGTATTGATACGATAAATTAAACTTCATGACATATGCGGACTTGAAAATACATGAATATGATTGCGTGTAACACAATAACAGGTATGTGAATGAATGATACCATAAGAACTCTCAGAAATTATCTGATAATTGAGTAAACACATGACATATACTGATTGTGATTGTTGCATGATTTCTATGAATGTGAGTATGCATGTGGTATTTGTATATACATGTTTGTGTGTATTTATATGAGGAGGAAGGAACTGGGCAAGAGCCGTTGGTGGGAGAAGACGGGGTACTTCGTATGTTATATATGTTGACATGTGAATACATGTTGGAGGAAGGAGCCGTGCGAGAGCCGGTGGCGATAAAAGATAGGGTTTTATTTATATGCTATATTTTAGGAGGAAGAGGCGATGTAAGAGTCGGTGGCGAGAGAAGACGGGATTTTGTTTTGCATATTATATTTTAGGAGAAAGGGGCGGGGTGAGAGCCGATGGTAAGGGAAGACGATGAACTCAATCAATGAATGTGATTGTGGAATGTGTGCATTCTCATTGTGAGAAGAATTATTTAGTATGTAAACAATAAACATATTGTTGTGATTACAGAGCCATGTGAGCTTGATACAGTGACACATGAATCACTTTTATATATAATTGTTATGTGCTATATAAACACGGTATGTGATTGGTATTTCATTAATTAAGAATGTGATAAGATATGAAATTGTATCTTTTGGCTGAGTCATCCATGCTCTAGGAAAGATAAAAGAAGACTGGATAAGAGGTCAAGAGTTAAGAACAAATAGTGAATTGAATGACTTATACAATTAAGAACTAATATAGAGATTTAAAGCTATAAATTAATTAAGCATGCATTCATGTTTGTTTAAACTGAAGTTTTACTTAATCACTAAGCTATCAAGCTTACCTCATTGTTATTAAACCCTTTTTCAGGTTATGGCAAGGGTTATAATCTGGCTTGAGGCATTATGAGTAGCAAGTTGGATTCGAATAGCATTTTGTTGAGCACTCATATTTTATCTGTTAATTGTCTCTTCTGTATAAGTAGTGGCAAAACTTGTGTTTTGGTGTGTGTATGTGTGTGTGTGTTGATTATTCATATATGTTATATATTTTATATCATATTTTTATATTTATATTTAATAAAACTTTGCTATTTAACATTTTTATTGTCCAATGATGTGCCGGTTGTAATTAATAGAGAATAGAAAAAAAATCCCAAATAATTTGAATTTTTAAGGATTTATTTTTCTAGCCCAAGAAATCAATAAAGATATCCTTCAATCTGAAGATCCAGAGACAATCCTATCAGAGAATCAAGGGTAACTGAAAAAGGAGAAGCTCGCGTACAAAATGCTGAAAGCCGCATTTATGAGGCAATCTGATTTCAATTGAATCAGATATTTGATCCTCTTCTTTCATACAATTGGGGCACTAATCTCCTCCTATAAATACCCCACCAGAACAGAGGCAGAGTACACAGAGAGATCTTAGGGTAAGGGCTTTTATTTTGATTTAGATTAATATATTTTTGTTAGTTAGTTGCTTCAAGTGTAATCTTCTCTTGTTTTCTTTCTTTTTCTTCATTTGTTCTAGCTTAGATCTAGAAAGAGAGAGAATGAGAGATTGTAATTTGTAATTGAAATGACAATCAAGGGGTATTCAACTTTGCTTATCAATGTCTCATTTCTCAATATATCTTGTTCATTTTCTTGTTTTTCTATATCTTTAATACCATCATGAGGAACTAAACCAATTTCAACACTCACTAATGAAAAACACCTAGAGGGGGTGAATAGGTGTATATGCTAATCTAGATACTAAATGTGCTAAATGCGGAAGCTTAAAACTATTTTGCAACACACTTAGTACAACTCACAAGTGTAGCCGAATTCCCCGTGAAGGGCTCTGGATTAACTCCTCTTGATTCCCCTAGATATGAGTTGAGGTGCTATATGAAGCTCTTGTGGTTAAGTACAAGTGAGGCACACACAAACAAGCCAAGCATATAATGGATATACAACAATATAAAAGATGCAAGGCAACACAAGCAATATGAATGATATGAATGAAGAATGATGCTTTGCACAAATATAGAGAGAGAGAGAGTAAGAGAGACAATGGATCAAACGCAAACACAAAGATATGTTTTGAGGTTCGAGCCCCTAGCTCACGTCCCCGCCTTCACCGAGAAAGATTTCTAATCCACTATCTTGTCCACCGAGGGAACCTTTATCGAGAAGGATTTGTACAACAAGGGAGTACCGAACTCCTCTCTCAAACACCGCCTCACAACTGAGGGGTAGGCCCGTAGCCAAACAACAACCAACACCTCTAACGAAGAGGGTTACAAACACCAACTCCACCTCTCACAAGAGGGAGCAAACACTAATCTCAACCTCTACCAAAGAGGGAGCAAACCAATCACCCGATCAACCTCTACCAAAGAGGGTTACAATAAAAATAAGGGTGTTTACAACTTGGAGGCTTTAACAACCTCAAACAATCTCTTTTTCCACAAACAAAAGATCCTAAATAGATTAGGATAGAAGATAGCTCAAGTGTGGAAAAATAAGTGTTTTAATCAAAGAAATTCTCTTGGGAAAACACCAAAATAGATATGGAAATTTTAGATCAAAAACTAATTCCCAAAAACCTAATTTCTTTGAAATACACAAAACACTTAAAAAAATAGATGAATCTTTTTGGCACTTAAACTCTTTTGAAAACTTCTTTTAAACACCAAGAATAGAGAGAAATTATAGCTCATAAAAACTTAGCCAAAATCCCAAAGGAATGGGGTTTATATAGGCCAAACAGAAAACTAGCCGTTAGGCTGATCTGGTAGCCTGACAGGCTTGCCGGTCGATCGCCAACAGTCAAAAATATGACCGTTGGGGAAATCTGGTTGACCGCCCGGTCGACCGCCCAGATACAGAGAGCAGAGCTCTCTGGTCCGGTCGACCTCCCGGTCGACCGCCCAGATACAGAGAGCAAGGCTCTCTGGTCCAGTCGACCGACCGGCCGACCAGCCCTGTGTCTGCCAGACGTGCACAAGGCTGTGCACGTCGGTCGACTGCAACGGTCGATCGGCCCATGGTTCGGTCGACCGTGCGGTCGACCGACCTGGCCTGTCAGCCACAGTCTGGGTCAGAAACTGGGTCAGAAAAACAGTTAAACATATACCTAAAAATTCTTTTAAGTCTTGTAAAAATCTCCAAAAATAGTTTTATCATTTTGTATTGATATATAAACTTGTGATAAACATTTTAACTCAAATATCAAGCATATGAAACCATTTTTGTGTTCTAACATTTTTACCAAAATCAAAACTTGTATTTTATCAAACTTGGATTTTTCAATAGGAAACACATGAATATACATATCAAAATAAGTTTTTTAAGATATGAAGCATGTATGTATATTGAACACATCTAATATACATAAAAACCATTTAAACTTGTTTTGATCTAAACTATTCATGAAAACCAAAATCCATAAAACGTGTGTGTTGTGCACTTGAGCATATCAACTATTCTAAGCTTTACAAATGGATCTAAACACACTAAACTAAAACTAGGATACCTAAGTCATCTTGATAATCTTCCATCTTCAAGCCGACTCGATCCCAAACGTGATCCACCAAGTGCAAAGGTATGATCTTGATGCTCGGGCACGGGAATCATCATGTGAAAGCTTCCAAACTCCTTTGTTGAAGCTAATCACCAACTAATATCTTGTTACATGATCTGAAACTAAAATCACAAGATTATTAGTAAACATAACTACATGAGTTAATCATCATCAAAACTAGAGAGGAAGGCCTCCGGGCCAACAATCTCCTCCTTTTTGATGATGACAAAACTCATGGAGTTATATATGCATGGATTAAAGTTAAGCTTCAAAGAAGCTCCCCTTAACTCATGCATAAACAAATAAACATAATGAATATGCAATGAAGGCTCTTAAACATGAATGCATAGATATGCATAAACAATAAAAAGGCTCTAGATACCAATGAAATGTTCAAAAACAAAATATGCTCTAGATACCAATTAAAATTAAACTAAATTTAACTTAATATATGCAAAACATAAATATGCATATATAAAACTCAAACAAACTCAAAATCTTTCCCCCTTTTTGTCAGTCATCAACAAATGAGTAAAAACCAAAACAAAACAAAATCTTCTCCCCTTTTTAATACAAAGAAACAATCATCAATAAAGGGGTAAAAGCAAAACTAAATCAATAAATTTTCCTCCCCTTTTTTGTTCGAAACAATGAATCAACAAAAGGGTTAAAAAACAATGTTCTCCCCCTTTTTGTCTAAAACAAAAACAAAAGCCAAATAGGGGTGACAATCAATTAAGATATCAATTGAAAATATGTCAAAGTAGCATCTTGATACCAATTGAAAGTAAACATAGAACAATCAACAAATGGTATATGCGATATACATTCATGAAGAGGAAGATGTGAAGCTTCCCTACATAGATACATTACATGAAGGAGGGATGACAAGCCCTAATTCACATAACGTACACTATGCAATACATAAGAGGAGATGGGAAGCTCCTCCTACACACGTGTACCACATAAAGAAGAGATGTCAAGCTCCTCAATATAAGATACACTCAACATGAATCTATATGTAGAAGAGATGTTAAGCTCTCCTTGCATATAGGCAATATAAATCAAAACCTTTGAATATTTTCTTTAAACAAAATTTTGAGATACCAATTTTAAAACATTCAAATAAACATCTTGATATCAAAAGAGAGTAGTTTTCTTTTTAAGTATATGATATTAATTTAAAATTTTTATTTTCTATTATAAAGTAAGGGAGTGAAGATACAAATACCAATTGAAATATGAAAATCGAATTTTCTCCCCCTTTATGAAATACCAACAAAACACATGCATAAGCTTGTAATAAGATACCAATTGAAAATTTGAATCAATTGAAACAAAGTTGAAGCTCAAGCTTTAGCATAAATAAAATATATATGTATGAAAAATTTAATACCAATCGAAATTGATACTATTGAAATTGAAAAACATACATACAAACATATATGAGTATACAAGAAAGGTCAAAATTGATACCAATTGAAAGAATTTCAATGATACCAATTGAAACAACAATAATATCAAAGTATAACTCATATAACCTATCCTCCCAATCATGTTCAAGTTTAAAATGATTTTCAATATAAAGCATACATGAGCATGATCGCCCATCCATCCGCCCGTGGAAGGTAGGGGTTTTCAAAATTAGGTTTGAAAATATTGTATGTTTGAAAAACTCTACCATAACGAAGAATACCGTAACTATTTATTGAAAAATTTGTAAACTAGTACGAAATCCTTCAAGCAAGGAATAAAACAAAATTATTTTTCATGAAACATGAAATTCACAAAATAGTCAACACTCATAATCAATTAGGCATAAATATGACTCATGAAAACAAAACATGAGTAAATAATAAATGTGAGTGTATAAATAGAATGTGAAGATCATAATCATGAAAGATAGGCAATAAGCTCAATATTCCTTAAAACATGAAAACATGAAAATCATCAAAACTATTTAATCTTCAAGGTATATGTATGTCCTATACAAACTAAAGTATACATACATATCCAAACACAACGAGTCCACAAAGATATATGCATGAAGGCACGTGGCTCAAAAGGATGTATATGTATAAACAATAGTTTGGACAAGATAGACATATACATGAAGTTTAAACGTAAATTCATGAAAACATGAAAAACATAAATATGATTATTATGTAAATTCACATGATATTAGAGCTATGATAAACATGATAGCAAAACTAAAGGTGAGAACACTAAAATAATAGACCATATTAAACATGGGTGTCTCAAAAAGGCTATACATGTATGTCAAGAGTCTAATAATCATGGCATTTTCATAATGATCAATAAACAATGAAACATGCTATAATCAATGAATATGAAAAGCTTGTAAATTAAAACGGGAGTAAGAGATCGATACCAAAACCGATGAGGGCACTTCTCTAGTACTCCAAACCATGGTGGTCATCTCCACCAAACTTCCCTTGAAAGTGATGCATCCAATTAATTTCCATGAAGCTCGGAACGCATCCACTCCAAGGTACCGCTACTCTCACGTCATGCGAGAGCCCACACCTACATCAAACATAAGAGGGGTGGTCTTTGGTACCCATAACTTTTTGGGTCCATGAGGGTTAGTCCCTTCTCTAATCCAAACAAAATTAATTGCTAAATTTTAAGTATGTAATCTATCATAACAAAATTTAGCAAGGTGACCCTTACGTCCACAATGTGTACAAGTGTAAACATGAGCATACATAGTGTGATGGTGTCCGTGAGGAGCATGTGTATGCCGTGGGGGGTGTGCATGCATAATAGATGGAACTTGTTTCTTTCGAAACAAAGTTTCCAAACGTGTATGACTCTTGGCACAATGGCTCAAAGTGGAGCCCAAACAATCTACACTCTTCTTAAGCATGGATATATCTTTTTCAATTAAAGAAGAAGTGTGGCATGCAATGGGTGATTTAGATGGAACTACCCTAGTATGGCAAACATGTGAATCCAAATCATTTTTCAAAGATTTATTTTTCTTCAAATAAATTTCTAATTTTTTTGAGATAAAATCAATTTCATTTTTCAAAATATTGTTATCTCTTAAAATAGAATCTACTTTTGAAGATAAAACCTCATTATTTTTCAAACCATTAACACAATCATTTTTATTCTTCAAAAATTAATTTTCTTTTAGTGCAAGTTCAAGTTGAGATTTCAATGAATCCCTTTCATTAGAAATCTCCTCTTTCTCTTGCAAAACAATGTCAAGTCTAGAAATCAAATTTTTATTTTCATTGTTAAGGCCTAGACTTTTCTTTTTCAAAACATTATATTTTTCAATCAATTTTTCACACTCTAGATAGTTCTTCATTCAAAGCATGGGGATCAACAAAATCATTACATGAAGAACTAGCATCATCATTATCTAGTTGATATTCCGATTGTACCTCAAGGGAGTCATTCCCTTGGACCATGTGACATTGAGACTCGGATTCTCCACTAGATTCTTCCGGTTGGATTGGCAATTGAAGCTTGGAGGTGGTGGTGGTTGTCAACTTGTTCCACGCTGCAAAGGCGGAATCAAGATTAGAAACATGCATAAGATAATCTTTTAGATAGCGTGCTTCTAATGGCCTCAAGGGCTTGTACATTGGCCCCTATATGCTTGCTATCACTAAGGAAGGATTTCTTGGTAATGGCAAGGTGAACTTTATATCCTAGGGTTAGTAAATAAACGGACATCCTAGTCTTCCAAACAATAATGTTGGAAGGGTCAAACATAGGTGGGGTCATGAAGTCCATTGGTCCAAACTATATGTGTGCAAACAAGCAAATGCAAATGATAGATTAGCAAACAAGGATCTCACTCCTAGGATGTTAAGCCTAAAGTATCAGGAGCGTAGGCTCTGATACCAATTGAAAAAACACCTAGAGGTGGGGTGAATAGGTGTATATGCTAATCTAGATACTAAATGCGCTAAATGCGAAAGCTTAAAACTATTTTGCAACACACTTAGTACAACACACAAGTGTAGTCGAATTCCCCGTGAAGGGCTCTGGACTAACTCCTCTTGATTCCCCTAGATATGGGTTGAGGTGCTATATGAAGCTCTTGTGGTTAAGTACAAGTGAGGCACATACAAATAAGCCAAGCATATAATAGATATACAACAATATAAAAGATGCAAGGCAACACAAGCAATATGAATGATATGAATGAAGAATGATGCTTTGCACAAATATAGAGAGAGAGAGAGAGAGTAAAAGAGACAATGGATTAAATGCAAACACAAAGATATGTTTCGAGGTTCGAGCCCCTAGCTCTACGTCTCCGCCTTCACCGAGAAGGATTTCTAATCTATTATCTTGTCCACCGAGGACTCCCACCGAGGGAACCTTCACCGAGAAGGATTTGTATAACAAGGGAGTACCGAACTCCTCTCTCAAACACAGCCTCACAACCGAGGGGTAGGCCCGTAGCCAAACAACAACCAACACCTCTACCGAAGAGGGTTACAAACACCAACTCCACCTCTCACAAGAGGGAGCAAACACCAATCTCAACCTCTACCAAAGAGGGAGCAAACCAATCACCCGATCAACCTCTACCAAAGAGGGATACAACAAAAGCAAGGGTGTTTACAACTTGGAGGCTTTAACAACCTCAAACAATCTCTTTTTCCACAAACAAAATATCCTAAATAGATTAGGATAGAAGATAGCTCAAGTGTGGAAAAACAAATATTTTGATCAAAGAAATTCTCTTGGGAAAACACCAAAATAGATATGGAAATTTTAGATTAAAAACTAATTCCCAAAAACCTAATTTCTTTGAAATACACAAAACACTTAAAAACAAATAGATGAATCTTTTTGGCACTTAAACTCTTTTGAAAACATCTTTTAAACACCAAGAATAGAGAGAAATTATAGCTCATAAAAACTTAGCCAAAATCCCAAAGGAATGGGGTTTATATAGGCCAAACAGAAAACTAGCCGTTAGGCTGATCTGGCAGCCTGACAGGCTTGCGGTCGACCGGCCCGGTCGACCGCCAACGGTCAAAAATATGACCGTTGGGGAAATCTGGTCGACCGCCCAGATACAGAGAGCAGAGCTCTCTGGTCCGGTCGACCTCCCGGTCGACCGCCCAGATACAGAGAGCAAGGCTCTCTGGTCCGGTCGACCGACCGGCCGACCAGCCCTGTGTCTGCCAGACGTGCACAAGGCTGTGCATGTCGGTCGACCGCAACGGTCGACCGGCCCATGGTTCGGTCGACCGTGCGGTCGACCGAACTGGCCTGTCAGCCACAGTCTGGGTCAGAAACTGGGTCAGAAAAACAGTTAAACTTATACCTAAAAATTCTTTTAAGTCTTGTAAAAATCTCCAAAAATAGTTTTATCATTTTGCATTGATATATAAACTTGTGATAAACATTTTAACTCAAATATCAAGCATATGAAACTATTTTTTTGTTTTAACATTTTTACCAAAACCAAAACTTGTATTTTATCAAACTTGAATTTTTCAATAGGAAACACATGAATATACATATCAAAATAAGTTTGTTTAAGATATGAAGCATGTATGTATATTGAACACATCTAATATACATAAAAACCATTTAAACTTGTTTTGATCTAAACTATTCATGAAAACCAAAATCCATAAAACGTGTGTGTTGTGCACTTGAGCATATCAACTATTCTAAGCTTTACAAATGGATCTAAACACACTAAACTAAAACTAGGATACCTAAGTCTTCTTGATGATCTTCCATCTTCAAGCCGACTCGATCCCAAACGTGATCCACCGAGTGCAAAGGTATGATCTTGATGCTCGGGCACGGGAATCATCATGTGAAAGCTTCCAAACTCCTTTGTTGAAGCTAATCACCAACTAATATCTTGTTACATGATCTGAAACTAAAATTACAAGATTATTAGTAAACATAACTACATGAGTTAATCATCATCAAAACTAGAGAGGAAGGCCTCCGGGCCAACAACTAATCTCTAGCGACTACTTCTTTTGATTGATTTTGTGAAAACCCTTGCAATTTTGCAGTGTTCTTGAAAGCATATGAGGATGGGTGTTGAACTTTTACTTGTTATTTAAACATGATTTTTTAAACTTATTTTTATTCCATATTTGTGATCTCGATGGTTTAATATTCAATTTTAAAATAGTTTTAATGAAAGTGAAATTTTCAAACACTATCTTATTTGCTTTGCTTGAGCGCTTGTTCATCTCGAGGTTAATATCTTACCAATGATCCAAATGAGACACGAATCCTTCAAGAGGTTAGTAAGTAATGGTGTTAGTAGATTAGTGAGCCTAGATCTTCTCTTCTTTTAAAATAAACCCCAATTTCTTCCCTAGTGTTTTCCGTTATTTTTCTTAAACCCTAATTTTCACTCTTAAACTTTCTTTTGTATTCTTTTTTTAGGTCTCAAAACAAAACTGTGACCAAACCATCTTCTTATACTTTTACTTCTTATTTTTATTGTCGAAACAGAGAAAAAAGAACTTGTTTTTAAAAATACCAAAATGTTGTTGGCCCAAAGGCCCATCACTCTAGTTTTGATGATAATTAACTCATGTAGTCATAGTACTAATGATTTTATTTTTATTTAGTCTCAGATATTTGATCAAGATCTTAGTAAGTGTTTAGCTTTAATAAAGAATTCGAAGTCAAGTTTTGAAGCTAGCACGTATTGATTCAAGAGCTCGCGCATCAAGATCGCATCAAGTACTCAAGAGGAATTTAGCTCATGGATCAAGGTTTGGACAAGTCAAGAAGGAGAAGAAGATTTTCAAGAGAAAATTTTCAAGAAGACTTGTGTCGGATTTTGTAAGTGTTAAGATTTGTTTTTAGATAAGATGTAAAAGATAGATTAGTTGGTGGATTGCTCAAGTTCATTTACACACACACCAAATTTATATGAGTTTTAAAAAATACCGTTTTGATTTTTAAGCTTCAAAGTATACATGTGTTTTTATCAAAACTCATTTTAGAGCTTATTGTCAAAGATATAGATATTTCATCTCATATGTGTAGTGGATCATATCCATACACATGAAGCTTCAAAAATATTTAAGATATCTTGTTTTTGTATTTGGAGAAGTTTTGAAAAAATCGTTTTTCAATTTGGAGATGGTTTTTGAAAAATACAGATTTTTATTTAAACCAAAATTTTGATATTACAAAAATGATTCAAATAGTTTATAATATGTATTGATTTTTGATTACACATATTTGTACTTCAAAGTATTTCAATGAACTTATTTTTGTAGATTTTTAGTGACTTTATGAGATTTTATTGAAGGCAAAAAAATCAAGTTTTTAATCCCAAACATTTCTGACCAGGCTTTCTGGCGGTCGACCGACTGGTTGGCCGAGCCAGAGTCGGTCGACCGGGCGGTCGACCGACGTGCACAGAACGTGCACAACCAGGGTCTGTCGACCGCACAGTCGACCGTCCAGAGAGCTTTGCTCTCTGGATCTGTCCCGGTCGACCGGGCGGTCGACCGTTAGGTCAATGCCCAGTATCGGTCGATCGTCCGGTCGACCGCTTTTCTCAACGGTCGAAAATCCGACAATTGGCGGTCTCCAAAAGTATGAAAAGCTGGAGGACTTTGTACCATCCATTCAAGTGTGGTTGAATTCTGTTCAACAGCCCAAGGACTTGGAGCACATTTTTTATTGTTTCCACTGCTTAAAGTGATTGGTCGACAGATAGCAGGATTTTCTGCTGAGTTGGACCCCAACGGCTAGTTTTTGGAGGCCTATATAATGGGGCTGTTTTGGGCTATTTTAG
Organism: Agave tequilana; assembly: GCA_038442645.1. Lineage (NCBI taxonomy): Eukaryota > Viridiplantae > Streptophyta > Magnoliopsida > Asparagales > Asparagaceae > Agave > Agave tequilana. Next base: position 321,174 of record JAVJIF010002044.1, on the reverse strand, counting down.
ACAAGATTTTTGGAGAGTTTTCAAGCTAGTTTTTCCCATCTATTTCAGAGGTATTCTCCACTTTTTTTTAGAGTCATTATTTCCATATCCAAAGGAGAGTTTTCAAAAGTGGTTTTCAAAAGAGATTTCTTGAGTTTTTCACAACATCTCTATCCTAGTTTTTCTCACACATACTTGAGCTTTCCATTGCCATATCTATCATATAGGAGAGTTGTTGCGAGAGTGTTTTTAGGTGATCAAAGTGTTGAGATCACTAAAGTGTTCAATCTTTTATTCGAGGAGGCGAACTTGCGGGTTCGTATTGTTTCGAGTTCTTGTGGGAGCTTGGAGTAGAAGTGCGACCTCGGCAAGCTAGTGTGCTTGCGTGTGTTTGTTCTTACGAGAACAAGAGAGGGACTAGTGAGTCCAAGGAGTTCTAGTGTGAACTCGTTGTAGGTGTTGCGGCACTGAGTGATCCGGTAGGATCGGTTTTTAGTGAAAATCCTTCATAGTGTTGAAGGCGGGGACGTAGAGTAAGGGTGCTCGAACCTCTAAACAAATCTCCCGTATTTGCGATTGCTCTCTCTATCTCTCACTTGTGTTTATATCTTGCATGCTTACATTGCCTATATCTTTATATGCTTGATATATCTTGTGCTCTAATGTTATATGCTTGGGATTGTTTGCTCGCACTTGTATTCAACCAAGAGAGCCATAGCGGCACCTCAACTCTTATCTAGAGAAATCTTGAGGAGATAGTCCAAATCCCTTCACCGGGAATTCGGCTACACTCTTGTGTTGTACTTGGTGTGTTTTGCATAATAGTTTTTAGTTTGCTTAAATAGTTTTTAATTCTGCATTAATTCATCATTAGATTAGCTAGTCACCTATTCACCCCTCTCTAGGTGACCTACAAGTGGTATCAGAGCTTGGTGCTCTTAATTTAGGTCTAACAACCTTGAGTTAAATATTCTTATTTTAGCTAATTACAATATTTGTTTACACACACATGGATTTCATGACACCTCCCATGTTTGATATTCTTAATATCCAAACTTGGAAGATTAAGATGTCAATGTACCTCAAAGCCCTAGGTATTCATGTTTATTTTGTCATTATTAAAGATTCATATTGTTTAAATGGCAAAAATCTTGACGCTAATGCAAAAGCCCTTCATGCTTTAAGATCTACCCTAAATGATGAATATTTATTTAGGGTTGCTAATTTTGAATCGGCTTTTGTAGTATGGAACACTTTAGTCTCCCTTGGTGAACAAAAGCAATACTATGTGGGGAGGGACTCGGATGATGGAAGTGATGCTTTCAACATATGCTACATGTGTTGGCCCAGAGGCCTTCCACTCTAGTTTTGATGATGATTAACTCATGTAGTTATGTTTACTAATAATCTTGTTATTTTAGTTTCAGATCATTTAGCAAGATATTAGTTGGTGATTGCTTCAACAAGAGGAGTTTGGAAGCCTTCACTTGGTGATTCCTGAGCCCGAGCGTCAAGATCATTCATAGCCATGCTCGTTGGATCACGGAGTTTGGACCGAGTCGACTTGAAGATGAAGATCATCAAAAAGACTTAGGTATCCATAGTTTAGTGTGTTTTAGATCCATTTGTAAAGCTTAGTATAGTTGATATGCTCAAGTGCACAACACACACGTTTTATGGATTTTGGTTTTCATGAATAGTTTAGATCAAAACAAGTTTACTTTGTTTTTATGTATATTAGATGTGCTCTATATACATACATGCTTACATGACTTATACAAACTTATTTTGACTATCTTATTCATGTATTGAAATATCCAAGTTTGACAAAATACTAGTTTTGGTTGTGGTAAAAATGATAAAACACAAAAATGGTTTCTTATGCTTGATATTTGAGTTGAAATGTCTATCACAAGTTTATATATCAATGCAAAATATTAAAACTATTTTTAGGGATTTTAACATGTTTTACAAGATTTTTAGAAATATGTTTAACTGTTTTTCTGACCCAGTTTCTGACCCAGAACAGTGACTGACAGGCCAGGTCGGCCGACCGCACGGTCGACCGAACCAAGGGCCAGTCGACCATGCGGTCGACTGACGTGCACAGCTTTGTGCACGTCTGGCAGACACATGGGCCGGTCGACCGGTCGATCGACCGGACAAGAGAGCTTTGCTCTCTGTATCTGGGCGGTCGACCGGGCGGTCGACCGGGTTTCCCCAACGGTCATATTTATGACCATTGGCGGTCGACCGGGCTGGTCGATCGCAAGCCTGTCAGGCTGACAGATCAGCCCAACGGCTAGTTTTCTGTTGGGGCTATAAATACCCCATCTCTTCATGGTTTTAACTAAGATTTTTAAGAGCAAAAATTCCGACTTTTCTAAAGTGTTTTTATAAGTTTTAAAAAGTGATTTAGAGCTTAAAAGATTTCATCTTTATTGTTTTTCAGGGGTTTTGGAAAATCAAAAAAAACTAGGTTTTTGGGATATTGTTTTGGACTTTCATTTCTATCATCTACAAGAGATTTCCCAAGTAGTTTTTCTTTGTTCTTTGCTTTTCAAAAACACCTTGATATCCACTTGAGCTATATCTTCTATCCTAATCTATTAGGATCTTTGTTTTTGTGGGAAAAGAGAGTTTGTGGTCTTTGGAACCACTTGTTATAAAAACCCTTGCTCTGATTGGTTTGCTCCCTCTTTGGTAGAGGTTGAGATTGTTGGTTTGCTCCCTCTAGTGAGAGGTGGAGTTTGGTTTGTATCCCTCTTCGGTAGAGGTAATTTGTGATTGTTTGGCTACGGGCCTACCCCTCGGTTGTGAGGCGGTGTTTGAGAGAGGAGTTCGGTACTCCTTGTGTTGTAACAAATCCTCCTCGGTGGAGGTTCCCTCGGTGGGAGTCCTCGGTGGACAAGATAGTGGATTAGAAATCCTTCTCGGTGAAGGCGGGGACGTAGAGCTAGGGGCTCGAGCCTCGGAACATATCTTTGTGTTTGCGTTTGATCCATTGTCTCTCTAACTCTCTCTTTACATTTGTGCAAAGCATCATTCATTCATATTGTCATATCATTCATACTTGTGTTGTGCCTTGCATCTTTTATATTGTCATATCTATTGTATGCTTGGTTACTTGTGTGTGCCTCACTTGTACTTAACCACAAGAGCTTCATATAGCACCTCAACCCTTATCTAGGGGAATCAAGAGGAGTTAGTCCAGAGCCCTTCACGGGGAATTCGGCTACACTTGTTGGTTTATTAAGTGTGTTGCAAAATAGTTTTTAGCTTCCGCATTTAGTTCACTAGATTAGCATATCACCTATTCACCCCCCTAGGTGATTTCAATTGGTATCAGAGCCTACGCTCCTGATATTTAGGTTTAACCACCTAGGAGTGAGATCCTTGTTTGCTAGTCTATCATTTGCATTTGCACACTTTTATTGTTTGCACACATATAGTTTACATCCTTGGACTTCATGACTCCACCTATGTTTGACCCTTCCAACATTGTTGTTTGGAAGACTAGGATGTCTATTTACCTACAAACCCTAGGATATAAGGTTCACCTTACCATTACCAAGGAATCCTTCCTTAGTGATAGCAAGCATATAGGGGCCAATGCACAAGCCCTTGAGGCCATTAGAAGCACACTCTCTAAAGATTATCTTATGCATGTTTCTAACCTTGATTCCGCCTTTGCAGTGTGGAACAAGTTAACAACCACAACCACCTCCGAGCTTCAATTGCAAATCCAACAAGAGGAGGAGTCTAGTGGAGAATCCGAGTCACAATGCTTCATGATCCAAGGGAATGACTCCCTTGAGGTACAATCGGAATCTCAACTAGATAGTTTTGATGCTAGTTCTTCATGTGATGAATTTGTTGATGCCCATGCTTTGAATGAAGAACTTTCTATTGTGTGTGAAAAATTAATTGAAAAATATAACATTTTGAAAAAGAAAAGTCTAGGCCTTAATAAAGAAAATAAAAGTTTGCATTATAGACTTAACAATATTTTGCAAGAGAAGGTTGAGATCTATAATGAAAGGGATTCATTGAGATCTCAATTGGAACTTGCACTTAAAGAAAATAAGATTTTGAAAAATAGAAATGATTGTGATAATGTTTTGAAAAATAATGATGTTTTGTCTTCAAAAGTTGAAATTGTTTTAAAAGAAAATGATTCTTTGAAAAGAGAAATTGATTTTATTTCAAAAGAATTAGAAATTTGTTTAAATAAAAATAAGTATTTGAAAAATGATATTGATTCTCATATTTGCCATGCTAGGGTAGTTTCACCTAGATCACCCCTTGCATGCTCCACTTCTTCTATAATTAAAAATGATATAAATTTATTGAAGAAGAATATGGATTGTTTGGGCTCCACTTTGAGCCATTGTGCCAAGAGCTATACACGTTTGGAAACTTTGTTTCGAAAGAAACAAGTTCCATCTTTTCATGCACACCTTCTATGGCATACACATGCTCCTCACGGACACCATCACACGTTGTATGCTCATGTGTACACTTGTACACATTGTGGACGTAAGGGCCGCCTTGCTAAATTTTGTTATGATAGAATACATGTTTCTAATTTAGCAAATAACTTTGTTTGGGTTAGAGAAGGGACTAACCCCCATGGACCCAATAAGATGTGGGTACCAAAAACTACCCCTATTATTTATGATGTTGGTGTGGGCTCTCGCATGACGTGAGAGTAGCGGTACCTTGGAGTGGATGCGTTCCGTACTTAAAGGAAACATTTTAGATGCATCACTTTCAAGGGATGTTTGGTGGGAGGACCACCTTGGTTTGGAGAACTAGAGAGGTGCTTTCATCGGTTTTGGTATCAATCTCTAACTCCCGTTTATTATTTACATGCTTTTCATTTCATTGTTTATAGCATGTTTTTGTTGTTTTTTTAGATTATTATGAAAATGCCATGATAATTAGACTTATGACATACATGTATAGTATTTGAGACACCCATGTTTAAATGGACTATTATTTTGTGTTCTCACCATTTGTTTAGCTATCATGTTTATCATAGGTTTAATAACATGTGGATTTTCTTAATAATCATGTTTAAGATTTATCATGATGATTTTATCTCGTTTTGTGCTTCATGTTTTATTTACATGTTTAAATGTTAGTTTTCATTAAGACTAGGATTTATACTTGTACATATAGTAGGTCACAAATAAATCTATATATGTTTGTGCTTGAATTCTTATTTGAACCCATTAGATGTGCTAGTATAGTCTAGTTTTGATGATTCATGCATTTTAAACTTGTATTCCCATTTTGGTTTTGTTTTATGAACATGTGTTTTCATTTCATGTATATGTCTATTTTTGTCAAACTTTAAGATATACATGTATACCCCTTGAGTCATTTGCCTTTCATGCAATTCTATATATATGGACTCAATTGTGTTTAGGGATATGTATGTATACCTCTTGTGTTGACAAATCATACATATACCTTGAAATGAAATTAGTTTTAATGAAAATTTAGTTATTCATGTTTTCATGAATTTATGTTTAAACTTCATGTATATGTCTATCTTGTCCAAACTATTAGATATACATGTATATCCTTTTGAGCCACGTGCCTTCATGCATATATCTTTGTGGACTCTTTGTGTTTGGATATGTATGTATACTTTAGTTTGTATAAGACATACATATACCTTGAAGATTAAATAAGTTTTGATGATTTTCATGTTTTTCACGTTTCAAGGAATATTGAGCTAAATTGAATACTTTCATGATCATGTTCTTCACATTGTATTTGTACACTCATATTTCTTGTTCACTCATGTTGTGTTTTCATGAGTTATATTTATGCTTCATTGATTATGAGTGTTAACTATTTTGTGAATTTCATGTGTTTCATGAAAAATATTTTTGTTTTATTCCTTACTTGAAGGACTTCGTACTAGTTTACAAGTTTTTCCATTTAACTAGTTGCGATATTCTTCATTTGGTAGAGTTTTTCATATATACTTTAATTTTCAAACCTATTTTTTGAAAACCCCTACCTTCCAAGGGCGGATGGATGGGAGATCATGCTCATGTATGCTTTATATTGAAAATCATTTTAAACTTGAACATGATTGGGAGGATAGGTTATATGAGTTATTCCTTGATATTATTGTTGTTTCAATTGGTAACATTGGATTCTTTCAATTGGTATCAATTTTGACATTTTTGTATACTCATATATATATTTGTTTGTATGTATGTTTTTCAATTCCAATAGTATCAATTTCGATTGGTATCTAATTTTCATACATATATATAATTTGTTTAAGCTAAGCTTGAGCTCCATCTTTGTTTCAATTGGTTTAGCTTTCAATTGGTATCTTAATTCAAGCCTACGCATTGTTTTTGTTTGTTTTTCATAAAGGGGGAGAAAATTCGATTCTCATATTTCAATTGCTAATGATTTTCATATTTTAATTGGTATTTGTATTTCCACTCCCTTACTTTATGATAGAAAATAAAAATTTCAAATTGATATCATATGTTTAAAAGGAAAAATACTCTCTTTTGATATCAAGATGTTTATTTGAATGATTTAAATTGGTATCTCAAAAATTTTGTTTAAAGAAAATATTCAAAAGTTTTGATTTGTATTGCCTATATGCAAGGAGAGCTTAACATTGCTTCTACATATAAATTCATGTTGAGTGTATCTTGTATTGAGGAGCTTAACAACTCTTCTTTATGTGGTATACGTGTGTAGGGGGAGCTTCACATCTCCTCTTATGCATTGCATATTATGTGTTATGTGACTTAGGGCTTGTCATCCTTTCTTCATGTAATGCATGTATGTAGGGAAGTTAACTTAGCGTCTTCCTCTTCATGAATGTATATAGCATATACCAATTGTTTATTGATCTATGTTTCACTTTCAATTGGTATCAAAATGCTACTTTGACATATTTTCAATTGATATCCTAATTGATTGTTATCCCTTTATTGATTCCTTGTTTTAGACAAAAAGGGGGAGAAAAATAAGTTTGATTTATTTTTGTTTTTACCCCTTTATTGATGATTGACAAAAAGGGAGAGAATTATTTAAGAGTTTAACATGCATATAGTTTAACATGCATATAAAACTCAAACAAACTCAACATCTTCTCTATATATGCATGATTGGTACATGTTTTATATATGCATATTTATGTTTTGCATATATTAAGTTTGATTTAGTTTAATTTTAATTGGTATCTAGAGCATGTTTTGTTTTTGAACATTTCATTGGGTATCTAGAGCCTTTTATTGTTTTTGCATTGTCATTCATTGCATATTTATGTTTATTTGTTTTATGCATGAGTTAAGGGGGAGCTTCTTTGAAGCTTAACTTTAATCCATGCATATATAACTCCATGAGTTTTGTCATCATCAAAAAGGGGGAGATTATTGGCCCAAAGGCCTTCCACTCTAGTTTTGATGATGATTAACTCATGTAGTTATGTTTACTAATAATCTTGTGATTTTAGTTTCAGATCATTTAGCAAGATATTAGTTGGTGATTGCTTCAACAAGAGGAGTTTGGAAGCCTTCACTTGGTGATTCCCGAGCCCGAGCGTCAAGATCATTCATAGCCATGCTCGTTGGATCACTGAGTTTGGACCGAGTCGACTTGAAGATGAAGATCATCAAGAAGACTTAGGTATCCATAGTTTAGTGTATTTTAAATCTATTTATAAAGCTTAGTATAGTTGATATGCTCAAGTGCACAACACACATGTTTTATGGATTTTGGTTTTCATGAATAGTTTAGATCAAAACAAGTTTACTTTGTTTTTATGTATATTAGATGTGCTCTATATACATATATGCTTACATGACTTATACAAACTTATTTTGACTATCTTGTTCATGTATTGAAATATCCAAGTTTGACAAAATACTAGTTTTGGTCTTGGTAAAAATGATAAAACACAAAAATGGTTTCTTATGCTTGATATTTGAGTTAAAATGTCTATCACAAGTTTATATATCAATGCAAAATGTTAAAACTATTTTTGGGGATTTTTACATGTTTTACAAGATTTTTAGAAATATGTTTAACTATTTTTCTGACCCAGTTTCTGACCCAGAACAGTGACTGACAGGTCATGTCGGTCGACCGCACGGTCGACCGAACCAAGGGCCAGTCGACCGTGCAGTCGACTGACGTTCACAACTTTGTGCACGTCTGGCAGACACATGGGCCGGTCAACCGGTCGGTCGACCGGACCAGATAGCTTTGCTCTCTGTATCTGGGCGGTCGACCGGGTTTCCCCAACGATCATATTTATGACCGTTAGCGGTCGACCGGGCCGGTCGACCGCAAGCCTGTCAGGCTGACAGATCAGCCTAACGGCTAGTTTTCTGTTGCGGCTATAAATACCCCAGCTCTTCATGGTTTTAACTAAGATTTTTAAGAGCAAAAATTCCTACTTTTCTGAAGTGTTTTTACAAGTTTTAAAAAGTGTTTTAGAGCTTACAAGATTTCATCTTTATTGTTTTCAAGGGTTTTGGAAAATCAAAGAAAACTAGGTTTTGGGATATTGTTTTGGACTTTCATTTCTATCATCTACAAGAGATTTCCCAAGTAGTTTTTCTTTGTTATTTGCTTTCCAAAAACACCTTGATATCCACTTGAGTTATATCTTCTATCCTAATCTATTAGGATCTTTATTTTTGTGGAAAAAGAGAGTTTGTGGTCTTTGAAATCACTTGTTGTAAAAACCCTTGCTTTGATTGGTTTGCTCCCTCTTTGGTAGAGGTTGAGATTGTTGGTTTGCTCCCTCTAGTGAGAGGTGGAGTTTGGTTTGTATCCCTCTTCGGTAGAGGTGATTTGTAGTTGTTTGGCTACGGGCTTACCCCTCTGTTGTGAGGCGGTGTTTGAGAGAGGAGTTCAGTACTCCTTGTGTTGTAACAAATCCTCTTCGGTGGAGGTTCCCTCGGTGGGAGTCCTCGGTGGACAAGATAGTGGATTATAAATCCTTCTCGGTGAAGGCGGGGACGTAGAGGTAGGGGCTCCAAACCTCGGAACATATCTTTGTGTTTGCGTTTGATCCATTGTCTCTCTAACTCTCTCTCTTTACATTTGTACAAAGCATCATTCATTCATATTGCCATATCATTCATACTTGTGTTGTGCCTTGCATCTTTTATATTGTCATATCTATTGTATGCTTGGTTGCTTGTGTGTGCCTCACTTGTGCTTAACCACAAGAGCTTCATATAGCACCTCAACCCTTATCTAGGGGAATCAAGAGGAGTTAGTCCAGAGCCCTTCACGGGGACTTCGGCTATACTTGTTGGTTGTATTAAGTGTGTTGCAAAACAGTTTTTAGCTTCCGCATTTAGTTCACTAGATTAGCATATCACCTATTCACCCCCCTCTAGGTGATTTCAACATGGTCCAAGGGGATAACTCCCTTGAGGTAAATTCTGATTCCGAGGTAGAAGAAGATATTGACATGTCTTATGATGAGCTTGCATCTTTTTGTTAAAAACTTCTTGAAAAGTATGATTCATTAAAAATTGATAACAATTAATTGAAAAAGGAAAACACTTCTTTTGTAAAAGAAAATGACTCTTTTAAAAATAAATTTGCATGTGTTTCAAAAGAAAATGAAGCTTTGAAAAAGGAGAATATTTCCTTGTCTTCTAAATTAAATGATAATTGTGAAGGAAATAATTCTTTGAAAAATAAAATCACTTGGTGGAAAAAGAAAAAGAGATTGCTTTGGATGAAAACAACTCTTTGAAAAGAAAAAGAAAATATTTCTAAAAAGAAAAAGATTGTTGATTCTCATTCTTGTCATGCTCTTCATGCTACTATTTATAAAAATGAGATTCAATTTTTAAAAAATAGAATAAATTGTTTGAGCTCAACTTTGAGCAATTGTGCATTCAACCATTCTAGATTGAAAACCTTATTTCAAAAGAAACAAGCTTCACATGTTCATGCACATAACCTACGGCATACATATGCACACTTTGTACATCATGATCACACTCATTCTCATATGCATGTCAGAGTGTACAAATGTACACGTTGTGGCCGCAAAGGCCATCTTGCAAGATTTTGCTATGATAGATTAAATTCTATAGATTTTGCAAATAAAAATGTTTGGGTTCCTCGTGATGCTAACCCCCATGGACTCAAAAGAAAATAAGTACCCAAATCCCCACCACTTGTGTTTGATGTAGGTGTAGGCTCTCACATGACGTGAGAGGATTGGTGCCTTGGTGGTGGATACATGGGCTAGATGGACATACAAAATTGATGCACCACTATCAAGGAAGTTTGGTGGGAAGACCACCATGGTTTGGAGAATTAGAGAATAGTTCATATGGTTTGGTAACTATCTCTGAACTCCTATTTTAGTTTACATGCTTCTATATAAATATTTTTAGCATGTTTTGGTTTTTGTACTTCATGTGGTGAATACTTATTTAGATGAACTTTTTATTAAAACTTGTATATATACTTGTACAAGTAGTGAGCTACACTTGATTATTATATGTTTGTGCCTCTTTGTTCATTTGTACTCTTTACATGTACATGTAAAACCTAATTTTGATGATTCTTTCAGTTATACTTGTCTTCCATATCTTTGTACATGTTTTGCTTCAAGTATATGCTATTTTTGTCTAAAACTAATAAATATACATGTATATCCTTGAGTCACTTGCCTTCATACAAATTCTAATATGGACTCGTTTGTGTTTGGGATATGTATGTATATTGTTAGTTTTGATAGAACATGCACATACCTTAAGGTTTGATTTTAATGAAAAATAAATTTTTTTTTACTTTGGTAGTTTGAGCTTTATTGATTATCTTCATGGATATGCTATTCACCTGATTCTTGCACACTCACATTTTATTTGTTTTCTCATGACTATATTTTCATGAGCATTTATGAGCTTTATAGATCTTGAGTGATAATTTTTTGTACTTACCTATAATTCATGAGATATATAATTTGGTTTCATGTTTGAAGGATTTTTAACTAGTTTTTCAAAAATTATTTTAAACTAGTTATTTATTCTTCATTTTGTAGTATTTTCAATTTATAGCTATTTTCAAATCTTATTTTTGAAAACTCCAACCTTCCAAGGGCGGTTGGATGGAGACCATGCCTTATATACTCTTATTGAAAATCTATTTTTGTATACTCATATGTGTTTTCTATATATGTATGCTTCAAATTTCAAATAATATCAATTTCAATTGGTATTTTCTTTTTCATGCATATATATGATTTGATTGTGCTTGTTTTATAATATTAACATGTTTAAAACACAAATTATGTTTATACTAAGCTTTCCTTAATTAAAAATGTAAATTAGTATCTTTATAAGCTTATGCATTATTTTCAATTGCTATCAATAATTTATAAGATATTTCTAGTGGTACCAATAACCTACAATTGATATCTTAAAATTTTGGTTATTTACAAGTGGTATCTTAAAATTTTCTTTATTTATAAATGGTATCTTAAAATTTGTTTTGTTGACTTAAGAGATTTCAAAATTTATTTTAAAGTGATTTTAAAATTTTTTCATATGTATTGCCTATATGCAAGGGGAGCTTAACATCTCTTCTATATATAGATTCATGTAGAGTGTATCTTATATTGATGAGCTTGACATCTCTTCTTTATGTGGTATATGTGTGTAGGGGGAGCTTAACATCTCCGTTTATACATTGTATATTATACTTTATATTGATTAGGGTTTTGTCATCCCTTCTTCATGTAATGCATGTATGCAGGGGGAGCTAACTTTACGTCTCTCTTCTTCATGAATGTATATCACATATATATCTTTATTGTTTGAATTGTTTTCGCCCTTTTGTTGATGAATTGACAAAAAGGGGGAGAAGAATTTTGAGAGTTTATATATGCATGTTTATTTTCTTGTTTATGCATATATGTTTTGGTTATGCAAAAAGGGGAGAAGATGTTGGTGAGTTTATGCATATTTATCTCCTTGTTTATGCATATATGATTGTTTGATTTTATGCACTTTATTGAATATATTTATGCTTATTGTTATTCATGAGTTAAGGGGGGCTTCTATGAGGCTTAATTTTAATCCATGCATATGTAACTCCACGAGTTTTGTCATCATCAAAAAGGGGGAGATTGTTGGCCCAAAGGCCCATCACTCTAGTTTTGATGATGATTAACTCATATAGTTATAGTACTAATGATCTTGTGTTTATTTAGTCTCAGATATTTGATCAAGATCTTAGTAGGTGTTTAGCTTCAATAAAGGATTCGAAGTCAAGTTTTGGAGCTAGCACGTGTTGATTCAAGAGCTCGCACATCAAGATTTCATCAAGTACTCAAGAGGAGTCTAACTCATGGATCAAGGTTTGGACCAAGTCAAGAAGGAGAAGAAGATTTTCAAGAGAAGATTTTCAAGAAGATTTGTATCGGGTTTTGTAAGTGTTAAGATTTATTTTTAGATAAAATGTAAAAGATAAATTAGTTGGTGGATTGCTCAAGTTCATTTACACACACAAAATTTATATGTATTTTAAAAAATACCATTTTGATTTTTAAGCTTCAAAGTATACATGTGTTTTATCAAAACTCATTTTAGAGCTTATTGTCAAAAATAAAGATATTTCATCTCATATGTGTAGTGGATTATATCTATACACACTAAGCTTCAAAAGTGTTTAAGATATCTTGTTTTCATATTTGGAGAAGTTTTGAAAAAATCGTTTTTCAATTTGGAGATGGTTTTTGAAAAATACAGATTTTTGTTTAAGCCAAAATTTCTATATTACAAAAATGATTTAAATAGTTTATAATATATGTTGACTTTTGATCACACATATTTGTACTTCAAAGTATTTCAATGAACTTATTTTTATAGATTTTTAGTAATTTTATGAGATTTTATTGAAGGTAAAAAGACCAAGTTTTTAATCCCAAAAATTTGCTGACCACGCTTTCTAGAGGTCGACCGACCGGTCAACCGAGCCTGAAGTCAGTCAACCGGGTGGTCGACCGACGTGCACAGAACGTGCACAGCCAGGGCCAGTCGACCGCACGGTCGACCGTCCAGAGAGCTTTGCTCTCTGGATCTGCCCTGGTCAATCGGGCGGTCGACCATTAAGTCAATGCCCAGTATCGGTTGACCGCTTTTCCCAGCGGTCGAAAATCCGATTATTGGCAGTCGACCGGCCAGTCGACCGACAGCAGGATTTCCTACTGCGTTGGACCCCAACGCTAGTTTTTTGAGGCCTATATAATGGGGCTGTTTTGGGCTGTTTTAGACAAGATTTTTGAAGAGTTTTCAAGCTAATTTTTCCCATCTATTTCAGAGGTTTTCTCCACTTGTTTTAGAGCCAATATTTCCATATCAAAAGGAGAGTTTTCAAGAGTGGTTTTCAAAAGAGATTTCTTAAGTTTTTCACCACATCTTTATCCTAGTTTTTCTCACACATACTTGAGCTTTCCATTGGCATATCTATCCTATAGGAGAGTTGTTGTGAGAGTATTTTTAGGTGATCAAAGTGTTGAAATCACCAAAGTGTTTAATCTTGTATTTGAGGAGGCGAACTTGCGGGTTCGTGTTGTTTCGAGTTCTTGTGGGAGCTCGGTGTAGAAGTGCAGCCTCGGCAAGCTAGTGTGCTTGCGTGTGTTTGTTCTTGCGGAACAAGAGAGGGACTAGTGAGTCCAAGGAGTTCTAGTGTGAACTCGTTGTAGGTATTGTAGTACCGAGTGATCCAGTGGGATCGGTTTCTAGCGGAAATCCTTCATAGTGTTGAAGGCAGGGACGTAGAGCAATGGTGCTCGAATCTCGAAACAAATCTCTCGTGTTTGTGATTGCTCTCTCTCTATCTCTCACTTGTATTTATATCTTGCATGCTTACATTTTCTATATCTTTAAATGCTTGGGATTGTTTGTTTGCACTTATATTCAACCAAGAGAGTCATAGTGGCACCTCAGCTCTTATCTAGAGGAATCTTGAGGAGATAATTCAGAGCCCTTTACTGGGAATTCGGCTACACTCTTCTGTTATACTTGGTGTGTTATGCATAATAGTTTTTAGTTTGCTTAATTAGTTTTTAATTCTACATTAATTTATCATTAGATTAGCTAGTCACCTATTCATCCCCCCTCTATGTGCTTCCATCACATTTCTCCTCGTGGACACAACCTGTTAGCTCTATGCTACATGATACTTTGAACACCAGTCACCACACATGGATTTCATTTTCAAAATTCTTTGCTTCACGTGGTGCACTTGGCGGTACTTGATTTCGACTGAACAAAATTTTGACGTCGTTATCGGGGAGGGAACGATATAGTTTTATTTAACAAGTTTATCTCTTTGTTTCTATGTGAAGGGACATGTAATAAGAAAATTTTTGCTGCAGAACACATCTTGCTGCCACGTGCCTCTGCTCTAGAAAGCAGAGAACATTAGCTCTCACTTTTGCCGCATCAACGTGGCCAAAACACGCAAACACGACAAAGTTAGTGAACTATTCACTTCTGTTTCTTGCAAGGCTGCTGCATTGCAAACATATACTTATGTTGCATTTAATTATTCATGATATTTGTGTTCACTCACTATTTTTAACTCAACATCAACCTATTGATTGAAATTGTTAAAAACGATTAGATTTGCATCTGAGCATTTGTCTAATTTCGTTTACTTTCAATTACTGTTGAAGAGTGCTGGAGCAAGGTATGTATACATAGAATGTAGCATAGGGAACACTTTTGAGTGATTTATATTGCTTTAAGTGTTATTTTTGCTGAATATTTACACACATTGCACGAAATTGATTTAAGGACAAATTTAAAAAACAAGATAAGGTGAGAGAGTCATTACCCTTCTTTAGTCTAAAAACTATCTCCACTGCACTCACAATCTAAACTTAATTAAAATTTGACTAGATAATAACCCTAGGGACATCTCGGACTCAATAGGAGTCGCCCTCAAGAGAAAGTTATTAGAGTTTGATTCTTGTCAAATCGGTATCTAAAGTTGGAAATTAAGAGGTAAGATCCTCGTTGATTCAGGGACTTGGCGTAATTAAGGCCCGTTGCTCCGCACGAATAACTCTCACTAAATTTCAACCCTACCTGGTCGATTAACTTGTGGTCATATTATTGTAATAACTCTCGGTCAATCAGTTAGGAGACGTTTAGGTCTAATGTCTACCTGAAAATAGGCTTGATTGATTTTTCCTTTTTTTCCCTTTTTTATTGTTTATTTAGTGATCTTGTTTATGGTATAATTGATTGTGCAGTCAAGTATGGTGAAGAGACCCAATTACATCTCGGTAAAATAGGAACACTTCACCACCCAAATCAGATCTGACAATGGCCCAAATTTCATGTCCGCGGGATAGGTTCTACCATGTTAGAACTTTTCTTCCATCTTTCATTTGGCTTCCTGAAGCCAATGGCAATAACTTTGAGCTCAAGCCTCAATTTAGAAACACTCTTCCTTAGTTTCATGGTTTAGAGTATGAAGATGCTTACTTCTTCATAAGATAATTTGAGAAGTATGTCTCATGATCAGAATATCTCAGTTAGGAGACGATGATGTTAGTTTAAGATTCATTCCATTCTCGCTTCAAAGACCTAGCGAAGAAATGGCTTTACAGTTTGGCGATAGATTCGGTCACTTCGTGGGATGATTTTGTTAAGATTTTCTTAAAAAATTCTTCTATATCCATAAAAGTGCCCTCATTAGGAAAAATATTATGCAATTCAAGTAAAACTCTAGCGAACCTTTTCAGAGATATTTTGAGCGATTTAAGGATCTCCTTGCCCAATGCCTGCATTACGACATAGAGAAATGACGACAATGTCAGATTCTCTATGATGGTTTAGACTATCAAACAAAAATACTCCTAGAAAACATGTGTGAAGGGGATTTTTACATAAAAATGAAAACCAAGGGTGAGAATTATTTGAGAATCTAGCCGAGAAAACCATCCAATAAGAATATACTCTAGAAAAATCTAGGACTTAATCCCCATCTCTTCAAAAGGAGGTCTCCATTCACTAGAGTCATCCATCGCTGTCGAGACTAAAATTGCTTGCCTATTGAGAAAGCCGGAAGCCTAGTAATCAAAAGCCAATTCCAGTAAATCAAGTCAGCCCATCCCAAGTCACAAATCCGAGCTGCACTTACTGTAAAACTATGAACCATGTCTTCGAAGAGTGTCTTATATTCCTAGCACTACAAAAGTTACTCGAACACATGAATGTGGCCTTTTCAAGGCTCCACAACAATCTCTTTTCACGGACATACAATCCAGGTTGGAGAAATGACCTGAATTTTTCGTGGAGCCAAGACAATCATAACCATCAAAGATCAAATGTTCTAAATCATTTCCAAGCTCCAAATTATCAACAAAAATTTTCAAGCCAAGTTTCACACCCTAAATCCTCTTGTTGAGATAAAGCTGACTGATTTGGAGTAGAGTACGAAAACTCTAATCAAGTCTCAAATATCTTTCATGTAAAACATGGAACAGATATTGAACAATCATACACAAGCCATTAGTAGGTTAGATATTCAAATGAGTCAGTTGGCTAGTTCTCTAAGGCGTTGTTTGGATTCAAGGAAGTGGGCGGAAGTGAGAAAGTGAGAAGTATCATTTCTCACTTGCGTAGTCCATCCAAACACCGGAAAGGAAAATTAATAAAACCCCTTTTTCTTTTCTTTTTTCTCTTTTACACAATCATTTTTTCACTTTCAAAGTACTACAATTAATTTTTGTGGTCATGTAAATCTCATTTGTAATAAGTTATAGCTCACAACAGTTAATTTTGTGATCATGTAAATCTTACTTGTATTCTACTTACCGGCCATTTTTTTGTCATAATTAATTTTTATTCTAATATTATTTTATGGTCAATTTTGTGGTCAACCTTTCCACCTCCACTTCTATATTACCAACCAAACATAGAAAAAGGCATTATACTTTTTTAATTACACTTACCAACTATCATTCAAATACCGACAAAGAAACACAAATTCTCATTTTTCAAAAGGAAAAGAATCCTACTTTCTCACTTCCACCCACTTTCGGACATCCAAACAGCTCCAAGTTAAAGGCCCAAAAGGACTTTTCCTATCCAGCTCTTAATCAACCCTAGGAACTCTAATCAAGGCCATGTGTCACAAGATTCACATATCAACTAGTGCAATGTTCTTCATACTCTTAGGTCAGAAAAACAAGTTGGTAATCAAGTGTCAATGCCATCAGAACCCATCCAACACAAATCAACACAAGCCTCCACTTCTTCTAGTTCAACTTCCTCCACTTTTGAAAAGTCTGAAAAAGACAAGTCAACCGAAAAGATGCACAAGTTTATAGTCCTATTCCCAAATAGGTTTAAAAATAACAATAAACAGTTGCACAAATGGAAAAGATATTTGAGATGCTCAACCAAGTGAAAATCATTGTGCCCCTTCTTGATGCCATTTAACAAGTCCCTTCTTATGCTAGATTTCTTAAGGACATGTACACTAAGAAGAGAAAAATTATTGTGTCTAAGAAAATCTACCTTGCCACTAACATTAATGAGCTATTGTTTGTGCAGATTCCTGTTAAGTACAAGGACTCAGGTTATCCTACCATTGCCTGTACAATATGACAGACTGAAATCAGTTGAGCACTTCTTAACATGGGAGCAAGTTTCAACTTGCTCCCCTTCTCAATATCACACACACTTATATCACACATGCACTTATATCTCGTATACACAAAATACCCTTCTCAGTATCACGCACACACACTCTCATACCGCACATATACTTATATCACATATCCACATATACCACACCCACTACATGAATGGAATACCCATACATTTACACGTATATCACACGTGTACACCATTCATACTCCCCTTTCTTTACGAATGGGTACCAAACACAAACACACATATATCATTCGCACTCCCCTTCCTCCATGAATGGATACAAAACATAAACACACAAATACCATTCGCACTCCCCTTTCTCCATAAATGGATACAATTTATAACATTGCCAATAACTCCGCCAATTCATCATCCATATCCCCACACACCATTAGTTCTATCAAAAACTTATAATCACGCAACATAATCAACAACCACATGCATACACATCATATCAACAGTTCGACCGAAGTATTAAACTTAGTAAATTATGCAAGCATATCGCATTTATAACCCAACATGCACGAGTTTCATAACAATAATTTGACACAACAACATTTTTTACAATATTAATCTATTTCTTCGTTTCTACCAATGCTTTTGTATACCTTATTAAAAATTTACTATTAGTGAAGCTTACTCTTTCATCGAAAATCATATTTGTATTTACCGCATAATTAACACTAATTATTGAAAATCCCACTCACCTTTGTCTGATCCCATTTATCAACAATGCAGACGCATAGCTCTCGTCTCCACGAACACAAGAGCTCGAAAATCATTCTAATCTGACTCCGGATGGCTGAGATATTGACTAGAAATCAAAATCGATATTAACAGGATTAGATACGTGATAACTAAGAATATTCGGAGGGCTATAGATAATTTTTCCGGGCCCCAAAATTAATTATATAAATTCCTAGGGGGCTTAATAAAATTTTACCCTTTTTTTAATTTTCTGGTCGAGTCGGGTCAGATTTTAAACCGAAACCCAACATGGTTTTGTTCCTCACTCCAACAGTAGCAACACCCGCTGCGGTGCTTCACACGTTCGCCCTGTCTCAGGCCAGTCAGGCCTGTCGTCGCCATCCAGGCAAGCCACCACCAGCTATGCATACCGTCGTCGCTGCTGGTTGCCGCGACAAGTAGGGAGGGAGGGAGGGAGGGAACTAGAAGGCAAGAGGGAGTGGGGGAGGATTGGTGCCGCCGCTGGCTATCCACCTCCGCCGTCCTCTAGCGCCGCCCGATGTTGTCACCTGTGCGGCGTCGCTCTTGCCGCCGGCCACACCCAGAGAAGGAGAGAAAGAAGAGAGATGAGAGAGATGAGGGGCTGTCTTGCACCCCCACCCACCGTCGGTGGCCTCCTTATGCCGCCGACCTCGCCGCCGACCAAAACCAGAGCGAAAAAAAGGGAGAGAGGCTTGGGGAGAAGATGATGAGAATGAGGTTTTTTTCTACCTATTTAACACTTAATATTTTGTGATAATTTTTTAGTGATGCCACTTCTCCACTCCTCATCCCCATACACTCCTACGTCCTGCCATCTCACATCCCACTCATGTGTATTCAAATAAATACATATACATGCATATGCACATGTATACCAAGATGTTTATATACATATTTATTTATCTTATATATATACATATATAAATTATTACCATAATTAGTGATTTATTCTCTTAACTTCTCATTAGTCATATAAAGTAGAAAAATATAAAATCTAATCATAGGTATAAAATCCAATCGCTAGATAGTTGGAATTAATAAAAATCAGTTTTTAATAATCTCAATTTATTAAAACCAGGTGTTACAATTATTTGCTTCACCATTTCTAATGAGTTCTAATTCCGATTCTAATTATGGGGCTATCCCGTTAAATGGATATTAAAGTATTAATCAGGGTTTTAAAAGTCGAGGTGTTATAGGAATACTTATTCTGATTGCTTTGTTTTTATTGTATCATTGAGCTCTTATTTATCCATCTTTAGATCATGTTCATATTTATTATCTGATGCACAAATTATGCTTAATGTTGTTATTTATAATAACACTCTTTGGATTTCTTGCATGACTTTACTCATTGAGCTATTAAGCTCACCATTTTATATTAATAATATTTTCAGGTCGTGATATAGATAAAGATTTGACTTAAAACTTAGTGGGCATTTTTTTTTTTTGGAGCTATATGGAGAATCAATAATGTGAAAATTAATTAAGTTTTGTCACCTCTGAAAGTTCATGCTTGTACATATATAAACACTAAACTTTATATGTCTGCTCTGTAATATGTGCTAAACTTGTGAGTTAGATATTTCAATCTTTGTATATGTAAGGAGATATATGTGTGGTTATTGGTGTTCTTTTGAGTTTGGTGTTGGAAATGACAATTGTATTGGGATTAAGAATGTCGAGAGAGGTACTCTCGAGCTTATATATATTATGATTGTTAATAATCGAGACTTTGATCTCAAAGATGTGATAAGTAGGCCAGTTATGACTAAAATAATTACAATACATGACACTATAGTAATTACAATAGAGATGAGGTCTAAATTTAGAAGAAAATCGAATATTATTATGTAGTTCGAGAATGTTAATAACTTGGATCATTACAATTTAAGCTAAAAGAGGAGGACAACAAGAAATCTTATCCGGTGTCATCAATTTGTGGGGGTCTGGCTCACCCAAATTGAACAGTACCCCACACAGACACGACGTCGATGTCAGCGGCCCCCCCGCAGCCCTAGTTGATTATGGGCTGAGTTAGGTGTGTCGTGGATTCGTTTCGTGTTTATCTCCTTCCTTTTCTCTCTCTGTAGAGACTACGGCTGAGAGTTGTCTCGATCGGTTGCCATTTTCGTAAATGCCAAACACATGATTGTATTATCGCAGTGACTGACAAATTTGGAAAATGGACGGAAATTAAAGGACAAATGCATGCAGACATCTGCTTGGGCCGTTCAGTCACGCTACGGGCTCGTGGGAAATTGAGATATTTCGATTTTGTAAACTATTTTAACTGGTACTAATTCCTCGTTGGACAAATAGTAGCTCAAACTCAGGCTCCACTGTTTCTAATTTTTGCCTAGTTTGCTCCGAAGACAGTCGAGTCACCAACTTCATAGTTTGAAGTCTGTCATCTTCTGCACCTTGGCTGAGGATTATTGCATTTCTTTTCTTCCACAGCACCACAACGCAATATGAGGAATTGCGATTTTGCCCCACATGCCTTTTTCTTCTCCTTTTGAGTAACTCCCCAGCAACGTCATTCACCCCTGAGTAGTTGAAGTTAATACCAAGCCAACTAGATATCTGCTTGAAAAGACGGGCAATGAGTAAATAAATGTGCCCTGTTCTCTGTTTCTGAAGGTTTCATAAACATAACGCAGAATATGTCTCTCTGCCAGTCATGTAAAAGTTCTTTATCTTCCCAGGACTCCACTGTTGGTCCTTCCCTGTTTTCAACTATTGAATCACCACTGGACTTTGTCTTTGTTAGAATTCAAAAAAAATGTAAACTATTTGCCTTTGTTTAAAATTGTATTTTCTAAAACATTTATATTTTACATGTAAAATATATAGTTTTATTTTAAATGGTCCAATATTATCTTTAAAACATTTACATTTACATGTCAACTTTTTGTTTCTGTTTTTAAAATATCTGACTTAACAATGTCACTTTTTACTACATTATAGCTTTCTTATAATTTGTTCCCCTTTTATTTCATATACCTCCATTTGATTTAAAATTGTCCACCTTCTTAGTTTAATATATCTACCTTGCATATTGTTAGGTTTGAAAAAAATAGATAGCTTAACGACTTACCCTAAATAAGGATTGCCTCTTCTTTATTGTAATGATCACTTTCTGACGTTCTCATGATTGTGACAGACATCCATTCCACCTCTGACGGATGTGCGATGCGTGGCTACCTCTAGAGCATTTAACCCGGTATCTTCACCCAATTTGAATTTCGAACAGGTCGGATGATTGACAGAAGAATAAGATCCGATTACAAAAATCTCTATCCTTAAGCACAATCTTGATTTAAATGGGCAGTAACTTCGCGGAGGCGGTTCATCTTTATCTGCAGCCAAGCACGAACCACAAGACAGAGATAAACTCTCTCCTATTTCGATTCAAACTGGGGTGTTCTGCTCGACCCTTAGCAAGATAAGAGATTTAGGTATTCAAATTGAGAAGGACTCTCTAGCCTTATCGATTGGACATGACCTGTATAAATAGCGAATCCTTTCCAACGAGAGGGGGATCACGTTCACCTGAATCTATATAACCCTATTGAAATCACCATTGACATTGTGAAACTTCCCTCTCTCCGTGTTTTTTTTCCTTTCAGGTTTTATTTATTTTTATTGTATTTGCGATTGGCATTTTCTGTAACTCACTACATTCACTTCCTTATTTTGATGCATGGACTGATTCTTTAGGAATTACCCACTGCATTTGGTGCTTTAATTGAGATATGAACTCAAGATCTTTGAGATATCTCTCTATCCAACACTCTAACCCTTCCACAAAAACATCTTCATACAGTGACCAGGGCGCACAGGAGCACTTCCGTCACGACGTCAACGCCTCTGATGTATTTGACCCAATGGCTCTCTCCTGAGGATAGCTTGTCCAGATGGTGATTAATCTGTGACGACAGTTGGATGAAATCAGGGTGAAGGCCGATCGTGAGCGAGAACTTGTCGCCATCCATCATGATACAATGGAGCGCGAGCACGAGGCGGTAACACAGGTCAATCATCAGCTGATCACACAAATAAAAGTTCCGCAAGAAGTACAGCAGCGGGTCATCGAGTTAGGCACTCAAAAAATCCTAGCGGTCTCTTCCTCTGAGGCCCATCAACACCCCGCAACTCTAACTGACCTATGTGTTAAGCTGAACATGATGTGCTCCAAAGCAGTTGTCTCACACGATGACCACGAGAGCCTTAAGCCTGATAGCTCGAGGAAACATGCAAGGGGGCACCGAGCCCTAGTTCCCAAGGAGGACGCTCCCCTGACGATGGTGAAAGTCGAAGGCTCCATCACCTTCACCACCTGAACCTCCCAATCGACTAGATCTTTCACATAGTCAAGCATCAGCCCTGGTCGAAATTATCTAAGATAGCCATACACAACCCAGACTCCCTTGAAGTAGGAACTGCTCTTTTCACGGCAATCGGGAACCTGGAGGACCTAGTTCAACGAGGATATTTGGATGAGTTCATCCTCAGCTCAGAGGAAGACCTGAAGTCGGAAAGACCCCTATCGAAATAGTCGATTGAGAGACTCGTTGTGATACCACCCGAGACGGGAATAGTACCACTGAGAAATGTACTTCCCACCCGGAGCGATATTGCGTGTAAACTACGTAATATCCAATAAAATTATGCAAACTCTTTATTTTCATATCTTTTCCAGATATAGCGAACGCACTCAAGTCAACAGCCGATACCGCGTCCTATCCTGAAGGCTATGAGGGAAAGAAGCCCCCGTGGCTATCCCTCGGGGAGTTCCCTGAAAGATGAAGGCTCACCCACTAGGATTGCTCGAAGTCAGCTTAGACAGGTTTTCACCTTGACGGACACCCAGTGAGTCAACAGCCTATCGGGTCCTACCCTGAGGCTATGAGGGAAAGGTAGTCCCGCGACTATCCCTCGGGGAGACCCCTGAAAGATGGAGGCTGGCCCACTGGACTACTCGGAGTCAGCCTGGATAGGTTTTCACCTTGACGGCAACCCGAGTGAGTCAACAGCCTATATTGTGTCCTATCAGACGGCTATGAGATAAAGACAACCCTCACGGCTATCCCTCAAAGAGTCCCTTGAAAGATGGAGCCTCGCCCACAAGGACTGCTCAGAGTCAGTCTAGACAAGTTTTCACCTTTACGGTCACCCGAGTGTGTAACGCCCCGATCCTGGCGGATACGGAGACATTACTGCAACGTATATACGCAAGTCAGAAGTACCTTCACGTATATACGCTAAGCATCAGTACAGGCAAGAATCAGAGTACGGAAGCAGTGGTGCATTATACATTCCAACACATGAGTACAATTACAAAGTTATCACTAGAGGTGATCCAATATTACATGAATATTACATCACCAGAATGGCGCAATTGCGAGAATACAGGGAGATGAACAGTACAAAGGCACTCACGAGTTTACAAAAGGAAAACTCGAGAGGCACACAGGGGGCCTGAAAGATTAGAGCTCTGAACGGTCTGCTGGAGATCCACGCTACCGCTGCGCCACTCTGATCAGCAACTGGGAGAAACCCACACGCTCCAAGCTCCATGACCTGGACATGAGAATCCAGGGGAGTCAGATGAAACTCCCCAGGCGAGTGGTGAAGCAAAAGCCAAATGGCGAGCAAGGGTAAGCACATGTAAAGCGATAAATTAAATAAAGCCGAGGGCGAGCAAATCTGATTGTATGGTTTCAGATCACGGCTCCATAAGACTAGTACGTCGAAGGAATAATCCAAACAAGGAAACCCTCATCTATATACCCTTATCTTATGTCACCATAATCTAAGCACATACAACCCGACTGTACTCCGGGCATGATAAGATAATGAGCAGGAGGCAGGTGGATACAAGGGATAAAGCAGGGCATGAGCAGTTAATATAATAATAATCATAAAACCGGAAATCCGAAGTAAAATCCAGGACAAGCAAATATGATAAGGCATATCACAGATTCATAGCCGTTTAAGTCGCAGGCTTCAGTATGCGTCCCATTCCACATACCTCTACTTACAACTTAAAGAGCCGGTTATTATCTTGACACTTTATTATTACTCGTCTTACCCTGATATCTAGCTATGTGAACTAGCGTCCCAGCACACATAGATCCATATCCGAGTAAAGCAAGGTTGTTATTGGAAACCAGCGGGGGTATCAACGAACTATGTTTACAGTGGGTCCCGTACATACCCGGGACCACGGCCCAGGATTGTTCCGTTGCTTGGTGACGGAACCCGCCGCAAGGCAAACAGGAGGGACTTATTGTATGCCCTTATCATGATGGTACCAGGAATGAGGGAGCCAGCACTCCCCTCGGTCGCCTGGAGGCCCACAGGTCAGACCGGAAGTTTTAGTTGCACAACATGCCTAATACCACTGTAAACACGAACACATATTGATAGCCGCGAGTTTCCCCCGACCCGGTGCAAGTTGTTCCTTTTATGAATTATTAGATGATTATCAGATTCCGGGAATGAGCAAGAGCAAGTCAGGAATATCAGGAATACATGTATCTCAGGAGTACTGGTTCGTACTATAATATATCACATGTATCAGGAGTACAGTTTGTACTATCAAGATGTCAGGTCATCATTCCCGTTATCGTGATAATCATGAGAGTCAAGTATATCATGCTGGGTGTCACGTGATGGCATGACAAGATGGAGATATTAGACAGGTAACCAGTCATGTCCAGAGATTGATATTAGTCCGGTGGCAAGTCATATCATAACAAGAGGTCTTGCCAAATAGTAGCATGTCAGGTGTTAGGTGATAACAAGTCAGTTGACAGGTGATATACATGTGTTAAATAGTAACATGCATAAATGACAAGTATGAAGAAATGACACGGTGGTAGAATAGTAGCTGAGCACAACCAAGCGGAGCTGAGCAAGCTGGAAGTACAGACAGCAAACAGTATTTATCACTAGAGCGTCTGGCGAGGTTACCGGGACGACTCGACTGAAGTACGAGCGGTAAATCCGGCAGCAACTCGCCTAGACGAATCTAGTGGTAAAGTGCTGAACGCTGATCATGATAACCAGGCGGAGCTGAACAAGCTGGAGGCATAGGCAGCGAACAGAGTTTAGACACTAATGCGCTCTGCGAGGTTAGCGGAATACTCGGATTACGATACGAGTAGAGAATCCGGCAGCAACTCGCCTAAACGAATTTAGTGAATAAAGCACTGAGCGCTAAGCATGCTCACCAGGCGGAGCTGAGAAACCTGACGATCCCAATCACGCCTCTTTCGAGACAGTGAGGGACCGGAGGCTGAACTGAGAGACCTGCTGGTCCCAATCACCTCTCTTTCGAGATAGTGAGTGACCGGAGGTTGAAGGGTCCGGAAGCCAAATATAGTATAAGGCAGTACAATACATCACAGGCATGGCATGAGTACAAGAAGTAAACTACCCTAGTACAAGCATTCGTCACAGAGCAATACATGTCCAGATATTGGCACTCGGCCATACACAGATACAGGGACTCAGCCCAATACATGATACATGAAAACATGGAATGAAATACATGTCGACCCGACATAACGGGGAAACCCAATTGGAGGCGAGAGCGAGGACACTCGCCTAAATCACCGGAAAGCCGAAAAGTCTGGAATCCATGGAACTCGCGTATGCGCCATAAAATAATATATAATTATGAGGAGAGAGAAAGTGAAGAGGAGAGAGAAAGAGTTAGAGAGAGAAACCTAGAGAGAGAAAGGGATACAGGGAGACGCGGGCTTCCGAAAGAGAGACGCGGGGGACGCAGACGCGGGAGTCGCGTCGCAGGAATAACAGACGCGGGAAAGAGCAGACGTGGGGATCGCGTTGCGGAAAGTACCAGGCGCGGGAATCACAGACGCAGGAATAGCAGACGCGGGAAAGAGCAGACGCGGGGATCGCGTCGCAGAGATGCCTCAAACGCGAGATCTGCGTTCAAGTGCGGACGCGAGGGAAACGCGGACGCGGACGTGGGTTCTGCGTCGCGTTAATACAGAAACGCGCGGAGCGCGTTAAGGGATTGCCTAGACGCGGGGTGAGATCCGCGTTAGGAAAGTCTTGGCGAGGAGAATCACTCGCCGACAAGATTCCTTGCTGCGCCCGACGAAGGGAAGTTCGGCCCCAATCCAAAAGGAGGGTACCGGCCCCAAGTCTTGCCAACAGAGAAGAACGCGGCCCCAATCCAAAAGGAGGGGCCGGCCCTGAGTCTTGCCGACGAAGAAGAGCACGGCCCCAATCCAAAGGAGTGGCCGCCCTGAAAGGGTCATGTCCAAATGGAGAAGACGAACAGGAAGAGGAACCAGGAAGAGAGAGAGACTCAGTAGAGAGAGTGAGAGGTCCAAGAGAGAGAGAGAGAAAGAGATGAAGGCAGGAGAGAGAGAGAGAGAGAGGATAGGAGAGAGAGAGAGAACTTAGGGAGGAGAGAGAGATTAAATTAGGAGAGAGAAAGAGGGGTGCAGGAAGAGAGAGAGAGTTTTCAAGAGAGAGAGAGATAACAGGGGAGAGAGAGAGAGAACCAGGAGAGAGAGAGAGAGTGGACCAGGAGAGAGAGAGTGGACCAGGAGAGAGAGAGAGAGAGAGTAAACAGGGGCTGCTCACGCAGCCCCTCTCCATGCGAGGAGGGCCCACGGGGCCGTGGGCCCTGGAAGACCTGGCCGGCCCTCTGCCGGCCAGGGGCCTAACCGGCGGCGGTCCTGGCCGCCGGTGGCCCAACAGAGAGGAGAGAGGGAGAGAATGAGGGGGCTGTTGCCCCCTCGGCAGAGAGAAAGAGAGGGGGCTTGCCCCTCTCTCAGCCCACCTCAGGCCAGGCCGGGCTTGGCCTGGCCTGGCGCCCCTACCTGGCTGCGGCCGGGGGCGCGGAGGCTGCGCCGGCCAGGGAAGGCCGGCGCAGACAGGGTGGCCGCCGGCCACCCCAAGGAGAGAGAAGGGAGGGGGCTGCTACCCCCTCCACAACAGCGCACATGGGGGGCCAGGTGGCCCCCCTGTCGCGCCCAGGGCCGCCGGCCACTGCCGGCGGCGGTCTGCCCTCGCCGGGGCGGTGCCGGAGGAGAGGGGTCGGCGGCGAGGTGGTGAGGCCGAAACTGGGGAAGAAAAGAAAGAAAATGGAAAAGAAAAGTAAAGGAAAGAAAAGGAAAGGAAAAGGAGAGAGGAGAAGAGGATGGCCGGAGTTTGGGGTCCCTCGCCGGCGTCGTGGTGGCCGGAGGCGCCGGCGGTGATGGTGGCCGGAGTTGGGTGCGGTGGTCACCAAAGGAGAGGAAGAAGAAGAAGTGAAGAGAGGAGAAGAGAAGAAGGAAAGAAAGAAAAGGAAAAGAAAAAGAAAAAGGAAAAAGGTGATGATGGGGGAAGTGATGGGGATGTGACCGGGCCCACGTGGAGGGGAGTGGGCTGCTGGGATCGGCGCGGGAGTTGGTGGGAAAAGAAAAGAAAAGAAAGGAAAAGAAAGAAAGAAGAGAAAAGATTAAAGAATAATAATATTATAATATGGTCGCGAAAATTGACTATTCCGGAAAAATCCCCAAAAATACCCGGAGGTAGAAAACGTCATCCTGAGGAATAATACGAAATCGGTTTTCCAAAATAAAATCCCGTTTTCAAATTAAAAATCCGGAAGTCAGCCACCGATACCGGTCTACACCGGGTCGGCCGGATTTTGATAAATTCTGAAAAATCTCAGAAAATGTCTGAAGGAATAAAATATGATTTTAGGAAGTAAGGTGAAAGCAGAATTCAGAAATTCAATCCCGATTGTAAACTAAAAATCCTGAAATCAACCAGCGATACTGGCCGATACCGAATCCGGTGGAATCTTCATAAATTCATAAAATCCTCAGAAAAAGTATTTAGGTAAGAAATGTGATTTTAAGAAATAATGTCTAAAGACACTTTTAGTAATTCCAATTAGTTTGTAAATTAAAAATCTGGGAATCGGTCAGCGGCACTGGTCGACACCGGTTTTGAAGATTTCCAATTTAATTCAGGAAAAATCCAGAAAATCATAGAAAATCTAGAATATTGGAAAATGATGTTCAAAACTAAAATCGGTCAAATCAGAATACCAGAATGACCAAATCGAGTAATATCCTAGGATCGGGCCCTCGGTTCAGACTAGGGCTGACTCCGAGTCCACGAATCCAATTCCGAGACAAAACATTCATATAAATAGTTCGTAATACAAAACAAATTCCGAAGGTAAATCGAAAAATACGATCGAAAAATCTGAATACGTAACTAAGTACGTATTCCGGAAGCGGGGTGTTACATTCCATCCACCTTACAAAAATTGCGTCCTCGCAATTTCGATAAGGGGTAAAATGAACACAAAGGGGACAAGGGTGGAATTATACCAATTAAGACATGAAGCACTATAGGTAGGGCCCTCAAGTTGACTGATCAATAACCAGAATATAGAAATCTTCTGCACTTCTGGCTGTATAAATCTCCTAACGATGCCGAGTATTACTGACTGATTCCACAGCTTTGCAATAGAATTCCCGCTACACTGCATACTTAATGTTGCTGCACAAATGAACCAGATTACTGGAGATAAAGAAAACCCTGATAGTCCTGAGCATAATAAAGAAGACCGATAATTGAGAATTCCGAATACCAGGCATCGATCACTCTGAGAGATATAGCCGAGAATATAGAATACCCGTAGAGAATCCCGATTACTGATTTCTGAAAGATAACCCGATCAGGATCAATCCAAAGAATACCGAGCTTCATAGAGTTGACCGAAGAGACCACACAATAGCTTCATTCAGAACCAGCCACTACCTCTCTAGTATACCCATATCTTAAGTTGGTATAAAGGCTTCGAAAAACCAAAACCGGGGAAAGGTAGAAGAGATTAGAAATCAAAGGAAGGATGGTCAAGAAAATAGATAACTCTGCACTTGTAGTTGGAATGTATAACCAGGACTCTTGTATTCCAGTTGCAAATTTCTTTTCCATTAATTTGCCATCTGGACGTACTGAGGAGGTGAGAGCCTAAGCTCTGATACCAACCTGTAACGCCCCGATCCTGGCGGATACGGAGACATTACTGCAACGTATATACGCAAGTCAGAAGTACCTTCACGTATATACGCTAAGCATCAGTACAGGCAAGAATCAGAGTACGGAAGCAGTGGTGCATTATACATTCCAACACATGAGTACAATTACAAAGTTATCACCAGAGGTGATCCAATATTACATGAATATTACATCACCAGAATGGCGCAATTGCGAGAATACAGGGAGATGAACAGTACAAAGGCACTCACGAGTTTACAAAAGGAAAACTCGAGAGGCACACAGGGGGCCTGGAAGATTAGAGCTCTGAACGGTCTGCTGGAGATCCACGCTACCGCTGCGCCACTCTGATCAGCAACTGGGAGAAACCCACACGCTCCAAGCTCCATGACCTGGACATGAGAATCCAGGGGAGTCAGATGAAACTCCCCAGGCGAGTGGTGAAGCAAAAGCCAAATGGCGAGCAAGGGTAAGCACATGTAAAGCGATAAATTAAATAAAGCCGAGGGCGAGCAAATCTGATTGTATGGTTTCAGATCACGGCTCCATAAGACTAGTACGTCGAAGGAATAATCCAAACAAGGAAACCCTCATCTATATACCCTTATCTTATGTCACCATAATCTAAGCACATACAACCCGACTGTACTCCGGGCATGATAAGATAATGAGCAGGAGGCAGGTGGATACAAGGGATAAAGCAGGGCATGAGCAGTTAATATAATAATAATCATAAAACCGGAAATCCGAAGTAAAATCCAGGACAAGCAAATATGATAAGGCATATCACAGATTCATAGCCGTTTAAGTCGCAGGCTTCAGTATGCGTCCCATTCCACATACCTCTACTTACAACTTAAAGAGCCGGTTATTATCTTGACACTTTATTATTACTCGTCTTACCCTGATATCTAGCTATGTGAACTAGCGTCCCAGCACACATAGATCCATATCCGAGTAAAGCAAGGTTGTTATTGGAAACCAGCGGGGGTATCAACGAACTATGTTTACAGTGGGTCCCGTACATACCCGGGACCACGGCCCAGGATTGTTCCGTTGCTTGGTGACGGAACCCGCCGCAAGGCAAACAGGAGGGACTTATTGTATGCCCTTATCATGATGGTACCAGGAATGAGGGAGCCAGCACTCCCCTCGGTCGCCTGGAGGCCCACAGGTCAGACCGGAAGTTTTAGTTGCACAACATGCCTAATACCACTGTAAACACGAACACATATTGATAGCCGCGAGTTTCCCCCGACCCGGTGCAAGTTGTTCCTTTTATGAATTATTAGATGATTATCAGATTCTGAGAATGAGCAAGAGCAAGTCAGGAATATCAGGAATACATGTATCTCAGGAGTACTGGTTCGTACTATAATATATCACATGTATCAGGAGTACAGTTTGTACTATCAAGATGTCAGGTCATCATTCACGTTATCGTGATAATCATGAGAGTCAAGTATATCATGCTGGGTGTCACGTGATGGCATGACAAGATGGAGATATTAGACAGGTAACCAGTCATGTCCAGAGATTGATATTAGTCCGGTGGCAAGTCATATCATAACAAGAGGTCTTGCCAAATAGTAGCATGTCAGGTGTTAGGTGATAACAAGTCAGTTGACAGGTGATATACATGTGTTAAATAGTAACATGCATAAATGACAAGTATGAAGAAATGACACGGTGGTAGAATAGTAGCTGAGCACAACCAAGCGGAGCTGAGCAAGCTGGAAGTACAGACAGCAAACAGTATTTATCACTGGAGCGTCTGGCGAGGTTACCGGGACGACTCGACTGAAGTACGAGCGGTAAATCCGGCAGCAACTCGCCTAGACGAATCTAGTGGTAAAGTGCTGAACGCTGATCATGATAACCAGGCGGAGCTGAACAAGCTGGAGGCATAGGCAGCGAACAGAGTTTAGACACTAATGCGCTCTGCGAGGTTACCGGAATACTCGGATTATGATACGAGTAGAGAATCCGGCAGCAACTCGCCTAAACGAATTTAGTGAATAAAGCACTGAGCGCTAAGCATGCTCACCAGGCGGAGCTGAGAAACCTGACGATCCCAATCACGCCTCTTTCGAGACAGTGAGGGACCGGAGGCTGAACTGAGAGACCTGCCGGTCCCAATCACCTCTCTTTTGAGATAGTGAGTGACCGGAGGTTGAAGGGTCCGGAAGCCAAATATAGTATAAGGCAGTACAATACATCACAGGCATGGCATGAGTACAAGAAGTAAACTACCCTAGTACAAGCATTCGTCACAGAGCAATACATGTCCAGATATTGGCACTCGGCCATACACAGATACAGGGACTCAGCCCAATACATGATACATGAAAACATGGAATGAAATACATGTCGACCCGACATAACGGGGAAACCCAATTGGAGGCGAGAGCGAGGACACTCGCCTAAATCACCGGAAAGCCGAAAAGTCTGGAATCCATGGAACTCGCGTATGCGCCATAAAATAATATATAATTATGAGGAGAGAGAAAGTGAAGAGGAGAGAGAAAGAGTTAGAGAGAGAAACCTAGAGAGAGAAAGGGATACAGGGAGACGCGGGCTTCCGAGAGAGAGACGCGGGGACGCAGACGCGGGAGTCGCGTCGCAGGAATAACAGACGCGGGAAAGAGCAGACGCGGGGATCGCGTCGCGGAAAGTACCAGGCGCGGGAATCACAGACGCAGGAATAGCAGACGCGGGAAGAGCAGACGCGGGGATCGCGTCGCAGAGATGCCTCAAACGCGAGATCTGCGTTCAAGTGCGGACGCGAGGGAAACGCGGACGCGGACGTGGGTTCTGCGTCGCGTTAATACAGAAACGCGCGGAGCGCGTTAAGGGATTGCCTAGACGCGGGGTGAGATCCGCGTTAGGAAAGTCTTGGCGAGGAGAATCACTCGCCGACAAGATTCCTTGCTGCGCCCGACGAAGGGAAGTTCGGCCCCAATCCAAAAGGAGGGTACCGGCCCCAAGTCTTGCCAACAGAGAAGAACGCGGCCCCAATCCAAAAGGAGGGGCCGGCCCTGAGTCTTGCCGACGAAGAAGAGCACGGCCCCAATCCAAAAGGAGTGGCCGCCCTGAAAGGGTCATGTCCAAATGGAGAAGACGAACAGGAAGAGGAACCAGGAAGAGAGAGAGACTCAGGAGAGAGAGTGAGAGGTCCAAGAGAGAGAGAGAGAGAGATGAAGGCAGGAGAGAGAGAGAGAGAGAGAGGATAGGAGAGAGAGAGAGAACTTAGGGAGGAGAGAGAGATTAAATTAGGAGAGAGAAAGAGGGGTGCAGGAAGAGAGAGAGAGTTTTCAAGAGAGAGAGAGAGAGAGATAACAGGGGAGAGAGAGAACCAGGAGAGAGAGAGAGAGTGGACCAGGAGAGAGAGAGAGAGTGGACCAGGAGAGAGAGAGAGTAAACAGGGGCTGCTCACGCAGCCCCTCTCCATGCGAGGAGGGCCCACGGGGCCGTGGGCCCTGGAAGACCTGGCCGGCCCTCTGCCGGCCAGGGGCCTAACCGGCGGCGGTCCTGGCCGCCGGTGGCCCAACAGAGAGGAGAGAGGGAGAGAATGAGGGGGCTGTTGCCCCCTCGGCAGAGAGAAAGAGAGGGGGCTTGCCCCCCTCTCAGCCCACCTCAGGCCAGGCCGGGCTTGGCCTGGCCTGGCGCCCCTTCCCGGCTGCGGCCGGGGGCGCGAAGGCTGCGCCGGCCAGGGAAGGCCGGCGCAGACAGGGGTGGCCGCCGGCCACCCCAAGGAGAGAGAAGGGAGGGGGCTGCTGCCCCCTCCACAACAGCGCACAGGGGGGGCCAGGTGGCCCCCCTGTCGCGCCCAGGGCCGCCGGCCACTGCGGCGGCGGTCTGCCCTCGCCGGGGCGGTGCCAGAGGAGAGGGGTCGGCGGCGAGGTGGTGAGGCCGAAACTGGGGAAGAAAAGAAAGAAAATGGAAAAGAAAAGTAAAGGAAAGAAAAGGAAAGGAAAAGGAGAGAGGAGAAGAGGATGGCCGGAGTTTGGGGTCCCTCGCCGGCGTCGTGGTGGCCGGAGGCGCCGGCGGTGATGGTGGCCGGAGTTGGGTGCGGTGGTCACCAAAGGAGAGGAAGAAGAAGAAGTGAAGAGAGGAGAAGAGAAGAAGGAAAGAAAGAAAAGGAAAAGAAAAAGAAAAAGGAAAAGGTGATGATGGGGGAAGTGATGGGGATGTGACCGGGCCCACGTGGAGGGGAGTGGGCTGCTGGGATCGGCGCGGGAGTTGGTGGGAAAAGAAAAGAAAAGAAAGGAAAAGAAAGAAAGAAGAGAAAAGATTAAAGAATAATAATATTATAATATGGTCGCGAAAATTGACTATTCCGGAAAAATCCCCAAAATACCCGGAGGTAGAAAACGTCATCCTGAGGAATAATACGAAATCGGTTTTCCAAAATAAATCCCGTTTTCAAATTAAAAATCCAGAAGTCAGCCGCCGATACCGGTCTACACCGGGTCGGCCGGATTTTGATAAATTCTGAAAAATCCCAGAAAATGTCTGAAGGAATAAATATGATTTTAGGAAGTAAGGTGAAAGCAGAATTCAGAAATTCAATCCCGATTGTAAACTAAAATCCTGAAATCAACCAGCAATACTGGCCGATACCGAATCCGGTGGAATCTTCATAAATTCATAAAATCCTCAGAAAAAGTATTTAGGTAAGAAATGTGATTTTAAGAAATAATGTCTAAAGACACTTTTAGTAATTCCAATTAGTTTGTAAATTAAAAATCCGGGAATCGGTCAGCGGCACTGGTCGACACCGGTTTTGAAGATTTCCAATTTAATTCAGGAAAAATCCAGAAAATCATAGAAAATCTAGAATATTGGAAAATGATGTTCAAAACTGAAATCGGTCAAATCAGAATACCAGAATGACCAAATCGAGTAATATCCTAGGATCGGGCCCTCGGTTCAGACTAGGGCTGACTCCGAGTCCACGAATCCAATTCCGAGACAAAACATTCATATAAATAGTTCGTAATACAAAACAAATTCCGAAGGTAAATCGAAAAATACGATCGAAAAATCTGAATACGTAACTAAGTACGTATTCCGGAAGCGGGGTGTTACAGAGTGAGTCAACAGCCTATATCTGATTCTACCCTGACGGTTATGAGGGAAAGACAACCCCTGTGGCTATCCCTCAGGGAGTCCCCTGAAAGACAGAGGCTCGCCCACTAGGACTGCTCGGAGTCAGCCTAGGCAGGTTTTCACCTTGACGGCAACTCGAATGAGTCAACAGCCTATATCGAGTCCTACCCTGACAGCGACGAGGGAAAGACAACCCCGCGGTTATCCCTCGTGGAGTCCCCTGAAAGATGGAGGTTCACCCACTAGGACTGGTCAGAGTCAGCCTAAACAGGTTTTCACTATGACAACCACCCGAGTGAGTCAACAACTTATATCGGGTCCTATCCTGATGACTATGAGAAAAAGACAACCCCTACGATTATCCCTCAGGGAGTCCCCTAAAAGATGAAGGCTCGTCCACTAGGACTGCTTGGAGTCCGCCAAGATAGATTTCCACCTTGATGGCTATCCGGGTGGTCAAACAACCTATATCAGGTCCTACCCCGACGGCTCCCTACAAACAAAGATGCAAGCCATCACACGGGAGCAGCAAAATAACTATTTAGCCCCCAGAAAATGGATGACACATCTCATGGTCACAATTTTCTATACAAAAATAGGCTAGCATCACTGTTCACACCTGTGATAGCTTCCCCTGTCCGTCCATCCTCTCAGAGTTCTCCATGCCAACTGCCAGAGCTCTCGGCACGGTCAGATGATGCCCCAGACTAATGACCCGGCCCTCCGTGTCGGAAGCTATGACCCTTGGGCCTCCAGTTCCTGACACCAAGTCGTACCCTTGCACCCTCCACACGGACGCCCAATCTGAGGGCAATGACCTCAGAACGTTGCTTCTGCGCCTCTTCAAACAACACTTCATAGATAAACTAGAGATTATCACTGATTGGCATGAGACCTCAGTTCTAAACTCTTCCACATCCATGTCACGACCCTCCAGGCTACTTCGGATGGCTCGGAGCTCATGATCGTACTCTAGCTTCTCAGAACAGCCCCTGTCGATATGCTTCCTAAGAGAGAGGATCTCTGACTGGCCATAATCCATCTTCTCCTTATTATTTGACCCCTCTTCTAATGCCTTCTGCTACTTCAGAAGCCAGGCCAAGAGCTTCTCTTCAAGCTCTATCTTCTTTCTCCTTAATGAAGAACTTACCTCTAGCAGCTCACGACCCTTTTGAAGGACATCATCCACCCTCTTCTTATGACCAACCACAATCATGTTGTGGGAAATTATTTCATGATCCAGCTGAGAGGTTAAGAAGTCGAATAGCTTGAGCTCTATAAGGAAAGAAAGCTCAGGAATCCCTAGGAGCTCCCCCACGACTACTTTCTCTAGCTAGGCATTCAAAGAGTCTAACAAAGATCCATGCTCATCATCCAGATCTATCTCCACCTCCGCTTCTCTTTTCCTAGGCCCATATCCTTTAATATTCTCGGGTTGTTCCTTGCCTGAAGTGCAAACCTCCTTCAAACTTATGTAAGCAGGAGATATCCCAGCCTCCGAAAGCTCTCCCACTAACCGCCGATCACCGGGTCATAAGATGAACGGAAGAAGCCTATTGGACCCACACTTGCGACGGCCTTAAAACACAAAGGGAATAAGATGTTCAAAAGGAAATGGAGCCCAGAAACCCGACAATTTCTTTTCAAAAGATTACATTAGATCTTTACAATCAACAACAAAAAAAACAAAGAAAATAAACCCTCAATCACTCTCTTGGGCTTTGCCTACCTGAAAGGCCTCGAAAGTAGAAGCTCTGCTTCCTCAACGGCAGATCGAGTCACCTATCCAGCATCAGGAACCGCCGACGGAAGGCTCGTCACGAGGGGCACAACGTCACCGGATGAAAATATTCAGAGAAGTCTTCCCAACCCTAAGTGAGGAAACATCAACTACCCGCTCTGTGCCAAGCGCGATCGGCAGGAGCCCTGATGTTAGGGGTGCTGCATCTCTAGATGGAGAGTTTTGAGAGGCCTCCACCCAACCAACATGGGTAGCACTGTCCTCGAGAGGATCCTGACCTTCTCCCCTAATGAAGGACTTGATATCAAGTGAGTACTTCGGAGACACCCCTCGTTTCCCGTCTTCGCATCTCTTTTTATATTTCCTGAATATAAACACTTTCAATGCGTGTTGACATTCAACTACAGCCTCATGTTCATGCGCTTGGGCTTCATCGAAGGAAATTTGTACCCTGCCCAAGTCATTGTTAAGGCACTCCATCGCCTCCTCAAAAACATCCCACTCGTACCTCAGGGTAGCCTCCGCACCATTTGCATGCTGACACGCCTCTTCGTGCGCCTGCTGAACAACAAGCTGTGTGAATTCTCTCTGATGTAGCTCAGAGTCCTTCTCCAATATCTTTGACCCCCTTTTCTCCAGCTCCTCCCCAAGCCACGCCAGCTCCTCCCGGAGCCGCGCCAACTTATCTTTCCATCTTGAGTGAGCCTTCACCTTGCGGCATAAATCTTCTTTCAGCCTACGGATCTCCTCAGTCACCGCCTGACCCGCAACACTAAGCTCCTATATCCCCCGATGCAAATCAGCTCACCTCGCCCTCCTTCGCCTTCTGGGCGTCCTGGTGGCGTCCTACAACACCGAGATGAGTACTGCGTCCTGAAAGGAAGGCCAAAAGTCAGATGGCACCCAAACAAATAACGCCAGATATAGTCTACTTACCTGAAAACCCTATTCTTCATGTGCTGTCTCCGCTCCTTCAAGGGGAGGGCCTTGAGTTCTTCAAGCCCTCCAAGGAAGTCTCTATATCCAAAACCCACCTTGACAGCCCCTTTCGAAGGAACAATCTCAATTCAAGATCAATACCAGTCTATTCTGAAGGTACCTCAAGGGACTGGGAGGCAGCCCCCTGAGGAGCCAGCAGCTCCCATGATTCCTGCATCATTGCCAGACGAAAGAAACTCAATAGCATCCACTCGATCGAGTCCATGTGAAGACCCGAGCCAAGCGTCATTTAGGCTAGGGGCGCCATCACCTCACGCTATCTTCATGGGCCACTGTAGCAGTGGAAGGCCCAGCTGGCACCACTAGAGCTATACTTGTGACATCCTTAGCAGTCCCGAGGGCAGGTGAAGCCCTCCAAACATCTTCCACTTGAACAGGGGATCCAACCATACCCTCCATGGTAATAGGGGCCTGCTCCGTGGACATACATGGGGAGTGGTCACGGCTTCCAGTAAGCTCATCATCCTTTCATCATCAGATTCATCAAACTGAAGACTACGCCTCTTCCGTAAAAAGAAAACAAGACATCGGGAAATAGTTTCCACATCCAAAAAACTAGAAAAAAAAATCTAAAGTATACCCCCGGCCATGAAGGATGCGAATACGAAGCGAGCGCTCCCTTCTTCTTGTCGGGAGCCTTCTCACTTCTGACCTTCAGCTTCCCGGGACTAATAACTGGTTGGCTCACCCCACGGGCAGACTCCATCTTAGAGTCAGGATTGCTCTCCTCCTGAACAGACTCCTCAAACTCGGGGTGAGCTGATTCTTACCAAATGCAGGCACCCTCCGAATAACTGACGAAACTGGGGGTTTGTTCGAATTCAGCAGCCAACTCCAATTGCGATTATTAAAATTGACAATTGTCAACTTTCTCGACTTTGCTTCAACATCGACAGTAGGTAATGTTCCCTGCGAGCACCTGCATTCAATTTTAGACAACCGGATAACCCCGCGTTTCTCCTCTGAGTTGGCATCCCATGGATCGAACACCCGAACCAAGGTGTCCCGCATGTCGCGGTTGATTACTCATCAATTTGCATATGTTACACCACTTTTCATATTTATTTTAAATAAAATCCTGATATTTTATCCTCTTTTTGCTTAGTGATGTACATGTCTTTATAAAAGGAGAAGAGAGAAAAAAAGCCCAAAAAGCCCAATTAAATTCAAATTTTAAAGCATCTTAATTACATTCAAAATTCTAAATTAATTAAGATTCGGATTTAGACTGGACTCCTCTTAGTATTTTGATCATAACTTTGGCTATAGAAATAAAAATGCGATGATTCAAGATGCTACAGAAAGAAAGAGGACTTAAAGGGCTACAATTCTTATGTTGACCACTACGGGCCTGTTTGTTTCGT
Organism: Agave tequilana; assembly: GCA_038442645.1. Classification (NCBI taxonomy): domain Eukaryota; kingdom Viridiplantae; phylum Streptophyta; class Magnoliopsida; order Asparagales; family Asparagaceae; genus Agave; species Agave tequilana. The sequence continues at coordinate 282,496 of JAVJIF010002044.1, read as the reverse complement.
TGCAAAACGTCGCAAGTCGTAAGTCGTAAAATGAGAATGGAAAAAGTGAACTGTAGCAGAGAAAATATATTGTGTTTTACGGTGTTTGGTTGATAAAGTGAAGTGTAAATGAAAAAAGTGTATTGTGTTTTACGGTGTTTGGTTGATAAAGTGAAAGTGTAAATGGTAAAGTATATTGTGTTTTACGGTGTTTGGTTGGTAATGTAAAATTGTAAGTGGAAAAGTTGACCACAAAATTAACTGTAGTAGTGATTTAAATATTATAAATACTATTAAATTAAATCTACTATTGCAAATTAAATTGTATTAATAAATTTGAGATAAAAAATAATAATCTTAATATTTTATTTATAACAATAATATTAATAAAATTTTAGTATAAAAAGTAAAATATTACTAAAATATTAACTAAATAAATAATATAAATTTTAAGAAAATCTAAAGAACATTAATAAAATTTTAAGAATACTAATAAAATATAAATATTAAAAAATCTTACAAAAATAATAAAATATAGTTATAATATTATAATATTAAAAATACTTGAAAATTATTATAATATAAATTTTATTATAATATTAAAAAATATTACAAAAATAATAAAATATAGTTATAATATTATAATATTAAAAATACTTGAAAATTATTATAATATAAATTTTATTATAATATTATTGTAATATTATAGAAATATAAAATTAACAAAGTAAAATATAATTATAATTTAATAATAAATTATCATTATAGTATTATTATATTGAATTATTATTACAATATTAACATAATAAATATTAATATAATAATAAAATATATTATGACATTAATAAAGTAATTTTTTATATTAAAAATAAATCATTAAATAATAATTTTATATTAAAGTATAATATTGTTATATTAATAAAACATTAACTCTAAATAAAATAATAAAAAATGGAATAAGTATTAATAAAATAATAAAGTATTAAATAAAATAGTAAATTAAAATAGTAAATTAAATAGTAAAATATTAAATATTAAAAACAATAAAAAAATTAAGATTAAAATATAAATAATTAAATAATTAAATAAGAAATTGAACACTATTTAAAATATTAAATATTTAATAATATTAAATTATATATTGATTATTAAGTAACTGTTTTGAACTGTAAGTGTACTACAAGTGAGAGTTACATGACCACAAAATTAACTGTAGCAACTGTAAGTGAAAAAATATGAGTGTAAAAGTGATATTTATATGACCACAAATTTAACTGTAGCAACTGCAAATGGGAAAAGAAGAGTTGCATTTTGCAACTTGTTTTTCAGCGAAACAAACAACGGAAAATGGAAAAGAAGTTTTACGACTTGCGTTTTGCGGCGCTTTGCGACGAAACAAACACGCCCTACATACAATTTAGTCATCTGATAAGTCATATTAAGCGATCAACATGTCGGCTTGCTGCAGATCAATTCTGAATTAAATTCCCCCTATTGGATTGGGATTGAATTAGAACTCCTAATGTGAATCTTATTGTAATTAGCTTTGAGGTCTATTTAAAAAGCTAAAATCTCTCATAATCAATCATCTCAAAGTTAATTCTAAAGATCATAACTTAGAATTTTTTTAGTCTCTTTTTTGAATTTTTTTTATAATTTTTAGGGTTTAGTTCAAGTTTGATTTGTAAAGGAGGCTTTTATAATTGAAGATGACAGTGTAAATAATAAAGTTCTTCTATTTTTATTTTTAATTTCTCTTTTATTATTATTTACTTGCTTTCTCTTCTTTTTATCATGCTTTCTTTAAATTCTGTCATGCACCATTAAATCATATGCATGCTTAACCTTAAAATAAGCTAATATTCTTGAAGGCACGTGACTGTGACTAGTTAATCTATTATTTACTAATACTAGTCAATGATTTTTCTTATTGTATGCTTAATTTGTCTTGATAGTTTAATGTTGAATTCTGATTATTCTTCTTGTTCTATTCTTGGAAGGCTGTGATAGTCTAATGTGGTCTTGATTAGTGATTATTTTAAATAGAGTTTTTTCATCTTATGTATCTTACTTGAATTGAATGAAACTTGAAGATATAAGTTTTATGATTCAAAGTGAAGTATATTCTAGCATAGGGTAGTAAGTTAGTGGTGGTAGATGATTAGTAAGTCTTAATCTCTTATTCTTTTCAAAACCCTAGTTTCTAATCAAATTCTATCTTCATCTTATTTCTATCTCTAGCACTTAACATAGAATTGCTTTTCTTTTAAAACAAAGAAAAACTACTTAACCAATCTAGTGTGTAGAAAAGGTACCAAAACGCTTCCATCACATCTCTCCCTGAGGATCGACTGGTATAGCCATTACTACTATGGTTAAATTACAGAAATTCAGAGTTCATCACACATCAATAAACACTTTCCTAAACTCTGACTTTTTGTTAATCAAATTTTGGTGAAGTAGATGGGGGAGAGAATGGTATTTTTTTTTATTTACTAATTGGTTAATTTTTTTTCTCTGTTTTTGTGTGTAGGGATAGATCACAGAAAATTGGTAATTATAGAGCATCAAAAGAGGCTTTGCGACTCTGCCCAAGAAGGCAGAGCACCTGACTCCAAAAAAAGGCTGCGCGAACGCGGGAAAAACCATGTTTCCGTGGCTATACAGTGGAGTTGATCACCCTGCTTCTTTGCAGGGTGATTGAATTACACTTTTATAACTTCTGCAGTTATTATTTCCCCCTATTCTACAAACTGGTTTTTAATCTAACAGTAATTCGTGCTTGAAATCGCTTAGAACGGTTAGACTTTGTATCATAGGCATTCATTTAATTTGGTTTTTTCATTACTGTTGAAGAGTGCTGAAGATAAGGTACGTATGCATTGCATCTATATTAGGAAATACTTTTGGGTGATTTATAATTACTTAAGTGTTACTTGTCTATATACTTGCACACTTGCACGAAAATGACTTAAGGGAAAAATACATAAGCAACATAAGGTGGGGAAGTCATAACCCCTTCTTAGCCCAAAAATCATCTTCTCGCTTACGAACTAAATTCCTATTAAAATCTGAGTAGACGTTTGTCCTCTAAACATCTCAGACTCAATAGAAGATTGACTTAAGGAGGAAGCTATTAGAGTTTGACTTTTGTCAAATCGGTGACTAGGTAAGAGATTAAAAGGTGAAATCTCGAAGAACAGTGGTTTGACATAATTAGGCGCGTTGCTCTAGTACGAATACCTCCCATTGATCTTGATTCCTACCTGACCGATTAACTTGTGGTCAGATTGCTGCGATATATCTCCTGTGAACAGTCAACCAATTAGGAGTCGTCTAGGTCTAAGGCTAAGGTCTACACTAATATAGGCTAGATTTTTTTCTTTGTTTTGATTTTCTTTTTGTGCGATATAAATTATAATTATAATTTTTCCTATATAATGTATATCCATATTTCACTCGGCCTCTTTAGACTCGAATTTCACCAACCCGGCATGACATAACTTTAACCAACCAAGTGTGCTGAATTGGTTTTATCTAACTCAACACATGCCCCAATCTCAATATTATGACTAAAGTCAGAATAATCATTTCTACTCTTCACTGAGTCAATAGGGATACAATTCCCCTTAGTCATATGGTTAACCACCTAACCAACATTCAGTTTCATATATTTCTTGGCAAGATCGCTATATAGAACAAAATCTGATTTCGGTAAGACTCTAGAAGAGGTCAAAGGATGACTTAAAAAGCTGAAAGACTCACAATTACATCAGAATTTCAAACTTCAAGATCCATACTAAATTTGCCAAGTCCCACCATAACAAGAATAACCTATTGACTTAGACAAAAATATGGAAGCCGCTATTGATAGGTTAGAAGCAAAATTAAGTAAATTGGAAAACCGTTATAGGAATGAGGAAACTCTTTCTTATCAATGTTTGACCATCCTCGACACTTCTAGCCATATTGATGAGACCCACGAATCATGATCTCTTGAAGGCTTTGACCAAGATTCAATTTCAACACACCAACTTGAACTTGACCAATCCCAAAACTTGAATAAATTGAAAAGTTTTCACTTCAAAAAATTGAATATGATTGTGAATGTGAACCCGATTTTCAACTTTGTGATTCAGTTTTAATTTTTTAATCTATGTTGATTCCGGTATCCTTATCTGATTTGAACCCAATTTTCGAGCTGACATTGATTCTTATACTCATAGATCTTGAAATTAAACTACCTATTTTGGATAGTCACATTCCATTGATGAATCATAAATATAAACTTAAATTCTTTGATTTGGAACCAATTATTGAAGCAAAATCGACTCTTGAACCTAAACTTGATTTAAGTCATATTCCCGAGGCAGTATTGGTTCCCGTTCCTTTCATTCTTATGCCTAAATCAACTGTTTCACCAACTCACATTCCATTATTGGACCAAGTGTAGACTATTATGACTCCGTATTCTAAGATTGGTCATATAACCGAGATGATTTTTATGATAGGATCATACGCGATCCTATTCAATCTAAGGGTTGTAAAAATGTATATAGAGAAGAGGTCATTAAAGATGGGTTTCTTGAAACTCTAAATTATTTAGATTGGGCAGCAACGCTTGGCCCAATCTGACCACCATCGGAACTACCATCTTGAGGTAATATTTTTTCTTCCCTTCCTTCTTTTTCATATATGCATTCATTCATATATTGAGGACAATGCATGAGAAAGGTGTGGGGAGGGTTTCATTAACATAGCTAACATTGTTTAGTTATTAACATAGTTTTTTCAAAGTAAAAAAAATTTATCTTGCAAAAGTATAAGTAGTATTTAAAGAACTAAGAATCCAACAAATTTTGAAATTTTGATGGTAAGATCAAGTAGAAAGAATCTATAATTTTTGACTTATAAATAAAAAAATTTGAGAAATAAACACCATCTAGAATTTGTTAACATAATTATACATCTTATGTACACGTATACATAAGTTTTATGCTTGGGATGATAATGATAGCTTAGTCTATTTTGAATTTATAGTATAAAAAAGAGGAAAAAAAGAGAAAAATATATATATGGGAAATAAACACATCTAATTATTGATTAGCTAAGTGCTTTGGCCAAAGCAAGTCTTGGTATTTACGCGAAAGTTAATTAAGTAAGTTTGAAAAAAAATATAAATATAATATATATATTAGTACATCTAATAATCAATTAGTTAGGTTTTAGGGTCTCAAGAAGCTTTGATATTTATACAAAAGAATAGTAGATAAGTTATGCATCTTTAAAAAAAACGAGAAGTACTTAAAGGGCAACGGAGTTGTAATAGTTCGAACTTCTCACACACAAAAAGAATTATATATATCTAAAAAATGTGAATATTCTCAAGCTAAAACTATTTTTCACTTACACAAAAATGCATAGGATTGAAAGACTTAGGAAGAATTGGTGTGAAAATATTGAATTTAAATCTCTAAAGAAAAATGATTAGATTTCTTGATTGTATGATTAAACTTGATTATGTTTAAACTTGTTGAAAACTTATGCATTAAATTGGTAGTGTCTATTTGTTGTGAAATAAAAAAAAAATAAGTTCTCTTTCTTTTATCCTTATTTTTTGGTTATGTTTTTTTATCTTAGTCTTTCTTATCTATTATTTCTTTCATTGAATTTTATGGGTGCAATTCACTGAAAATCTTTACGAGATAAAACTCGTCCTCTAGGAGTAACCTAGAGGTTTAACGGCTTGTAGCACGTGCTACGTGCAATCATGATTCGTATGAAAGTATGTTAGGTTAGATTAGTTTAGTTTTATTTTTATTTTTTTTACTCGAGGGTGAGCAAAAAATAGGTGTAGGGGTGTGATTACTAATCAATTTGCATATGTTACACAACATTTCCAAATTTATTTTAAAAAAGACCCTACTATTTAATCATTTTTTTTGCTTAGTGATGCGCATGCCTTTATAAATAGGAGAAAAGAGAAAAAAGTCAAAGAAGCACAATTAAATTCAGATTTTAAAGCAATTCTAATTAAATTCGAAATTTTAAATTATTCAGACTGAACACCTCTTAGTATTCTGATCATAACTTTCACCACATAAATTGAAATCTGATAATTCAAGATGCCACAGAAAGAAGACTTAAAAAATTACAATGTTATGTTGACATCTATGTCAAATTCAGCTGCCTGATAAGTCATATTCAGTAATCAAGACGCCAATTTGCTGCTGATCAATTCAGAATTAAATTCCCCATATTGAATTGAAATTTAATTAAAACTCCTAATGTCTATCTTATTATGATTGGCTCTGACGCCTATTCAAAGAGCTGAAATCTCTCATAATCAATCATCTTAGAGTTAATTCTAGATATCATAACTAGAATTCTTTTAGGCTCTTTTGTGAATTTCTTTTGTAATTTTTACGGTTTAGTTCAAGTTTGATTTGTAAAAAAAGTGGAGGCATTTGTAATTGAAGATGACAACGTCAATCATAAGGTTCTTCTATTCTTCTTTTCAATTTTTTTTTTATTATTATTTGCTTGCTTTCTCTTCTTTTTGTCATGCTTTCTTTAAATTCTATCATGCATAGCTAAGTTAATTCATGCCTTATTAATATCTACCCACCACTGCTTCTAGTTCTATGTTAGATGACTGATTGAATTATATGCATGCTTAATCCTAGAATAAGTTATTATTCTTTAATGAACATGATGATGACTAGTTAATCTATTATTTGCTAATATTAGTCAATGATTTTTCTTATTCTATGCTTAGATTGTCTTGATAGTTTAATGTTGAACTCTGATTATTCTTCTTATTCTATACTTGGAAGGCTTTGATAGTCTAATGTTAGGTCTTGATTAGCAATTATTTCAAATAAGATTTTTCCATCTTATGTATTTTACTTGAATTGAATGCAACTCCAAGGTATAAATTTTATGATCCAAAGTGAAGTGCATTCTAGTATAGGGTAGTAAGTTAGTGGTGGTAGATGATTAGTAATTCTTATTCTCTTATTCTTTTCAAAACTCTAATTTCTTCTAAAATCCCTAGTTAATAATACTGTATTTTTATTTTATTAAGTATTATTTTTTTGATTTACTTATTATTCTATTTATTAATATTATCTAACTAGATTCATAACTTGTTGTTATTATTAAATACACAAATTATTTTGGACTATTAAATAATAATTTGGCTTTATATTTACCATAATTAATTATTAACATTCTTAATTACTAATTACTATTATTTATATTACTACCATTGCTATTATTAATTGTTGCTATTATTATTAGTAATTATTACTAATATTATTTCATTGTAATTATGATTATTATTAAACTATAATATTATTGTTATTGTTGTTGTTTATGGGTATGATTAATTACTAATATTATTAATATTACTAGTATTATTATTATTACCATTGTTATTGTTATTATTATTATTATTAATCATTTTTAGTATTATCAATTTTGTTATTATTATTATCATAATTGTTTCCATGATTCCTAATCCCCAATATCCATTATCCCATTACCCATTACCATATACCCATGCCCATATCTACCCAACAACTCAATATCACACCATATATATATATATATATATATATATATATATATATATATATATATATATATATATATATATATATATATATATATATATATATATATATATATATATATATATATAGCCTTCTTTAAACTTAAGCCCTAATTCTAAACTCAACCCTAATCCATCACTAGTCAGCCACCATCTCCCCTCTTATCACCACAGAGCCGAGACCCATCCCTGGATCACCCATCCTCCGATCACCCCTCGGCCTTCTCCGGCGAGCTCCACCGTAGCAAGATCCGAAGCACCATCTCCATCTCCATCTCCTTTCCATGCCGCTACCACCGTCACCATGCATCTCCACCTCCCCAGCCAAGCTAAATCCTCCCAGGCTGAGTCGACCTCTCCTGGCCAAGCCTTCTTCACCAAACCCCATGCGTGCATCCCCACTTGACCAGTGCTTCACCTCCCCATAGTCGTGACAACCCACACCGATCACCCATCCAACCCCGAGATCTCCACCACCATGGCATCCATCACCCACAAACTCCGAGCACAGCGACATAGCCGCGTACAGATCAACACCCCATGCGTCTTCGGCCTTTCCCGGGTGCAACATCTCCTCTGGCGATATTCATGAGCTTTCCAGTGAGCTCCGCCTTGCCGCTCGAGATCGTCATCGTGCTCCACCACCCCTTGGCCGTGAGTCCCCTTTATCTCTCTCTATATAATTTGAATGTGTGTGTAGAGTTTGTATTGTTTTCAGTATGTGTGCATGTATTAGTAAGTATGTATGTTAATGTGTAATTGTGCTTAATTGTGTGTATGGTGTATGGATGCGTGTATGGGTTTGTGTATGTATTTATGTCTATGGTTGTGTGTGAGTTAATATATGTATATAATATGTGTGTGATGCTATTATTTGTAAGTATGCATGTATGTATTAGAGTGTGTGTATTGTGTGTGTATTTATATTTAAGCGTATGTATGTTGTAGGCTGTCTAAAAATCATTAAAGACAAGTCATCGGACGTAGACCTCCCAACACGAAGGTCGCATTTTAATTAAAATGCGGACCTCGCATCCAAGAAAAATAGCATGAACTTCAGACGCGGGTCTGAGGAACCTCACGTCTCACTTCAAATATTGGTCTGAGCAACTCTGTGTCTCATCTCAAGCACATGTCTGAGCAACTCTGTGCTCCTCCTCAAACGCAGATCTGAGCAACTCTGCGTTCTGGTAGAGACGCGGGTCTAAGCCCTAAGTCTATATAAACGTGAGGTCCGCGTCCAGCGCAAGACCCACCTTTTTGTTATAACTGACCCCCATTATTGGGTCAATTAACTCCCCACGTAATGGGAAGTTAATCCCTATAATGGAGGAATTTTAGGGGACAATAATACCCTTATGACTCCCTACAAATAGCCTGAGGAGTTTTAAAAGGGGGGCCAGAGAAGAAAAGGAGGAGAAGTTTTGGAGGATTGAGAGCTAAGAATTCTCAAGTTAAAAACTTCTTATTTTTCCTCTTAATTTTTCAAAGAGAGAAAAGAAGTAACCAGTGGACTCTAAACACTTAGTGTGTTAAAATAGAGCTCCCTCCTGATTGATTTTGAGAGTATTCTAAAGAGAAGCGTGGTATCCGGCTAGTCAATGGAGAACAAGAATCACTCTCCATCGCCATACGAAGAACTCAGTTTTAAACAAAGGAGAGAATCATAACTTCTTCCCTCTTTTATAATCAGAATTGTTCCACTGTAACTTTTCAGCCACTCAAAGAAACTTTACATCGAGCCATCTTTTTTGACCAAACAAAAGATGGCGGCTCTGCTGGGAATTGCTTTCTCTATCGATGAGAACGTCATGGCGCAAGCTGATGTCCAGTTTCTTGGCAAGACGGTGGAATCCCTTGTTATTGAATTCGATCAAAAAAAGTTTGAGGAATTCCTTTACTCAGGCTCTGCCAGTCTCAAGGCAATGCAGAAATGCTGCAAAGTCTCTTCAGAGACTTGCTCTCGAATCTCTTCAGAGATTACTCCTAAAGTGGCCCGCACCACTGCTTACAGCGCAAGCGGTGCCACTCTTGAAGAGGTTCTAAAAACCTCTCGTGCAGTCCGTGCAGCCCGCGTCAACGTCTCTCAAGAGACCCGTAGGGCCAGTGCATTGGTGTATGATCAAAGTGATGGTGAAGATCAATTTTGTCGTCCTTCTCCTCTCCAAACTCTACAATTTCAGGTTGTCGAGGGTTCTCAACAATCCCTGCGCTCAACCGGAATGCTGAACGTCGACAAAGGTGTCACGCACGTCGACAACAAATCAAAAATTTTACATATATCATCTGTTTTGCAGATTCAAAATGCGAGGTACACACCAGCGTCCCTCACAGGCAATGCGAGATCGCATCCAACACGAGACCTGCATTCCGCCTACCCCAAAATGTGAGACCCACGTTCTGCCAACTTTAGAAGGTGAGTACCACATTTTGTTGGGATTTGGGTCGAACAAATAGTCCCACATCGGCTAGACGTGGGGATGGTCTTGGGTTTATAAGGATTTGGGCAACTCCACCTAAAAGGCTAGTCTTTTGGGATGGAGCCCCGAGTCCTTCAAGTGGTATCAGAGCTTCCAGGTTGCGCTTGGGATTTCTGAGGATTCGAATGGCTCGAGATCTGATCCGGTGGAGATCGTGTGTCGATCTCAGATCAGAGGTATTGGTGTTCGAGGAGATCGTGTGTCGATCTCAGAAGGACGCAAGGAGGGCTCGTTGAATCTGTGGTGGAGTAGATCCGGTGAGAAACTCAATCTAGGGTTTCAAGGGACAGGTAAAAATCTAATTTTTATCTGAGTAGAGATCTATTTCCAGTTGGTTATTCTTTCGCATAGATAGAGGATCAGAAATCTAAATGGCAGAAGAAAGTACTTCGGTTAAGACCATGCATCCTCATCCGAGGATCGACGTGGTGAAGTTCAACGGTACAAATAACTTCGGGATGTGGAGATGCGAGGTTATGAATGCGCTGGATGCATCGAACCTCGAAGACACTCTCCTATTGAAAAAGAAGAAGAACACGACCACTGATGAAGAGTGGGCGAAGATGAACAGGTCGGCATGTGGCTTGATACGTTCATGCTTGTCGCAAGATATAAAATACCTTGCACAACATGAGACGTCGGCGAAGAAACTGTGGGAAACCCTTGCGAAGAAATACCTGACGAAGAGTGTTGAGTCCAGGTTGCAGCTTAAGAGTAAGCTGTATCAGTTTCGGATGAAGAAGGGGAGCACAGTGAATGAGCACATCAACCGATATACGAAGCTTCTTACAGACTTGGTAAACGTGGATGTCACTATAGATGAGGAAGATAAGGCGATCATCTTTCTGAACTCACTCCCGGCAGAGGAGTATGAGACATTCACTCTGACCTTCATCAATGGAAGGCAGACCTTGGATTATGATGAGGTGTCGTCTGCACTGTCGAGTTATGAGACGAGGAAGAAGGAGAGACATCCTTCTAGGTCAAACTCATCGGTGGAGGCACTGGAAGTAAGAGGCAGGAGTTCATCGAGGAAGGGCAAGGAGGTTAGAGGAAGATCTAAATCCAGGCCGGGTTTTAGAAATCTGAAGAGGAATCAGTGTGCCTTGTGCAAGGAACTAGGACACTGGAAAGCAGAATGCCCGACGGCCAAAGGTAAGAAGGTGGAGTCAAAGACCGAGGCGAATCTCGCACAGGTGGATGGATCGGATGATGACTCATCAGTGTTCTCTCTCGGTTACTACCCCTACTATTTGTAACTCAGATAGTGCTGAGTGGATCTTGGATAGCGGAGCTACCTATCATGTGTGCCCGAACAGGGCCTGGTTTTCTAGCTTTGAGAAGCTGGATGGATGTTACACGGTCATGGGGGATGACCATCCGTGTAATATAGAAGGGATGGGTACAGTTTGCATCAAGATGGATGATGGGATAGTTCGAGAGTTGAAGGAGGTGAGGTATGTACCTCATCTTAAAAGGAATCTTATCTCAGTTGGCACTTTGGAAGCATCGGGCATGGTGATATCTGTTCGAGATGACGATCTCAGGATAATCAAGGGCTCGATGGTGGTGATGAAGGGCATCCGCCGAGGAAACCTCTACTACTTGAAGGGTAGTACGATTACAGATCAGGTGGAGACTTCGAGTTCTTCAGATGATGTTGGCCCGGGGATATGGCAGGGAAAGGTCGGACAGGAAGAAGAAAAATCTTTGCAAGCTCCTGCTAAGATGAAATTGTTGGAAGGTGCTGCTACCTGCAAGTCGGAGGGTGAACACAGCATTCTGGACAAGAAGAAAATGAGATTCAGCACCAGTACTCACCACAATGAAGGTCTTCTTGATTGTGTTCACATGAGTGTATGGGGACCTGCTAAGACGGCATCGCTTGGAGGTCACAGGTACTTTGTCTCATTTATTGATGGTTCATCTAGGCAGTTTTTGGATATATCCTATGAGACAAAGGGGTGAAGCCCTAGATGTGTTGGTGAAGTGGAGAGGAAAATGGAGAGGCAGATAGGTAGGAAGATAAAGGAGCTTCATATTGGTAATGTTGGAAAGGACATGAATCAGTTCCTACAATTTGGCCAGAACACAGGTATTGCAATTCACTTCACAACAGGTACAGATGGGTTGGCAAAAGATGTAGTCCGTTCCTTGCTGGAGGAGGTTCGGAGGCTGTTGTCTAATGCAGGATTAGACAGGTCATTTTGGGCTGAGGCGACTGTGTATGCTAGCCATCTCATGAAAAGGTCGACTGCGATTGGAGGTAGAGCTCAACTGGATATTTGGTCTGGGGAAGCAGCTCAAGATCATTGTTTGCTGCGGGAGTTTGGAAGTCCGGCCTACTTCAGTGCCAAGGATGGCAAGGTGAATCTGCGAGCAAAGAGGTTTGTCTATTTGGGAGTCAAGGGAAACAGCTACAGGTTGTGGGACCCCGAAGACAAGAAGATCGTGATGAGCAGAAATGTCACTTTTGGAGAGACTTCAGGGTTGAAGTCCATCGTCTCTCAACAGGTGGAGAGGACGAAGACCAAGGGAAGATTGCAGCGGGTGGAGGTTGATGCTACTCCATCATCTCCAGTTGGTTCGGCATCAAAGGATACTTCAGCGGAGGTGACACCGGGTGGAGTTCATGATACCAAAGGTGATGCTGAACAGGTTGACGACATTGTTGAGAATGTCGAGTTGTTTGCAGCTATAGGAACAAAGGTGAAACCACGCTTGTGGGGAAAGAAGCATGAATTTCAAGCTTGTGATCGTGACAAGCTGAAGTTGAAGGCCGTTGTTCTCCATGATGGTCGGGAAGAGGTTCATATGACTCGGTCAGACAGGTTCACTGCTGCAAATAGTGGTGCAAGTGCTTGAGCTTGATGAAGCTCATTTAAAATGAACTACGGTTGGCTTGATCCTTTTGGGCAAAGGTACGTAGGCAGCCGTAAAGGCGCATTCATTTGGTGATGCAACTCTTATGGAGCTATTTGGGTTCTCGAGAAGCTGTTTGGATCTTCACGTAGAGGTGAAGAGCTGTGGCCGTTTGGAGCTTCACGTAGAGGTGGAGAGGCTTCACGTAGAGGTGAAGCGTTGTGGCCAGTTGGACTTCACGGAGAGGTGAGGTGTTGTGGTCTCGATGAACAGGTGATCTTCCGGTGAGAAGATGTTGAGCCTGCATAAGGAGTGGTGTGCATCCAGTTGAAGCCGATGATGGTTGGTGTGCTCTACGCAGACTTGGTTGGACCGTCAGTGGAAGACAGGTAGACTAGATAGAGCTGGTCAGTTGGAGAGTCAGTGTTGGCTCGTGAGGAAGTCTTCGTGAGGTCGTGAAGTTGCGGAGTAGAAGCCATGTTGGTGATCGGCATGTATGAAAATTCTCCTAAGGTGAAGTGCAAGGAAGGCATTTACGATGCTTTCCAGTGGATAGCTGAGCTAAACATTCCAAGCCGAGATCGTGTGTCGATTTCGTCCGGTGTGCGCAAGCCGAGATCGTGTGTCCATTTCACCGAGATTGTGTATCGATTTCGCCAGGTGAATGGACTGGGGTTCGTTGGAGATCGGCTCAGATTTTAGGTAAAATCTTCGCCGAGGTGGAGAATTGTTGGAAAGAGAGAGTTTACTGATGGGGAAGTTAGTAAAAATCGTCGAGGGGTCGTCGAGTGATCGCTAAGGAAGTCGACGACGAAGACGAAGGGAAACAACAGCAGAAGAAAGCAGCAGCAGCAGAACAAGTTCAGCGGTCGACCGGCCCGGTCGACCGCACATGCACAACGTGCACAGGGTCAGAGAGCGGTCGACCGCCCGGTCGACCGAAATGTCCTGACTGCAGGAACCAAACTTTCTGTTGTTTTGGGTCGACCGGACCGGTCGACCGGAGAGGAGGTCGGTCCATCAGCCGGTCGACCGACAGTCGGATTTTGGCGAAAATCTGCTGCTCCGCAAATCTGGGTATTTAACCCTAAGGTTGATTTCTAGGGTTTGTACCTGCGAAAAAGGATTAGCAAAAGCTCTCTTGCATTCAAAGAGGCTAATAGCTATTGTAAGCATCTTCCTATTAATTATTCTCTCTATTTGATTGCCCCGAGGACGTAGGCATTGAGGCCGAACCTCGTTAGATCGTGTGTGTGCGATTTGTGCGTTCTTCTTGTGTTTGTTGGTTGTTCTTTGTGCTTGGAGATTTGTGAGATCCTCTTGGGGTTGTTGTCATCGGCGCACAACACATTTTTGGTCCTAAACACGAGACTTGTGTTCTGAGGCAAACTCAGCCAACGCCGGAAGCTCGCTTTTATACTTCAAAACGCAAGACTTGCGTTCTGCCTGCTTCAGAGTGTGACTTCCGCATTTTTAACTACAAACGCTATAATTGCATTTCAACACAATGTGAGGTCTGTGTTTCAACGGAGAAACACGAGACCCACCTTATGGCATGTCTTCAAGACATAAAAAGCCAAAAAGCCTTAACCTTCAGGGGTTCGAGGCTAGTTCCTTAGATGTTCCCTTAACGGACCTGAGGGTCTACCTGACAAGGAAGAGGAGCGTCCATCAAATTACCCCATGATGTCACTACAAGCAAGTCATCTTAGCAGTACTCTCTGATTGCCATTGCGATTTTTAGATAAATAAACCTTCGATTTTTATCCGGTTATTAGCGGCTTCAAACTCAGCCAAGAGATGACGATCCCAGAAGAAGAAATTATTTTCAAATGTCGATATCTATATGTGACTGCAAACATGGTGGGGCCATGTTCCACCCCAAGCAAGTCCAAAGGGAAGCAACTGGCTGTTAGTTCAGGGAAGCTGGATGCTGATAGATGTCCAGGTTTGAAGAATGTTCTTGTCGAATCTGAAGGGGTCACCGATACACTCGGACCCATACGAGAACAATCGCCCTGGTGGACTATAGTCTGGCGGCCAGGAGGATTGAGGTGAATGATGAGCACTCTACTATCATTGAATCCCAGTCTTCGAATTCTAATTCAGAGACAACCGCCATTGCTTACATGGCAAAAACTTCCAAGGAGGTGGCCAAGTGATTTGAAGAGCAGGCCCAAGTTCGAAGGGAACAATTCAATATGATTCGAACTCAGTAAGAATCTATCAACACCTTTATGCAGATGCTATCACAACTGCTTAAGGACAAAAGGAAATCCTTCTAAGAAGTTTAAAGGCAAACGGAAAGAACAGGAGAGCTTATCTTCTACAAATACTGAGAGTAAAGAGCATCTAATTCTAATCCACCCAAATCTTCATCTAAAGAGGAGGATAACTCAGAGAACGAGAGCAGTCATTCCAAGAGGATGAGCAAACTGGAGTAACGCCTTGAGGCCCTCGCAAACCGAGATGGTCTCCAAGATGAGGGGATAGTCTGACCCTCCCTAGCAGAGTGGGACACAGTTCCCTACTCTCCCAAGTTCAAGGTGTTGGCCCAGAGGCCTTTCACTCTTGTTTTGATGATGATTAACTCATGTAGTTATGTTTTCTAATAATCTTGTGATGTTTAGTTTCAGATACTTAACCAAGATATTAGTAGGTGACTAGCTTCAACAAAGATGTTTTGGAGCTTTCACATAGTGATTCAAGAGCCCGAGCGTCAAAGTTCATATCTAGCACTTATTGGAGTCAAGCTTGGTGGATCACGTTGGATCGAATCGACTTGGAGACGGCGTTCAATAAGAAGACTTCGGTACATAGTTTAGTTTTTGTTTAGATCCATTTGTTAAAGATTAGATAGTGTGATATGCTCAAGTTCAAATCACACACAAGTTTCATATTTATTGGTTTTCGGTTTTTGGTTTAACCGATCTTAGTTTTCATGAATAGATAAAATCAAAACAAGTTTACATGGTTTAATGTATATTAGATTTGTTCTATATACATGTATGCTTCATCTATTTCAACAAACTTAGTTTGATAGTCTATTTCATGAGTTTGGTGTTTTGGTATTTTAACAAAACGTATTTTTGGATTTATTTGTCAAAAACATTGATATATATCTTTATATGTATATTGGATTATATCCATATACTATATGCTTCAAGTTATTTCAAATATCATGTTTTTTTTATTTGGATGAGTTTTGGACAAAAAGAATTTTCAATTCAAAATCTAAGTTTTGGAAAATACGGAATTTGATTTTCGGTAAAATTTCCATAGCACAAAAGAGTTCAAAATGTTTGTAACTTGGTTTGATTTTTACTCAAACAAGTTTGTACTTCAAAGAGAATATAAGAACTTATTTTTGTGAATTTTTAGAGATTTTATGGGATTTATTTAGTAATTAAAAACCCTACTTTTCTAATCCCTAATTCTGTCTGCCAGGCTCTGGCGGTCGATCGGACCAGGAGTCGGTCGATCGGAACGGTCGACCAGACGTGCACACAAACGTGCACAAGGCCATATCAGTTGGCCGGTCGACCGAACGGTCGACCGACTGAAGGTAACCCACTCTTAGGTTGCCCCGGTCGACCGGACGGTCGACCGGCCAGAGAGCCGTTGCTCTCTGGTTCAGGGCCCAGTCGACCGAGCGGTCGACCGGAAGGCTCAACGGTCAAATTTTTGACCGTTGGCCGGTCGACTAGCCGGTGGACCGGAAGGTCAAAATTGACCTTTCTGCCAGCCAACGGGCAGATTCTATTTTGGGCCTATTTATACCCCATTTGAGGCAGTTTTGAGTAAGATTTTTAAGGAGAAAATTTTCATACTCTTCAAGTATTTTCCAGCAAAAGTTTTGGGTTCAAAATTCTTAATCTCTATTTGTTTTTAAAGTATTTTTATTTCAAAGAAAATAGTCTTTTGGGAATTTGTTTTTGGTCTAAAATTCTACATCTATTTGAAGATTTCCCAAGTGATTTTCTTGTTCAAAACACTTTGTTTTCTCACACTTGAGCTTATCATTCTATCCTCTCTATGGGATCTTTGTTTCTGTGAGAAAGAGATTGGTTTGTGATCTTTTGATCACCAAGTTGTAAACCCTCCTACTTTGTGTTATCCCTCTTGTGTAGAGGTTGATTTGTGGAGTAGTGGCTTTGTGCCCTATCCTTCTAGTGAGAGGTTGATTGGTTGTGTGGCTTTGTGCCCATCTCTCAAGTTGTGAGGTGATCGATTTGTGGTGGCTTTGTGCCTAGCCTCTAAGTGTAGAGGTTATTTTGGTTGAGAGAGGAGTTATGTACTCCATATTGTAATTGCCCCAAATCCTCAGTGGAGGTTCCCTGTGTGGGAGTCCTTTGTTGACGAGTTAGTAGAAATCCTTCTGTGTGAAGGCGGGGACGTAGAGCTGTGTGCTCGAACCTTGAAACAAATCTCGGTGTTTGCGTTTGATCCATTGACTCTAACTCTCTCTCTATTAATTTGTGCATCTATTCATATTGCCATATCATATACATGCTTGTGTTGTTTGTGTGTGCCTCACTTGTGTTTAACCACGAGAGCTTCATATAGCACCTCAACTCTTATTCAGAGGAATCAAGAGGAGTTAGTCCAGAGCCCTTCACCGGGAATTCGCCTACACTCATTGGTTACACATAGTGTGTTGCAATTAAGTTTTTAATTTTCGCATTTTGTTCTTTAGATTAGCCGTACACTTATTCACCCCCCTCTAGGTGCACTTTCAATTGGTATCAGAGCCTACGCTCCTGATATTAGGTTTAACCACTTAGGAGTGTGATCTTTGTTGCTAATCTACATTTGCATTTGCATTTGCATTTGCACACATATTATTTGCACTCATGGATTTCCCTCCCATGTTTGATATCTCTAGACTTGATATGTGGAAGGTTCTGATGAGTTGTCATTTAAAAACCCTAGGTTATAAAGTTTACCTTGCCATTACCAAAGAATCCTACCTTTGTGATAGCAGGCATATAGAGGCCAATGCACTAGCCCTAAAGGCACTTAGAGCATCTTTTGATAAAGAATATTTACATGTGTTTTCTCACTATGAGTCCGCTTTTGCAGTATGGAGCATTTTGACATCTCCAGAGCTACCAACGCTTATCAATAAGAAGAGGAGATCTAGGACAGTCAAGTCCGACGAACGTTGCCTCATGGTCCAAGGGAATGACTCCCTTGAGGTACAATCAGAAACTCAACTAGATGCTAGCACTAGTTCCTATTGCAATGAGTGTTTAGAGGCACAAGCCATGAATGATGAACTTTCTAAAAATTGTGAAAATTTGATTTCAAAATACAAACTTTTGAAAAAGAAAAGTCTTGATTTAAAAGAAGAAAATAAAATTTATCTTCTAGACTTGAGATTGTTTTGCAAGAAAGGGATGAAATTTCAAGTGTGACTCGCTTAAATCCCAACTTGATCTTGCACTTAATAAAAACAAAATTTTGAAAAGTAGAAATGATAGTGAATATGTTTTGAAGAAAAATAAGGATTTAACTTCAAAACTTGATTTTGTATTAAAAGAAAATAATTCTTTGAAAAATAAAATAAATTTGATTTCACAAGAATTGAAATATTGTTTAAAGAAAAATGTTTCTTTGAAAATGATTTAGATTCTCATGTTTGCCATGCTAGTGTAGCTTCACATCCTAACTTACCTATTGCATGCACCTCTTCTATAATTGAAATTGATATATCTATGCTTAAGAAGAGTGTTGATTGTTTAGGCTTCACTTTGAGCCATTGTGTTTTGAACCACTCACGTTTAGAATCTATGTTTCGAAAGAAACAAGTTCCATCTTTACATGCACACCATCCACGACATACACATGCTTCGCACGTTCATGTACATAATACTATGTATGCTCATGTGTACACTTGTACACATTGTAGACGTAAGGGTCACCTTGCTAAATTTTGCTATGATCATATACATGATTCAAATTTAGCAACTAAATTTGTTTTGGTTAGGAAAGGAACTAACCCCCATGGACCCAAAAGAGTGTGGGTACCAAAGACCACCCCTATTGTATTTCATGTAGATGTGGGCTCTCGCATGATGTGAGAGTGATGGTGCCTTGAGGTGGATGCGTTTCGAGCTTAAAAGAGCACTATTTGGATGCATCACTTTCAAGCGGAGTTTGGTGGGAGGACCACCTTGTTTTGAAAATATGGAGAGTTGCCCTTATGGTTTTGGTAACAATCTCTTACTCCTCATTTATTATTTACATGCTTTTCATATCATTGATTTTTAGCATGTTTTGATGTTTCATGATTAGTATGTTATATGTCATGATATTTAGATTAGTGATATACATGTTTAGTTATTTGAGACACTCATGTTTAATATGAATTTATATCTCTGTGTTCTCACATTTGTTTTAACTAATGTGTATGTCCTAGATCTATGCATATGCATGTACATAATGATCATATGTATGTTTATGAGTTTTTTTTTGTTTTGATACTTCATGATTTGAATATATGTTTAGATGTTTGTTTTCATTAAGACTTGGATATATACTTGTACAACTAGTGAGCCACAAATAGATCATTATATGTTTGTGCTTGAAAGCTCATTTATACTCATTAGATGTACTAGTATAGCCTAGTTTTGATGATTCATGCATTTGACTTGTATTCTCATTTTCTACATGTTTTTCATATTTATATGTTTAGCTTCATGTATATTGTTCGCGATTCGAAATTCATGAAAAACTCCATCGTTGTTGAATCACGTACAAGTTATAAAACCTAAACTTACTAAAATCTTTTTAGCAAAGTGTGTAGTGGCAAGTATAGGATCGAGTCCACAGAGACTTGTTCTTGAAATTTTAGTTATTAAAAATCTCACTTTTATCTTATTCTAGTTAAGAAATCCCTTGGATGAAGATTGAAATTTTATTTTTTTAAAAATAAATAAATAAATAAAGATCTTGAAGAAGAAAGCAAAAGAAAAATAAAAATATGAAGAAAGCAAAAGAAGAAAGAAATACTAACCTTTTTGCGAAGATTTGAATACCCAAAATAAAAAAAGAAATTAAAAGATTCGTACGAAGGGAAGAGGAAGATGAACCAGTGAACTTATTTCTTATCGTCGCCTTGTTGTCTCTCTTCTCCAAGCGATGCTGAAACAAAAGAAGTTAATAAAAGAAAAGAGATGACTTCATGGATCAAATATGAAAGAAAAAAAATAGCAAAAAAATAAAGAGAAAATTAAAGAAAAACTTAGACTGAAAGCCGCAAGATCGTGAAGAAGAATTCTGAATTTTATTCTATAAGCATCAAATACAAAGCTCTTAACCTCTCCAATCTCACATTACAACGCTCAAAATTTTCTTTTTCTAACTTTTCAGCCCTCTGGTGTCCTCTCATCTCTCAAAGAATACATGTATTTATAGGAAAAATAATGATAAGGGAGAGTGTAGGGAGATAGGAAGAGTTGGCTACTTTTGAGTTTCAATCTTCCCCTTATCTCCAAACTGGATTTATCCAGAATTCTGTTCTGCAGCTTGATGGAGTATTGATTGCTGAATATTACTTAACAGATGATAGAATTTGAAAAGTGATCAACATAAGAGTTGTAACCCTTTAAATCTTCTTCTGGATCATCTTGAATCATCAGATTTGAGATTCGGTAGCGAAAGTTATGATTCAAATAGTAAAATGTATCCAGTCAGAATCTGAGTCAAACTTGCTTCATCCTATCCGTTGATCTTTTCTGTATTTGATATTATCCTCGGTTGATCTTTAGCTAACCATAATGGATTTATAGAAATCTGAATTTTACCGATTTCCATTTGTTGTTATCTTTCTGATTTGCTCTGATCTTCAGCTGAATATTTCTCCCAATCCTTGATTTGTTCTAACTAGATCTGGGATCATCCTCAGCTAACCAAATATATCCAGTTAAATCTGATTTTAATTGGTATTTATTTGATTTAATCCTCTTTCTCTTCATTATTATCTTCTGCAAAATAGATATTTAAGATAAGAAAATTAGCAGATTTATTACACGATAAATGTAGGAGTGTAATGAAAAGAATGCAAAATATGTGTACGATCACACTCCCACACCTATCTTTTGCTCGTCCTCGAGCAAAACAAAACTAACCTAAGATTTTTATTGGACCACTTTCACAGGTCACGCGATTGCACTTAGCATGTGCAACAAGCCTTTAAACCTCTAGGTTACCCCTAGAGGAGGAGTTGTAATCTCCTGAGGGTTTTCAGTGGATTACACCCACAAAATCCATAAAGAAACGAAATAATTTGTTAGTATTTTTGAAAATACATTTTGAAAAGAAGAGAAACTATTTGAAGTGTTATTACAAGTATTAAGCAACTTGTAAGTTATAAGAGTATCGAATTATTCATCCCTAGACTTAGCCTCTATTCAAATATTTGTTATCAATTAAGGTTAGGAATAAAATTGTATTCTCATCTACTCTATTATTTTACCCTAAATTATATGCATCTTATGGCCGTGAATATTTTGACTAATGGTTCTTCAATTATAACTCTTATGTCTTATTTGTATTATTTGTATATATAAGGGTGGTAATATTCCTTAGCTTTCTTAGGCTTTCTAATTTGCCCATGTAATGAGCCTTAGTCGGTGACTCCCAAGCCGGACGGTTTTAGTGCACCGAGTGAGAAAACACCCCCAAGGACTTAAGACTCAAGCAAACAAGGCCACAAAACTAAGGATTTATTTGGTGATATGAACCACTTTTAGGCGTGAATAATCATGCTTTATGAGGCACAAAAATCCAACTTAATCAGAGGATTCTTATTATATATAATATATTTTTTCTTCTTTTTTTTTTGAAGGCATAAGAATCTTTGTTTTTGAACCCTAAGTATGTAAGTATATAAAAGATGCATATTTTATCAAGGTAAAAATCAAGACTGGATTACTTTTTCAATTTTTTCTTCCTATCCATAGAAATTAAACAAATATTCTTATTTCAACCAAGTATAAGAAATCCTAATTATGGTTCTCTTATTCCTTAAAATTAACTTAATTTCTTGCAAAAATAAGTCAAAGCATTATTTTTCTTTTCAAAAAGTTTTTTTTTGGTAACAAAGAAAATTTTTTTATATATATTTTTATTTTTTTAATCTTTTTTTATTATTATTTTTTCTTTTTTAGAAAACCTATGTTAACCCTCCCCCACACTTATCTCATGCATTGTCCTCAATGTATGAATGAATGCATAACATGCTACAAATGTAAGAATGTGAAAGGTAGGTAGTACCTGATGAGGACGAGTGGATGTCATTCATCATTGTTCAGTTAAGAGAAAAAAATACAAAAACTATAATACATAAATGGATCCCTAATATATATAGAGATCAATCCTGATAAATAGGATCTTCCAGAAGGATTTCCTCTACTTCAGGGCTCAGATACTTACGGTATGGTTTTAAACGATGGTCATTTACTTGAAAAGTGGTACCATCCGTGGTATTGTGGACCTCAATTGCACCATGTGAGTGTACCTTATGAACAATGTATGGACCAGTCCAATGAGATTTCAGTTTTCCCGAAAAGAGATGTAGACAGGAATTGTACAGGAAGACTTTTTGCCCTGGTTAAAATTTCTTCCGAGTTATGATCCTATCATGCATAATCTTCATACGATCCTTGTTTCGTTTTGAACAGTCATATGCATCATTCCTTATCTCTTCAAGCTCATCTAGTTGAAGTTTCCTAGACTCTCCTGTCTTGTCTAGATCAAAATTTAGGCGTTTGATTGCCCAGTATGTTTTATGTTCTAACTCGACAGGAAGATGGCAAGCCTTGCCATAAACTAACCTATATGGAGACATTCCAATAGGAGTTTTGAATGCAGTTCTATATGCCCATAAGACATCAGTCAGGCGAAGAGACCAATATTTTCTAGTGGTGTTCACAGTTTTCTCTATAATGGTCTTGATGGCTCGATTGGAAACTTCTACTTAGCCACTAGTCTGAGGGTGATAAGGGTGGCTACTCTATGATTGATGCAATATTTTCTCACTAAGGCTTCAAATGTACGATTGCAGAAATGTTTTCAACCATCGCTGATGATTGCACAAGGAAAGCCAAAACGAGAGAATACATTCTCTTTCAAGAAGTTTACCACAACTTTGTAGTCATTAGTTTTATATGCTACCGCCTCTATCCATTTAGAGACGTAGTCAACTGCTATAAGGATATATTGGTATCCATGGGATATAGGAAAGGAACCCATGAAGTCAATGCCCCAAACATCGTAGATTTTGACAACTAAGATTAGGTTTAACGGTATTTCATTCCGGCGTGCAATCTTCCCTAATCGTTGACAACGATCACATGATTGACAATAGGCATGAGCGTCACGAAATAGAGTGGGCCAATAAAAACCACATTGCAAAATTTTTGCAGCAGTTTTCTTCCCCACTAAAAAGACCTCCACAGGCTTGGTCATGGCAAAATGAAAGGATGCTCCTAAATTCTTAGTCAGGAATGCAGCGTCGAATAATCTGATCTGGACAGTATTTGAACAAATATGGTTCATCCCAGAAGAACCATTTAATCTTAGCTAAGAAACGCAATCGTTCTTGCTTGGTCCATGAATCGGGCATCTGTTCCATGACAAGATAATTCACAATGTCAGCATACCATGGAACAATTGAAGAGGAGAGGGACATTAACTGCTCATCAGGAAATGTCTCAAGAACACGTAGTGAGTTGGACACAGATTCGACCACAATCCTAGACAAATGATCTGCTACAATATTCTCAGCTCCCTTTTTATTATGAATTTGTAAGTCGAATTCCTATAGGAGTAAGATCCAACGGATTAAACGGGCTTTAGCATCTTTTTTCGTGAGAAGGTACTTTAAAGCTGCATGATCGGTGTAGATTAGGACCTTAGAACCTATAAGGTATGGACGAAATTTGTCAAGAGCGAAAATGACTGCCAACAACTCTTTTTCAGTGGTGGAATAATTCAGTTGGGCCTCGTTAAGAGTCTTACTGGCATAGGAAATGACATGAGGAAGTTTATCCAGTCGTTGGCCTAGGACAACCCCTACAGCATGTTGGAAGCGTCACACATCACCTCAAATGGGAGATTCCAATCAGGTGGTCGGATGATGGGTGCCGTGATTAACTCGGTCTTTAGCCTTTCAAAGGCTTCCAAACAAGAAGGGGTGAACTCAAAAGGAACATCCTTTGCTAGAAGATCACAAAGAGGTTTGGAGATTTTGGAAAAATCTTTGATAAAGCGGCGGTAAAATCCAGCATGGCCTAGGAACGATTGCACCTCCCGAACAGTTCTAGGAGGTGGTAATTTGGTGATTAGCTCTACCTTAGCTTTATGAACCTCTATACCTCTATCAGAAACAATGTGTCCTAAGACAATCTTAGATTTCACCATGAAATAGCACTTTTCCCAATTAAGAACTAGGTTCTTCTCTTACATCTTATCAATATCAATGATAAATGATATAAACCCTCATCAAAAGTAGACCCAAAGACAGAGAAGTCATCCATGAAAACCTCTAGAAATCGCTCAACCATATCTGAAAAGATGCTCAACATACACCGCTGAAAAGTAGCCGGTGCATTGCATAGCCCAAAGGGCATGCGACAATATGCAAATGTGCCAACGGACATGTGAATGTCATTTTCTCTTGGTCCTCACACGCAATGTGGATTTGGTTATATCCTGAATAACCATCGAGGAAGGAGTAGTATGCGTGACCGGCGATACGTTCTAATATTTGGTCGATGAAAGGCAGAGGAAAATGATCTTTCCTAGTCATGGAGTTGAGTTTTCTATAGCTTATGCACACTCGCCAACCAGTTTGAACACGAGTTGGAACCAACTCATTGTTCTCATTAGTAACAACTGTGACTCCAGACTTTTTCAGTACAACTTGTATTGGACTAACCCAGTGACTATCAGAGATA
Organism: Agave tequilana; assembly: GCA_038442645.1. NCBI lineage: Eukaryota > Viridiplantae > Streptophyta > Magnoliopsida > Asparagales > Asparagaceae > Agave > Agave tequilana. The sequence goes on along the minus strand of JAVJIF010002044.1, from coordinate 257,597 downwards.
GGGTAAATGATACCCGCATCTAATAATTTTATTATCTCCGCTCTCACCACCTCTTTCAAAACAGGGTTTAAACGCCTCTGTGGTCTCTCGAGGTCTTGGCATTCTCTTCAAGATGAATTTGGTGCATTACCACAGAGGGGCTAATTCCCTTAATATCTGCTATGGTCCATCCTATGGCTTTCTTATGTTCCTCAAGAACATTTAGCAACTTTCTTCTTGGTCCTTATCTAAATGAGATGATATAATTACAGGCAAGGTTTCTGACTTACCTAGAAGGCATACTTCAATGTGTCAGGTAAAGGTTTGAGCTCCAACTTGGGAGGCTCAACGATTGATGGAACAGGAACAGATGTTGACAGTGGTGAGAGTTCTACCTTAAGCCTCCATAGGTTGGTGTCCATGATGGGGACAGAATCTAACAATGCGTTCACCTCTTCTATAGACTCCTCAATATCAAAATTCATTCAAAAATGGGCCAAGCATTTCTCCAAGGGGTCTTCATAGCAAGACTCCTCAAAGGTGTGATTGACCGACACATCAATCATGTTGATCTCCTCATGATCGTACATTACATGTGGTGGGGAACTAGTATGGAAAACGTTTAGCTCAACTGTCATATTCCTAAATGACAAGGTCATGACTCCATTCCTGCATCTAATAACAACATCAGTAGTAGCAAAAAATGGTCTCCGTAAAATCACAGGGAAGTGATTGTTTGGATCTCTAACTGATTCAGTGTCTAAGACCACAAAGTCAGAAGGAAAATAGAATTCGTCGACCTTCAAAATAACATCCTCAATAATTCCCTTGGGGACCTTAACTGACCTATCTGCTAGAAGCAATGTAAGGTTAGCGGGTTGATTGGTCGCTAATGTTGCACATTTATTATCATATTCCCATACTTATTATAAAATAAACTCTGCATTGTTCTAATTAAATGTTTAATTTATTTGCAGGCCCATTCCTAAGGAGAGTGAAGAGAAATGAGCCCAAAAGCCCACCAAATTCTGAAATAAATCAGAATTAATTCGAACTCAATTGAATCAGGGCAAAATCAGAAAGGTTGAAAACCAGTTAAGAAGAATCCTCCCAGAATCGATCGGTTGAAGCAAAGATCAAAGGCCATTTCGTCAAAATTCCGGACTTAAACGAGAAATCCAACTAAAGATAAAATCAGAACGCGAAGCCGGGGAGCTCCACCAACAGGCTGTGGCCACCTGGCCACAGCAAGGCCGCGGAAACGCGGCCAAAACCGCATTTTCGCGGCTCAGTTATGGAGTTAGGGGGAGCGTTTGACCGCGTTTCCGCGGCTCAGTTATGGAGTTAGGGGGAGCTTTTGCTCCCCTATCTTTATCCTCTCATGTGGTTGGGTTTTTGCCTATAAAAGGGCATGATTTGCACTGAAAATGGGACGATTATGCAGAGATAGGATTTAGTCCAGTTTTCATTCTTTGTAGTATAGGTTTTTGTTTCTTTTTATGTAATTTTAAATTGTATGTAAGCTTAGGTTAGATTGAGATTCATGTAAGTAAGAGAGAGAGGCTTATGATGAAAGTGACACCAATGTACCCTCCTCCTTTCTTCCATCGTTTCAAGAAATAAAAGGTAATATTTTTTTATGTTCTTCTTTACTTTCATTTTCTTCTTCTTCTTTCTACTTTACCTCTTTTAATTTTGATGAGAATGCAAGTGAATCCAGAAGCATAAGTATAATAATGTTTTCGTGAGTGCCAACGATTATTCATGATGACGTTCTCCTCCTCAAGATCCGTATCACTTCATTCTTGTTCGTCTTGATGATATAATGTGAATGGGGACTGAGCTCGGTCCTATGGCTTATGCGTTGAACGCCTCCGAAGCAAGGTAGAACATGCAAGGGTTCTAGGTAAGTCATCAACCAAACTAGGTGAGTACTTCTTTAATCTTCTTTCTTTTCTTTTATTTCTTAGTTTAGATCACCAACACGATTTCTTCCAAATCTCTTTCACTCTTTCATTTTCTTTGTACATAGTCATTTTTTGATTTTCTCGACCTTCTCATCTATCGCTTTCTTTTTAACTTTAACCTAACTCTTTTTCATTTTCATTTCTTAAAACAAAGAAGAACCTTCATTTTTTCTTCACAAAGATTTCAATACAACCTTGAACGCTTCTATTGCTAACCCTCCTTGTGGATCACGACCCGCATAGCCACTTGCTATCGCGGTAGAATTGAGCACTTGAACATCTCTATTTTGAAGTTCTAAAATTTTGTATTTTTTGTGCAGGTTCAAGCTTCAATCAATTTTTGGCGCCGTTGCCGTGGAGGGTAACGATTTTTATTGAATTTTTGAACTAAAACGAAAATTTCTTCTTTGTTGCAGGTTACAGGGCAGGAAAAGCAGGAAAACAAAGATTGCAATAACATATAAGTGGTCTTGGCCTTTGTTCCAGAAAACAGAGACCAAGTACCCTCTGAATTGCCGCGTATGCTCGGCTCTAGCCGTGTTTCCGCGGTAAGGAAGAGTTCACTATTGACTGGCATTTTGCAGGGCTACTTGCTTTGCAAAATTAGAGTTTATGCAAACTTTATTTCTTGTATGCTATCATTAGGAACCTGCTAATAAACCAACAGTAAAATACTTGTTGAAAAAGTTAAAAAATTGATTAGACGTTTGCATTTTAAGCACGTGTCTTTTCAATTCATTTACTTTACTGTTGAAGAGTGCTGGAGAAGGTACGTTCGCATTGCATTTAGAATAGGACTTATCTCTTGGTTGATTTACATCGCTTTGAGTGAATCTTGTTTGCATATCTTGTACACTTGCACAAACTGATCTTAAGGGCACCACCCCATAACAAGATAAGGTGGGAATTTAATCACCCTTCCTTGGCCCAAAAATCAGATTCCAAGCACTGACTAACCCGAGCCTAACTAAAATGAGTAGACGTTGGCCCTAGGGACATCTCGGACTCAATTAGGAGATTATCCTAAGGGGAAAAGGTGTTAGAATTTGACTCCTGCCAAATCAGTGTCTAGGAAAGGGATTAAGGGTCGAAAGCCCGAAGATTGGTGGTTATTTAATTAAGGAACGTCTTTTGACGGAAAACCTCCCACCAATCTTGCCCTGACCTGGCTGATTAGCTTTTGGTCTAAGTCTACATTATACCTCCCGTGGACAGTCTAACCAGTTAAGAGTCATTTAGGTCATAGGTCTACCCTAACTTAGTTTAGAATTTTTATTTTTATTTGTTTGCTTATTTGTTTGTTTGTTTTTCTTTATTTGTATTCTATTGTGTGATATGGCTTATAATAACAATTTTTTCAATTTTAATAGTAATTCATATTACACACCGACCTATTTTTCGGATATTACCAACCCGATATATCATAACTTTGACCAACATAGTGTGCCGGATTGGTCTTATCCGAATCAATATAACCCGTGCCCTCAATCTTATAACCATAATTTCCATAATAATTTTAACTCTTCACAGAGTCAGTGGGGATTCACCTTCCCGAGTCCAATTTTCAACCAACTTGTCCTCCTTATCTACCTGGTCCACAATACTTCGAAGATTCATACTCAGTTCCACCAGTCCAAAATAAAAGACCATCAATTTTGAAATGAGTATGCGTGAGTCCAAACCACAATCACAAAATCTGATGGACTCACAATTTTACCACCAATTTCAAAACAACACTTCATCTTTTCAAGACCAATCGCAACAAAACGATGAACCTATCAACTATGAAAAGATGCTTGAAGCCATGACTCAGGCTCAAAACGCTCGTAATCACGACATAGATATGATGGTCCAATCTCTACGTTCTCACCGTGTGACCAGTTCTAATGTCGGTAACCATTCTGTTAGAGCCAAAGAGTCATGTTGTTTTGGAACACAAGGTTCCATTTCAGCACAATCATTTGAACTTGCCCAACTACAAATTTTGAAAGTGACATTGACAGTTTGGCAAGTTATCCCTTTCCTGAAATTGAACTTGAAAATGAATATGATCATAAACCTCAACTTAGTGATTCAATTTTACTTCCTGATTCAATTATGACTCCGGTGTCTTCACCTAATTTCAACCTTTTTCCCGAGTCAACATTGGATTCTGTGCCAATTCATCATGAAATTGAATCACCCATCTTTGATGATCATATTAAACTTGGCCAATTTTACACTTTTGAAAGTCCTATTGACAAATTGGCAAGTTCTCATTTTTATGACATTGAACTCAATGAGAAATGTGACCTAGATTCTCAAATCTGTGATCCAGTTCAAATTCCCGAATCAATATTGACTCCTGTTTTGTTACCCGACTTGAGTAATATTTTAGAGTCAGTTTTGATTCCCACAACTATCATTTTTGAACTTGAATCACCAATATTAAGTCACATTCCATTGTTGAAAAATAATGTGGACTTGAGTTTCAACTTCTTGACTTGGACCCGCTTCTTGAACCAATCTCGACTCCTGAATCTTTACTTGACTTAAGTCACCTTCCTGAGTCGGTATTAGTTCCTATACTTTCTGAGTCTAAGTCAATCATTCTATCTTTTGACACTCCATTTTGGGACAAGGCGGTTGACAAATTTGACTCCAAAATTAATTATGGAATTTGGAAATTAGATGGGGTTAAATTTTTAATAAAAATCCTTCATGGATACATCATTTTAATGGGTTATATTAGAGAGATTTCTGGTGGGTTCCTCCGAACTCCACGAAAAGTTGATTGGGCCGCATTTCGTGGACCAATCAGACCACCACCGGAACCACCACCTTAAGGTAACATTTTCCTTTCCTTTCTTCTTTTTCATGCATCCATGCATTAATTCATACATTGAGGACAATGCATGAGAGAGGTGTGGGGGAGGGTTCTAACATAACTTAGGAATAAAATAAAAAATAAAAATAAAAAAAATTAACATTTTCTTTACTTTTAAAACTTTTTGAAAATAGAAACAATATTTTGACATATTTTTTGTATGAAATTAAGTCAATTTTAAGGAATAGGAAAATCAAAATTAGGATTTCTTAAATTTGATCAAATAGATTATTTGTTTGATTTTTAGGGTTAGGAAGATAATTTGTCAAAATAATTTAGTCTTGATCTTTACCTTAATGAAATATGCACACTTCATACACTTACACACTTAGGGTTCAAAAATAAAGATTCTTATGCCTTATATATATAAAAAAAATCTATGAAAAATGAACAAATCTAATTATTGATTAGTTAGGTACTTTGGCCTAAGCAAGCCTTAGTATTTATGCGAAAGATGATTAGATAAGTCTGAGAAAAATATATATATAAAAATCCTCTGATTAAGCTGGGTATTTGTGCCTAATAAAGCATAAGTATTCACGCCTAAAAGGGGTTCAAATAATAAAATCCTTAGTTTTGTGGCCTTATTTGCTCGAGTCCTTAAGTCCTTGGGGTGTTTTCTCACCTGGTGCCCTAAGACCGTTTGGTTTGGGAGTCATCAATTAAAGGCTCGTTACATGGGCAGATTAGAAAGCCTAATAGAACTAAGAAATAATACCACAAAAATATATATAAATAAATGAGGCATAAGAGTTAGAGTTAATGAACCCTTAGTCAAAATTTTCACAGTCACAAGGTGCATATGACTTAGGGTAAAGTAATAGACTAGATGAGAAGTACAATTTGACTCCTTACTTTGATTGATAACAAATTGTTGAATAGAGACTAAGTTTAAGAATGAAAAATTCAATTTTCCTATAACTTATAGATTACTTAAATCTTACAATTATATTTCAAATATTTTTCTCTTTCAAAATGCTTTTCGAAAAGACTAACTCTTTGTTTCTCTTTCTTTATGGATTTTGTGGGTGTAATCTTCTGAAAACCCTCATGAGACAAAACTCGTCCTCTAAGGGAAACCTAGAGGTTTAACGGCTTGTTGCACATGCTCAGTGCAATCGCGTGACCTGCGAAAGTGGTCTAATAATCCTTAGTATAGTTTAGTTGTTTTGCTCGAGGACGAGCAAAAGATAGGTATGGGGGTGTGATTGGTCGCTAATGTTGCACATTTATTATCATATTCCCATACTTATTATAGAATAAACTCTGCATTGTCCTAAATAAATGTTTAATTTATTTGCAGGCCCATTCCTAAAGGAGAGTGAAGAGAAATGAGCCCAAAAGCCCACCAAATTCTGAATTAAATCAGAATTAATTCGAACTCTATTGAATCAGGGCAAAATCAGAGAGGTTGAAAATCGGTTGAGAAGAATCCTCCCAGAATCGATCGGTTGAAGCAAAGATCAAAGGCCATTTCGTCAAAATTTCAGACTTAAACGAGAAATCCAACTGAAGATAAAACCAGAACGCGAAGCCGGGGAGCTCCACCAACAGGCTGTGGCCACCTGGCCACAGCAAGGCCGCGGAAACGCGGCCAAAACTGCATTTCCGTGGCTCTGTTATGGAGTTAGGGGAGTGTTTGCTCCCCCTATCTTTATCCTCTCTTGTAGGTTGGGTTTTTGCCTATAAAAGGGCAGGATTTACACTGAAAATGGGACGATCATGCAGAGATAGGATTTAGTCTAGTTTTCATTCTTTGTAGTATAGGTTTTTGTTTTCTTTTTATGTAATTTTAAATTTGTATGTAAGCTTAGTTAGATTGAGATTCATGTAAGTAAGAGAGAGAGGCTTATGTTGAGAGTGACACCAATGTACCCTCCTCCTTTCTTCCATCGTTTCAAGAAATAAAAGGTAATATTTTTTTATGTTCTTCTTTACTTTCATTTTCTTCTTCTTCTTTCTACTTTACCTCTTTTGGTTTTGATAAGAATGCAAGTGAATCCAGAAGCATAAGTATAACAATATTTTCGTGAGTGCCAACGATTATTCATGATGACGTTCTCCTCCTGAAGATCCGTATCACTTCATTCTTGTTCGTCTTGATGATATAATGTGAATGGGGATTGAGCTTGATCCTATGGCTTATGCGTTGAACGCCTCCGAAGCAAGGTAGAACATGCAAGGGTTCCAGATAAGTCATCAACCAAACTAGGTGAGTACTTCTTTAATCTTCTTTCTTTTCTTTTATTTCTTAGTTTAGATCACCAACACGATTTCTTCCAAATCTCTTTCACTCTTTCATTTTCTTTGTACATAGTCATTTTCTGATTTTCTCGACCTTCTCATCTATCGCTTTCTTTTAACTTTAACCTAACTCTTTTTCATTTTCATTTCTTAAAACAAGAAGAACCTTCGTTTTTTCTTCACAAAGATTTCAATACAAACCTTGAACGCTTCTATCGCTAACTCTCCTTGTGGATCACGACCCGCATAGCCACTTGCTATCGCGGTAGAATTGAGCACTTGCACATCTCTATTTTGAAGTTCTAAAATTTTGTATTTTTTGTGCAGGTTCAAGCTTCAATCATGGGTTGTAACTCCCCTAAGCCTAATTGTTTGTACATAGAATAGGGTAAAAGGTTTACACTTGCCCCTAAATCTAATAGACAACGATCCATAACCTGATCTGCTATCCTAATAGAAATAGTTGGACTCCCTGGATCCTCATATTTGGGTGCAATGGGTTGCTGGATGAGACATGATACTTGTGTAGCAAATGCAGCTTCACGAGGCATAGAACTTTTCCTCTTGACCGTGGTTAGGTCTTTTAGAAATTTAGCATTTGAAGGTATCTGATTAATGGCATCCAAGAACGGAATATTGATTTGGATGTTTTTGAAAACTTCTAAAATTCCCTCACAGTGATTTTTCTTCCTAGTTGGTTGAAGACGTTGAGGAAATGGGGCTTTGGGCACAAAAGATTTATCTTGATTGTCAACAATAACTTGATCATCTTTCTTTGTTGACTCCTTTGGTTCCTTTTTTTCTTTTTCTTTTACAATATTAGGATTATTTGGTGGATCTTGGACTTGGTTGTCCACTCTCTTGCCTGACCGTAAAGTGTGGATGGATTGGACTTGACGGTTTGAATCAGAACTAATTTCAAACTGGCCTATTGGAGTATTTTGAGGAGCAGGTTGTCCTCTCGGATTGGGCACAGTTTGACTAGGGAAATGTCCTTTCTCTCTCTCCCTAACAGTTGTAGCTAACTGTTCTATCTGAACCTCGATCCTGGCTATCGTCTGATCCTGATTGTGACACATTTGGGCTTGAGTTTGATTAGTTATTAGTTAGCTCTGCATGAATTGTTGGAGAGTGTCCTCTAAAGATGGTTTTCTTTGATTGGGAGGGAATATGGAGGAACAAATGGTGTTGTATTGAATTGATTTCTCTTGTGAAATTGATTATTAGAAGATGGTCCTTGAAATGATGATGATCCACCATATCTTTGTCCTTGAGGAGACTTCCATGAAGGGTTGGGATGATTCCGCCATCCCGGATTGTATGTTTCACTAAATGGGTTGTTGTTGGGATTGGGCTTGCGAAATGTATTGAGTACATTTGCTTGCTCCGCTTTGATAATTGGCAACCCGGGGCATTGTTCAACCAAGTGGTCTTGGCTGTCGCAAAGGACACAAATGGGAGACACCACTGGCTTGGATGTTTCGGGAGCTGAAGATTGTGCTCCCTTGTTCAATTCTAATGCTTCAAGTCTTCGTACTACTGATGTCAATTTGGCATCACTCTCAAAATTAGGGTTGACTTTATGTATACCACCCTTGTTAGTGGCAGTTGAGGTGGTAAGTTGCTTATTATCAACACTAACAGGCTCCCATTGTAGAGTATTTTCTGCCACCTCTTCAAGAATTGCCATGCATCATCGGCCGTTTTGCTCGTGAATGTTCCATTGCAAGGGATTCAATCATGGTCTTATTCGAGTAGTCTAACCCTTCGTAAAGAATTTGAATCAAACGGATCTTTTCGAATCCGTGATGGGGACACTCAAGTAAAAGATCCTTGAATCTTTCAAAATATGTGAAGAATGTCTCCCCATTAGTTGATGGAAGGTGTTGAGGGCTAGACGTATGGTAGCAGTTTTCTACTTAGAATAGAACTTCCTATAGAAGGCTTCGGCTAATCCTACCTAAGTAGAAATTGAACCTGGTTGGAGAGAAAGAAGCCAAGATTTGGCTCTTTCTTTTAGAGAAAATGGGAATAACCTAAGTTTTAGGGATTCTTCTGTATTTGATGATACTTCATGGTCCCACAAATATCCTCAAATTCCCTAACGTGTTGATATGGTTCTCATTTGCCAATCACCGAAAGACTGGAAGCATCTGTATCATCCCGGATTTAATCTCGAAATTTACCGTAAGGGCTGGCAAGGTGATACAGGAAGGTTGGGGGGACCTTGTAGGATACATGTAATCCTTTAAGGTCATTTGTTTGGTTTCATTAATGTCACCCATTGTTGCAGTAGGGTCAGAAACAATAATGGATTCTAATCGACTCTTAATACGAACCCACTTTCGCATGAACCAGGGTACTGCCCCGATGAAGGATTTTCTAAATCCTAGATAAGATTACACACAAGACTACTCAACCAATCAATTGCAATCAAGTGTTTTTTTATCTTGAATTTAATTTAAAGGTAATCAGTTTTTTTTCCACTAATCTTAAGAGAATAGAATTCTCCCTAGTTAGACAGCTTCTAACTGGGTTGGAAGGATAGTGGGTTTACCGGTTAAACCCGTCAAACAAGCGATTCGACTCTCCCCCAGGCTGGGCACTTACTAAATTCAGCCACCCTTTCTTAGACAGGAAAGTTCCTCGGTCCTTCTTCCAGGCCAGGCACCGCCGCAATGGCTAAGTCACCCTTTCTAGATAAGAAAGCACTCTTTCGTGAGCTTGAAAGTGTTCGCCGGAGTCTTCCCAAAACAGTTCCACTTAAATGAGCTCGAAATCCTAGTGGCTGAGTTCTAATTGATTTTAAATTAGTTCAAGCTTAGGAAAAAAACTTATATGCGGTTGTGATTTTCGAGCCAAGAAACGGGTGATGAAATCCAGACCTTATGTGAGAGGGGACAGCTCTTAAGATCTTTTTATGCAAGTATGCACTAATGCAGCACAAAATTCAATCGATAAGCACCTCCAAAATCCTACAGACAAGAGATTCGTGGGTAGAGTTAGAAAATACTAACCTTTCCGGCGACTCTGAAGCAACAAGTTTTTATTTATTTTTATTTTAGCAAAGCAATATGTCATAAGCAAGCAAGCTTATTCTTGTTGTGCAAGTCTTCTTTTGTTCATGCAATATCCCTGCAAAAAAATTTGAAATTAAATCTTAGGGATGAAAAGAAAAATAATAAAAAGAATTCTGAATTTTTTTAATTTTTGATAATTTTTTAATAAATTTTTTTAATATTAAACTAGAAAAAGATTAGATGTTGATTTTTCAAAACCAAAAATTTTCAAAAGTCCCCGGCAACGGCGCCAAAAACTGTTCGCCATTCGAAATTCATGAAAAACTCCATCGTTGTTGAATCACGTACAAGTTATAAAACCTAAACTTACTAAAATCTTTTTGGCAAAGTGTGTAATGGCAAGTATAGGATCGAATCTACAGAGACTTGTTCTTGAAATTTTAGTTATTAAAAATCTCACTTTTATCTTATTCTAGTTGAGAAATCCCTTAGATGACGATTGGAATTTTGTTTTTTTAAAAAAATAAATAAATAAAGATCTTGAAGAAGAAAGCAAAAGAAAAATAAAAATATGAAGAAAGCAAAAGAAGAAAGAAATACTAACGTTTTTGCGAAGATTTGAATACCCAAAATAAAAAAAAAATTAAAAGATTGGTACGAAGGGAAGAGGAAGATGAACCAGTGAACTTATTTCTTATCGTCGCCTTGTTGTCTCTCTCCTCCAAGCGATGCTGAAACAAAAGAAGTTAATAAAAGAAAAGAGATGACTTCATGGAATCAAATATGAAAGAAAAGAATAGCAAAAAAATAAAGAGAAAACTAAAGAAAAACTTAGACTGAACGCATCAAGATCGTGAAGAAGAATTCTGAATTTTATTCCATAAGCATCAAATACAAAGCTCTTGACCTCTCCAATCTCGCATTACAACGCTCAAAATTTTCTTTTTCTAGCTTTTCAACCCTCTGATGTCCTCTCATCTCTCAATGAATACAGGTATTTATAGGAAAAATAATGATAAGGGAGAGTGTAGGGAGATAGGAAGAGTTGGCTATTTTTGAATTTCAATCTTCCCCTTATCTTCAAACTTGATTTATCCAGAATTTTGTTCTGCAGCTTGATGGAGTGTTGATTGCTAAATATTGCTTAACAGATGATAAAATTTGAAACAGTGATCAACATAAGAGTTGTAGCCCTTTAAATCTTCTTTCTGGATCATCTTGAATCATCAGATTTGAGATTCGGTAGCGAAAGTTATGATTCAAATAGTAAAATATATCCAGTCAGAATCTGAGTAAACTTACTTCATCCCATCTGTTGATCTTCTCTGTATTTGATATTATCCTCAGTTGATCTTTAGCTAACCAAATGGATTTATAGAAATCTAAATTTTACCGATTTCTATTTGGTGTTATCTTTCTGATTTACTCTGATCTTCAGCTGAATATTTTTCCAATCCTTGATTTGTTCTACTAGATCTGGGATCATCCTCAGCTAACCAAATAGATCCAGTTAAATCTTATTTTAACTGGTATTTATTTGGTTTAATTCTCTTTCTCTTCATTATTATCTTCTGCAAAATAGATATTTAAGATAAGAAAATTAGCAGATTTATTACACGATAAATGCAGGAGTGTAATGAAAAGAATGCAAAATATGTGTACGATCATATATGTCCATTGTGTCTAAACTATTAGCCATACATATACATCCTTGAGCCACTTGCCTTCATGCATATACTTTTGTAGACTCGTTTATATTTGGATATGTATGTATGCTTTAGTTTGTACATGACATACATGTACCTTGAAGGATTCTAGTTTTGATGATTTTCATGTTTTTAAGGAATTTCATGTTGAGCTCAATTGCCTATTTCATGATAATGTGTTTCACATATTCCTTATACATTCACTTTATGTAATGTTTCCTTATGATTTTGTTTTCATGAGTACAATTTGTGCTTTATAGATTTCGAGTGTCTGATGATGATGTGATTTACATATTTTTCATGAAATTTATTTTTATTTTATTCCTTACTTGAAGGATTTCGTACTAGTTTACAAATTTTTCTTATAACTAGTTCGTATTCTTCATTTTGAAAGAGTTTTCAATTATGCTAAACTATTTTCAAACCTATTTTTGGAAACCCTTTCCATTAAAGGGCGGTTGGTTGGGCGACCATGCCTTATATGCTTCTTATTGAAAATCCTTTTAAACATGTGCATGAAATGGGTGGAAGGTAATATGAGCTATACACTTGATCTTATTGTGTTTCAATTGGTATCATTGGATCTTTTCAATTGTATCACAATTGACATTTTTTTTCGTATACTCATATATGTTTCTATATATTATGATTACACTTCTAATAGTATCAATTTCGATTGGTATTCAATTTTTCATACATATATGTATATGATTTATTTGTGCTTACTATATCTCTATATCCTTGAGCACAAATTTTGATTATGCTAAGCTTGATTTCAAATGACTATTATATTTCAATTGATTATGTTTCAATTGGTATCTTATACAAGCTTATGCATCATTTTATTTGGTATTTCATAAAGGGGAAGAAAATTTATATTTCATCTTTTAATTGATATTTTACTCCCACACTTTATGTTGAAATATGATTAAAAAAATGAAATTGATTATTTTTGGTATCATATGCTTTTAATAAAAAAAATTGCTTTCAATTGGTACTAATCTTTACATATTGGTATCAAGATTACCTATAAGTTTATTTACAATTGTATCTTTGATTAAATACTTCAAAATGATTTATTTACTTACAATTGGTATTGAAATATATATTAAAAATATTTGTTTTATGTACCTTCAATTGGTATGTTTTATTTATTTTATTGATATCATGATGAATGAAATTGTTATATTTTTTCTGACAATTGGTATCATAAAGTTTTGTTTTGATTTCACCCCTTATTGATATTATTTTTGTTTAAGACAAAAAAGGGGAGAACATTGTTTTATTATTTTCTTTGACCCCTTTGTTGATGATTGACAAAAAGAGAGAGAAGTATTTGAGTTTATATGCATGTTTATTATTTAATATGCATGTTTATTGTTTATTTATTTATTTGTAAGGTTGTTTCATATTGATATTTTTTATTTGTTGGTATCAAAAGTTTTTAGTGATTATTCTTTCCAATTGTTATCAAGAATTTTGTTTTATTAATTGGTATCAAGAGCTTAAGTTTTTTCATTGAAATTTTTATTGGTATCAAAAGCAATTATTTAAGAACATGTTTATTTTAAAAAGGAAAATGAATTTATTTTAAAAGTTTGGTATCAAGAGCATGTTTATTTCATGTTTGGTATCAAGAGCATGTTCATTTCATTATTTTATGCATGTTGATGCATATTCATGTTTAGTATTCATTGCATATATTTATTGTTTATTGCTATGCATGAGTTAAGGGGGAGCTTCTTTGAAGCTTAACTTTAATCCATGCATATATAACTCCATGAGTTTTGTCATCATCAAAAAGGGGGAAATTGTTGGCCCAGAGGCCTTCCACTCTAGTTTTGATGATGATTAACTCTTGTAATTATGTTTACTAATAATCTTGTGATGTTTAGTTTCAGATACTTAACCAAGATATTAGTAAGTGATTAGCTTCAATAAAGATATTTTGGAGCTTTCACATGGTGATTCAAGAGCCCGAGCGTCAAAGTTCATATCTAGCACTCGTTGGAGTCAAGCTTGGTGGATCACGTTTGGATCGAGAGTCGACTTGGAGACGGCATTTTACAAGAAGACTTCGGTACATATTTTAGTTTTTATTTAGATCCATTTGTTAAAAATTAGATAGTGTGATATGCTCAAGTTCACATCACACACAAGTTTCATGTTTATTGGTTTTCAGTTTTTGGTTTAACCGATCTTGGTTTTTATGAATAGATAAAATCAAAACAAGTTTACATGGTTTAATGTATATTACATTTGTTCTATATACATGTATGCTTCATCTATTTAAACAAACTTAGTTTGATAGTCAATTTCATGAGTTTGGTGTTTTGGTATTTTAACAAAATGTAATTTTGGATTTATTTGTCAAAAACATTGATATATATCTTTATATGTATATTGGATTATATCCATATACTATATGCTTTCAAGTTGTTTCAAATATCATGTTTTGTATTTGGATGAGTTTTGGACAAAACGAATTTTCAATTCAAAAATCTAAGTTTTAGAAAATACGGAATTTGGTTTTCGGTAAAATTTTCATAGCACAAAAAGAGTTCAAAATGTTTGTAACTTGGTTTGATTTTTACTCAAATAAGTTTGTACTTCAAAGAGAATATAAGAACTTATTTTTGTGAATTTTTAGAGATTTTATGGGATTTATTTGGTAATTAAAAACCCTAGTTTTCTAATCCCTAATTTTGTCTGCCAGGCTCAGGCGGTCGACCGGACCAGGAGCCGGTCGACCGGAACGGTCAACCGGACGTGGACACAAACGTGCACACGGCCATATCAGTTGGCCGGTCGACCGAACGGTCAACCGACTGAAGGCAACCCACTCTCAGGTTGACCCGGTCGACCGGCCAGAGAGCCGTTGCTCTCTGATTCAGGGCCCGGTCGATCGGGTGGTCGACAGGAAGGCTCAACGGTCAAATTTTTGACCGTTGGCCGGTGACCGGCCGGTCGACCGGCCGGTCGACCGGAAGGTCAACGGTCAAATTTTTGACCGTTGGCCGGTCGACCGGCCGGTCGACCGGAAGGTCAAAATTGACCTTTCTGCCAGCCAACGGGCAGATTCTGTTTTGGGCCTATTTATACCCCATTTGAGGCCTGTTTTGAGTAAGATTTTTGAGGAGAAAATTTTCATACTCTTCAAGTGTTTTCCAGCAAAAGTTTTGGGTTCAAAATTCTTAATCTCTATTTGTTTTAAAGTGTTTTTATTTAGAATTTGTTTTTGGTCTAAAATTATATATCTATTTGAAGATTTCCCAAGTGATTTTCTTTGTTCAAAACACTTTGTTTTCTCACACTTGAGCTTATCATTCTATCTCTCTATAGGATCTTTGTTTCTGTGAGAAAGAGATTGGTTTGTGGTCTTTTGATCATCAAGTTGTAAACCCTCCTACTTTGTGTTATCCTCTTGTGTAGAGGTTGATTTGTGGAGTGGTGGCTTTGTGCCCTATCCCTCTAGTGAGAGGTTGATTGGTTGTGTGGCTTTGTGCCCATCCCTCAAGTTGTGAGGTGATCGATTTGTGGTGGCTTTGTGCCTAGCCTCTAAGTGTAAAGGTTGTTTTGGTTGAGAGAGGAGTTGTGTACTCCCTATTGTAATTGCCCCAAATCCTCAGTGGACGTTTCCTGTGTGGGAGTCCTTTGTGGACGAGTTAGTGAAAATCCTTCTGTGTGAAGGCGGGGACGTAGAGCTGTGTGCTCAAACCTCGAAACAAATCTCGGTGTTTGTGTTTGATCCATTGACTCTAATTCTCTCTATTACTTTGTGCATCTATTCATATTGCCATATCATATACATGCTTGTGTTGTTTGTGCGTGCCTCACTTGTGTTTAACCACAAGAGTTTCATATAGCACCTCAACTCTTATTCAGAGGAATCAAGAGGAGTTAGTTCAGAGCCCTTCACCGGGAATTCGGCTACACTCGTTTGGTTACACTTAGTGTGTTGCAATTAAGTTTTTAATTTTCACATTTTGTTCTTTAGATTAGCCGTTCACCTATTCACCCCCCTCTAGGTGTACTTACACAAGGCACCGACCCTTCATACTTTCGACGGTAAAGGATCTCGAATCAACACATATACTACTTCAAATTTCAAATTGAGAATGTAGTATCGAACGATGCTATCATGGCTCGTTTATTCATTGGCAGTCTTAAGGGGTTAACTTTGAATGGTTCATGAAACTTTCTACCGGCTTGGGCTAACCTCGAGAAGTTGTTTCTGGTTTATTTCTTTGAAGATGATACAAAAATTTCAGTGCTAACTCTCCTTGCAACCAAGTAAAAGAAAAGAGAGTCCATCAAAACATTCGTCGAGAGATTTTGGAGCATGGCACTCTGTTGTCCCAGCGACATGACCCAGTCTACACTGGTTGAGACGTGTCATCATAATCTGCAAACTTCCCTACTCGCTCAAATGGGAGTAATGAAAAGTCACACTTCAAAGCAGTTGGTGCTACAAGGCGAACAGGCAGAAGAGATTGTCGCCATGGTGAAAACTGAAGAAAAATACTGCAAACCAAGACCCAACAAGCCAATGCGACGCGCCCCAGAGTCATCTTCTCAATCGAGAAGAAGAGATGCTCTAGCAACGGAAGTCAAGTCATCTTCAAAGACCCAGTTAGTCAGAGAAGGAATGGCTCCCGGCCAATTATGTGCCAATAAACTATACTCCTTTAAGAATGAGCACGTTGTCTCTTTGTTCAAGTTACTCCAAAAGAGTAACAGACTCAAATTGCTGGAGATCAGTCGTCCTGAAGAGGTAGGGACGACTGATGTTTCTAGCTATTGTTTATATCACAAGATGCTGGGGCACCCTACCAAGAATTTTTATATCTTTAAAGATGTGCTTCAGGCTGTGTTCGATGCGAAAGTTTTAAAGTTCCATCTAGAACAGAAGAAGGTGACAGCCAACATGACAACCTCACCGCTTATTCAATTCAGACGAAACATCCCGTTAGCGCCAACCAGAGTAGTTCCATCCGAAAGGAAAAATAAGAGTGATCAATATTGATCCTCACAACCAGAGGGAGAAAGACCTCATTTCAGTGCCTACTCCTCGAGGGGAAACAATCTGGGTCCACCCTGACATTGTTCAAAGTCAGCAATAGATGACTATCACAAACAGGAAGTCCAAAGAGAAGGTCAAGGCGTCCTCAAGTAATGTGGTGAGTATCTCTTCAAGAGAAACCGAGAAAGATGTCGCCTCCCTTACTAGTTCAGGAGACAAGAAATCCGCCTTTGCAGGTGACACAGGAACACCTCCCACATCTAAGACTCGATCTGGCAAGTAGTACCTAAAATAATACAGTAAGCTGATGGTGAACTCCCACATCCAGCTGAGGAAACAAATGAGCAGTCCATGAAGCCATCCGTGAAAAAGCAGAAAGAGCTTTATTATGTCAAAGCTCTTCAGAAAAATGATGTGGGACCTTTAACTCCTTTTTGTTTCGATATCTTGGCTTAATTAGCCAACATTCTTATTCGAATCACTCTCTTGAGCTCCTAAGGCTTTTCAGGTCTACAAGGGATGCCTTAAGAGAAGCATTAGCATATGCAGAGGTTTTCGTGAGCCAGATTCCTGCTATATGCATAGAGGAAGACGGCAACCATTGCCACCATATCATGAAGCAGTTTTCCGGTATCACCTTCACCCCAGAAGCATGAAGTCAAAGGAAAACATGATAGACCCCTGAATTACATAGGGTATATCGGATCATCTGAAGTGAGTTGTACTCAGGTTGATCCGGGATCCGTGTTAAGCATCATGCCCTGAAGGATCATTCAGCATTTGGGGATCCCCACCCACTGGTTAAGCGCCACTCAGACAACCATCTATGGCTTCAACGCCAATAGTAAACGCTCGATGGGGAAAATCAAATTTAGATGTCAAATTGGGGACCTGAAATCTAAGGTGGCATGTTATATCATCGACGCTGACATCTCGTACAATCTGCTGCTAGGACGACCTTGGATTCACCACAATACCATCGTCCCATCCACTCTTCATCAAGTAATGAAATACATTGATGAAGATGGAAAAGTGAGAATTTTGATTGCCGAAAGGCATCCATTCAAAGGAGTTAAAAATTATTTTACCGATTCCCTTCTTTATCATAACTCTCTTGACGTTGATGTGAATCCACACCCGGATGAACCCGACTGTGGAAACAAAGTAGATACGTAGCCAAAAGAAGACAAGTGTCTCTAGGAAATAAATCCCTTTGTAACAAGCATTGATAATCTCAATTTCTGTAATATTCTTAGTTAGTAATACTATATTTTTATTTTTTGTAAATATTTATTTTGTTCAACTGCTTATTTTATTTTTAATTATGGACTTGATTCATGACCTATTATTATATACAAATTGTTTTGATCTATAAATATTATTTGTTTATATATTATTACTATTATCGTTTATTAACATTTTTAATTACTAATTACTATTATTTTATTTTACCATAATTATTATTATTGTTATTATTGTTACTACCATTTTTATTATTATTTTATTATCGGTATTGTCACTTATTAATATTATTATGGCATATTATTATTTGTAGTTATTATTTCTGTTATTCATTATTATTATTTATTATTATTATTTGTGTTAATATTATTATTGTTATTATTCATACTAAAATTGTTATCATTATTATTAATTATGCTAATCATGTTGTTTATACCATTGTTATTATCATTGTGATTATTATTTTTAGTGAGAGTTATTGAAATTTGTTAGTATTTATTGTTATCATTATTATTGATATTATTATTATTTTGTTGCTGTTGTTCTTGTTACTATTATTATCTTTATTATTTTCCTAACTGATTAATCTCTAATATTGCATAATTTTTATCACATATGCATATTTATTTTGTATAAAATTCTGCTAATAAATCTTTGCTTGCTTGATCCTAAGCTAAGAAGACCCTAAATCACCATTTAATAGGTGATTAAAGGCCTACAAAGCCATTAACCTTAGGAAGGAGATTTTGTTAGCATAGGGCATCAAATCAACAAGCCAGAAGATCCAGCTGACAGGGGACAGAAGGAACTGCACGCAGCAGAAGGCCGAGCGCACGCCGCCCTGGCAGGGCTACGAAAACGCAACCCGGGTCGCGTTTCCGTGGCTGTACGGGCGCGGCCGCGCCTGTGCTTTGGGCCAGGGGTTGTCCCCTGGCCTCCTTTCCCCTGGTGCCTATAAATACCCCTCTTGGGTTTAACAAAGAGAATATCCAGAGCTTTAGGATCTTTATGTTAGTTTGATTTTTAGAGTTGTAGTTATTGTTATTTTTCTTCTTCTTCTAGATTAGTTTAGCCATTATAATGAAAGAGAGAGTGTGTGTAAAAGTTGTATTTGAAGGTGACTTATACAAGTAATTACTTCTCTTTCTTCTTTCCATTTACTTGGTATTTTTTATTTGCTTTTACTGCCTTATTTTAGTGTAACTCCCTTTCTCTTTATCTCTTCTCTTACTTCCTTGTTTTAGTGTAACTCCCTTTCTCTTTATCTCTTCTCTTTTGTTGTTTCTTTTACTAAACATGTCTAACTAACTATTTCATTGCATGGCTAACTAACTACTAACCCACTAACTTCTAACAACTTGAGTGATAACCCAAAGGAGTCAATAATATCAAACAATCCTTGTGCAAACGAGAATTATGACATCTTAAGACGAATGTTCTAACTCTAACTTATTTACAAATATTAGCTCTCTTATATTCATGCTTAACGGGTTTTTGATAATTTATAGATTAAAAACTTTGCTTGTCTTTGTAAGTAGAGATTTTCCTTTTAACTTTTTCGATACCATTAGTGTACTTGTTTCTTCCCTTATTCTCGCCTTCTATTAGATCTTGATAAGGGAATGTTCAGTTTTTTTCGTGTAAAGCTAAGTTAAAGAAAGAACTTTCACTCGATTTCTACGTGAATAGTTGTAACTACACCTAGAGGGGGGTGAATAGGTGTACAGCTAATCTAATGAACAAAATGTGAAAATTAAAACTTAATACAACACACTTAGTGTAACCAACGAGTGTAGCCGAATTCCCGGTGAAGGGCTCTGGACTAACTCCTCTGATTTCTCTGAATAAGAGTTGAGGTGCTATATGAAGCTCTCGTGGTTAGACACAAGTGAGGCACACAAACAATCACACCAAGCATATAAGTATGATATGACAATATGAATGATGCAAGGAACAAAGTAATGAGAGAGTTAGAGTCAATGGATCAAACGTAAACACCGAGATTTGTTTCGAGGTTCGAGCACCCAGCTCTACGTCCCCGCCTTCACACAGAAGGATTTTCACTAACTCGTCCACATAGGACTTCCCACACAGGGAACTTCCACTAAGGATTTGAGGCAATACAAATAACAGGGAGCACATAACTCCTCTCTCAACCAAATACAACCTCTCATAGAGGCAAGGCACAACCAACACAAAAACCACCTCACACAAGAGGGGTAGGCACAAAGCCAAACAACCAATCAACCTCTCACTAGAAGGATAGGGCACAAAGCCACCATTCCAATAATCAACCTCTATACAAGAGGGATATCACAAATAAGGAGGGTTTACAACTTGGTGATCAAAAGACCACAAACCACTTCTTTTCCACAAAACAAATATCCTAATAGATAGGATAGCAAGATAAGCTCAAGTGTGGAAAATAAAGAGTTTGGAAACAAAAACACAAAGAAAAATACTTGGGAAAATAACTTAGTATTTGATAGAAATAAAGAACAAAGCAAATATCCCAATCTATATTTTTCTTTGATTTTTTCAACCCTTTAAAACAAATGAAGATAGATCCTTTTAACCCAAAACTCTTTTGAAAACTTGCTATTTAAACACTAGAGAAGTAGGAAATTTTGCTCTAAAAATTCTTTTCAAACACTACTTCAAATGGGGTATTTATAGCCCCATAAAAAATTTTGCTCGTTGGCTGACAGAAAGGTCAATGTTGAGCCTATCGGTCGACCGCCCGGCCGACCGCGCCTAGAACCAGAGAGTAACGGCTCTCTGGCCGGTTGACCGCCCGGTCGACCGGGCCAACCGAGAGTGGACAGACTTCAGTCGGTCGACCGCTCGGTCGACCGGCCAAATAAGCTGGCCTACGTGCACGTCCTTGTGCACGTCGGTCGACCGTCCCGGTCGACCGCCAGGGCCTGGCAGATCTGGTTATAGGATTTAAAATTAGGATTTTTATTATCTAATTAAATCCGATAAAATCTCTAAAAATTCATAAAAATTAGTTCTTATATTATCTTTGAATACAAACATGTATGAGTAAAAATCAAAACCATGTTACAAACATTTTGAACCATTTTTGTGACTTACAAATTTTGCCGAAAACCAAAATCCGTATTTTTCAAAACTTGGATTTTTGAAATGGAAATCCGATTTTTCCTAAACACATGTAAATACAAAAATATGATATTGAAACAATATTTAAGCATGTAGTATATGGATATAATCCAATATACATATAAAGATATATATCTATGTTTTTGACATTAAATTCAAAATAAAGTTTTGTTTAAATTATCAAAACTCCAAACTCATGAAATAGACTATCAAACTAAGTTTGTTTAAATAATTGAAGCATAGATGTATATAGAACAAATATAATATACATTTCTATTCATGAAAACCAAGATTGGTTAAACTGAAAACCAATAAACATGAAACGTGTGTGTTGTGAACTTGAGCATACCACACTATCTAATTTTTAACAATGGATCTAAACTATAAACTAAACAATGTACCGAAGTCTTCTTGTAGAGCGCCGTCTCCAAGTCGACTCGATCCAAACATGATCCACCGAGCTTGACTCCAACGAGTGTTAGATATGAACTTTGACGCTCAGGCTCTTGAATAACCATGTAATAGCTCCAAAACACCTTTGTTGAAGCTAATCACCTACTAATATTTTGGTTAAATATCTGAAACTAAATATCACAAGATTATTAGTAAACAATAACTACATGAGTTAATCATCATCAAACTAGAGTAGAAGGCCTCTGGGCCAACAATCTCCCCCTTTTTGATGATGACAAAACTCATGGAGTTATATATGCATGGATTAATATTTAAGCTTCAAAGAAGCTCCCCCTTAACTCATGCATAGCAATAAATAATAAATATATACAATGAATAATAAACATGAATATGCATAAACATGCATAATGAAATAACATGCTCTTGATACCAAACTTTAAAATAATTCCTTTTCCTTTGTTTAAAATAAACATGTTCTTAAGTATCAATTGAAAATAAACTTAAAATAGTACTCTTGATACTAATAAAAATTTCAATTGAAAACTTTATCAATAAAAGCAATAAAAGCTCTTGATACCAATCAATAAAAACTCTTGATACCAATTAAAAGATAATTAATAAAGCTCTTGATACCAACAATAAAAATTTTAACAAAGTTCTTGATACCAATAAACCAAAACGACAAAATATGTTCTCTTGATACCAATATTAACAAAACATCAAACAAACACTCTTGATACCAATATGAAACAAACTTGATATAAACTTATAATAAAGAATAAACATGCATATAAACTCAAATACTTCTCCCCTTTTTGTCAATCATCAACAAAGAGGTCAAAGAAAACAATAAAATAATGTTCTCCCCCTTTTTATCTTAAACAAAAAATATCAATAAGGGGTAAATCAAATCAAAACATTAAGATACCAATTAAAAAAAAATATATCAATTTAGTGCATCATGATATCAATTGAAAATAAATAAAACATACCAATTGAAAGTACATAAAATAAATGTTTTTAATATAAATTTAAATAAATATGTCTTAGTTTTTACCAATTGAAAGTAAATAAAACATGTTGAAGAATTCACCAAAATTTTGATATCAATTGAAAGATGTAAACATATAGGTAATCTTGATACCAATTGTAAGATTAGTACCAATTGAAAGTAATTTTTCATTAGGAGCATATGATACCAAAAAAAATCAATCTCATTTTTCAATCATTTTTCAACATAAAGTGTGGGAGTAAAATACCAAAGGTAAACAAAACCAATTAAAAAGTAAAATATGAATTTTCTCCCCCTTTATGAAATACCAAACAAAATGATGCATAAGCTTGTATAAGATACCAATTGAAACATAATCAATTGAAATATAATAGCCATTGAAGAAATCAAGTTTAGCATAACTAAAATTTGTGCTCAAAGATATAGAGATATAGTAAGTACAAATCAAGCATATATATATGCATAAAAAATTAAATACCAATTGAAATTGATACTATTTGAAGTGTAAGCATACATATATAAAGATATATGAGTATATAAAAAGATGTCAATAGTGATATCAATTGAAAGATCCAATGATACCAATTGAAAACTAATAAGATCAAGTGTATAACTCATACTTTACCACCCATTTCATGTACATGTTTAAAAAGATTTTCAATAATAGCATACAATATGGTCTCCCAACCAACCCCCTTAAATGGGTAGGATTTTTCAAAATAAATTTGAAAATAATTAACACGTTTGAAACTCTATCATATGAAGAATACCACAACTAGTTATATGAAAAATTTGAAAACTAGTACGAAATCCTTCAAGTAAAGAATAAAACAAAATATATTTCATGAAACATAAAAATAACTCGACAATTGACACTCAAAAGACAAAAAGCTCATATCGGACTCATGAAAATAAAATCATGAGAAAATATCAAATAATGTGAGTGTACAACTTTTATGTGAAAGAATAGTCATGAAAATAGGCAATTAAGCTCATAATGAAATTCTTTAAAAACAGTGAAAATCATCAAAACTAGAATCCTTCAAGGTATATATATGTTATGTACAAACTAAAGTATACATACATATCCAAATATAAACGGGTCCACAAACGTATATGCATCAAGGCAAGTGGCTCAAGGATGTATATGTATAGCTATTAATTTGGACAAAATAGACATATACATGAAGTTAAACATAAACAAGAAAGTATGTCAAAAATATGGAATACAAGTCAAAATGTTTGAATCATCAAAACTAGACTGTGCTAGTACATCTAATGGGTGCAAATGAGTGTTCAAGCACAAACATATAATAATCTATTGTGGCTCACTAGTTGTACAAGTATATACCTAAGTTTTAATGAAAACTAACATCTAAACATGTAATCAAAGCATGAAGCATGAAAATCAAAACAAAACTCATATGATCATTATGGTAAATGCCCGTGAATTAGAGTTATTATATAGATAATAGCTAAACTATGGAGAGAACACAAAATATGGGTCCATATAAACATGAGTGATCTCAAATGCTATATATGTATGTCAATGGTCTAATAAGCATGGCATATGCATAATGAGCATTAAAACAAGACATGTTATAAATGAATATTCTAAAAGCGTGCAAACATAAATAAGGAGTAAGAGATAGTTACCAAAACCATGAGGGCAACTCTCCATATCTCCAACACAGGGTGGTTCTCCTACCAAACTTCCCTTGAAAGTGATGCATTCAAATTTGTCCTCTTTAAGCTCAGAACGCATCCACCTCAAGGCACCATCGTTCTCACGTCATGTGAAAGCCCACACCTACATCAAATAGCATAAGGGCGGATTTGGTATCCACACTCTTTTGGGTCCATGGGGGTTAGCTTCTTTCCTAACCCAAACAAATTTAGTTGCTAAATTTGAATCATGCATCCTATCATAACAAAATTTAGTAAGGTGGCCCTTACGTCCACAATGTGTACAAGTGTACACATGAGCATACATCGTGTTATGGGAGTGAACATGGGAAGCATGTGTATGCCGTGGTTTGTGTGCATGCATAAGAGGAACTTGTTTCTTTCGAAACATAGATTTCAACCGTGTATGGTTCAAAGCACAATGGCTCAAAGTGGAGCCCAAGCAATTAACACTCTTCTTTAACAAACAAATATCATTTTCAATTATAGAAGAAGAGGTGCATGCAATAGGTAAGCTAGATGAAGAAGTTACACTAGCATGACAAATATGAGAATCTAAATCATTTTTCAAAGAAATGTTCTTCTTAGAAACCAAATCCAATTCCTTCGAAATAGCAACAATTTTCAATTTTAAAGATTCATCTTCTTTTACAACAAAATCAACTTTTGAAGATAAAACCTCATTTTCTTTAAAACATTTTCACAGTCATTTTTGGTTTTCAAAATTTTGTTTTCATTAAGGGCAAGTTCAGGTTGGGATTTAAGTGAGTCAAGTTCACTTGAAATCTCATCCCTCTCTTGTAAAACGATCTCAATTCTAAAATATAAATTTTTATTTTCTTCTTTTAAACCAAAGCTATCCTTTTTCAAAAGTTTGTATTTAGAAATCAAATTTCACAATTTTTAGCAAGTTCATCATTTAAGGCTTGTGCATCCATACACTCATTGCAATGAGAACTAGTACTAATATCTAGTTGAGTGTCTGAATGTACCTCAAGGGAGTCATTCTCTTGGACCATGAAGCAACGTTCATCGGACTCGTCTCGACTAGATCTCCTCTTCTTATTGATAAGCGTTGGTAGCTCAGGAGATGTCAAAATGTTCCACACTGCAAAAGCGAAATCATAGTGAGAAAACTCATGTAAATATTTTTTATCATGGGATGCTCTAAGTGCCTTTAGGGCTAGTGCATTGGCCTCTATATGCTTGCTATCACTAAGGTAGGATTCCTTGGTAATGGCAAGGTAAATTTATAACCTAGGGCTTTTAAATGATAACTCAACATAACCTTCCATATATCAAGTCTAGAGATATCAAACATGGGAGGGCTGTCCATGAGAACAAACTATATGTGTGCAAATGCAAATGCAAATAATAGATTAGCAAAACCAAGATCACACTCCTAGGTGGTTAAACCTAATATCAGGAGCGTAGGCTCTGATACCAATTGTAAGTACACCTAGAGGGGGATGAATGGGTGTACGGTTAATCTAATGAACAAAATGCAAAAATTAAAACTTAATTGCAACACACTTATTGTAACCAACGAGTGTAAATGAATTCCCAGTGAAGGGCTCTGGACTAACTCCTCTTAATTCCTCTGAATAAGAGTTGAGGTTTGCTATATGAAGCTCTCGTGGTTAGACAGAAGTGGGGTACACAAACAATCACAACCAAGTATATAAGTATGATATGACAATATGAATGATGCAAGGCACAAAGTAATAGAGAGAGTTAGAGTCAATGGATCAAACGCAAACACAGAGATTTGCCTCGAGGTTCGAGTACCCAGCTCTACGTCCCCGCTTTCACACAGAAAGATTTCCACTAACTCCTCCACACAGGACTTCCCATACAGGGAACCTCCAGTGAGGTTTGGGGCAATACAAATAACAGGGAGTACATAACTCCTCTCTCAACCAAATACAACCTCTCACAGAGGCAAGGCACGACTAACACAAAAACCACCTCATATTAAGAGGGGAAGGCACAAAGCCAAACAACCAATCAACCTCTCACTAGAGGGATAGGGCACAAAGCCACCACTCTAATAATCAACCTCTACACAAGAGAGATCTCACAAATAAGGAGGGTTTACAACTTAGTGATCAAAAGACCACAAACCACTTCTTTTCCCACAAAACAAAGATCCTAATAGATAGGATAGAAAAATAAGCTCAAGTGTGAAAAATAAAGAGTTTGGAAACAAAAACACAAAGAAAAATACTTGGGAAAACAACTTAGTATTTGATAGAAATGAAGAACAAAGCAAATATCCCAAATCTATATTTTTCTTTGATTTTTTCAACCCTTTAAAACAAATGAAGATAGATCTTTTTAACCCAAAACTCTTTTGAAAACTTGCTGTTTAAATACTAGTGAAGTAGGAAATTTTTGCTCTAAAAATTCTTGTTCAAACACTACTTCAAATGGGGTATTTATAGCCCCATAAAAATTCTGCCCGTTGGCTGGCAAAAAGGTCAAAAATGACCTTCGGTCGACCGGCCAATGGTCAAAAAATCGACTGTTAAGCCTGTCGGTCGACCGCCCGGTCGACCTCGCCCAGAACCAGAGAGCAACGGCTCTCTAGCCGGTCGACCTCCCGGTTGACCGGGCCAACCCGAGAGTGGGTTGACTTCAGTCGGTCGACCACTCGGTCGACCGGCCAAACAAGCTGGCCTGCGTGCACGTTCTTGTGCACGTCGGTCGACCGGTCCGGTCGACCGATCTCTGGTCCGGTCGATCGTCCCGGTCGACCGCCAGGGCCTGGCAGATCTGGTTATAGGATTTAAAACTAGGGTTTTTATTCTCTAATTAAATCCCATAAAATCTCTAAAAATTCACAAAAATCAGTTCTTATATTATCTTTGAAATACAACATGTTTGAGTAAAAATCAAACCATGTTACAAACATTTTGGACCATTTTTGTGACTTACAAATTTTGCCAAAAACCAAAATCCGTATTTTCCAAAACTTGAATTTTTGAAATGGAAATCTGATTTTTCCTAAACACATGTAAATACAAAAACATGATATTGAAACAACATTTAAGCATGTAGTATATGGATATAATCCAGTATACATATAAAGATATATATCAATATTTTTGACATTAAATCTGAAAATAAGTTTTGTTTAATTACAAAAACTCCAAACTCATGAAATAGACTATCAAACTAAGTTTATTTAAATAGTTGAAGCATAGATGTATATAGAACAAATCTAATATACATTAAACCATGTAAACTTGTTTTGATTCTATCTATTCATGAAAACCAAGATCGGTTAAACCGAAAACCAAAAACCAATAAACATGAAACGTGTGTGTTGTGAACTTGAGCATACCACACTATCTAATCTTTAACAATGGATCTAAACTATAAACTAAACTATGTATCGAAATCTTCGTGTAGAGCTCCATCTCCAAGTCAACTCGATCCAAACGTGATCCACTGAGCTTGACTCCAACGAGTGCTAGATATGAATTTTGATGCTCGGGCTCTTGAATCACCATGTGAAAGCTCCAAAACACCTTTGTTGAAGCTAATTACCTACTAATATCTTGGTTAAATACTTGAAACTAAATATTACAAGATTATTAGTAAACAATAACTACGTGAGTTAATCATCATCAAAACTAGAGTGGAAGGCCTCTGGGCCAACATAGTTCCTATGCATAAGGGTTATGCTTGCCTATGATTCATCGTGAGGCTACATCTTCAAGAAGTTAGAGATTAATAGGAGCACTTAGTAGAAAATTAGCCATGCGCTTTTACCATTAAGAAAAATTATTTTTATAAACCACCAAACCATTCTAAACAATTCTTGAAACCAACTTGTTTTCATTTTCAAATTCTTTATTTGAAACAAAGAACTTTCTCTTTTCTTGAACAAAGAAGCCGCATCAAGCTTTCATCGCTCTCCCTCCTTGTGGATAAGACCCGCATAGCCACTTTGCTAGTATGGAAGAATAGCAAAAGTAGTAACATCGACCCACATTCCTTTACTTATATTTGTGCATGCTTTTTGCCGATCACTAACCCATTACCCTTTTTACCCATACCCAATATCTAATACCTTAGCCAACCCGTTAACCCATTTAGATCCTTACCCATTAACCTGAATCCCATACCCAAACCCATTATCAATCCTATAAACTCCACCTATTATTAACCCATTATCCTAATATCCTAATCTTAACTAATTTATATCCTAATCACAACTAACAAATCCTTATCCTAACCTAGCCTAAATCCCTCCATAATATTTCTCTTCCTTTTCCCCTCACCACCCGCACGGCTACACCCACCTTCCTCCATCCCCCTCAGCACTCTTGGCCGCGAACCACAACCGCTGGCATCCCCCTCCCACTTCTTTGTCGTGAGCCCCCATCCTCCCTATGTACGACAAACCCTTGCTCAGACTCCGCCTTGCAACACCATCCCCTGCCGTAAGCCTGTTGGCCCAGAGGCCCACACTCTAGTTTTGATGATGATTAACTCATGTACTTATAGTTTACTAATAATCTTATGTTTAAATAGTTTCTAGTAGGTGTTTAGCTTCAACAAAGGTGTTTTGAAACTTTCACATGAAGATTCAAGAGCTCGCACGTCAAGATTGCATCTAGCACTCGGTTGGAGTCAAGCTCGTTGGATCGTGTTTAGATCGAGTCGGATTGGAGACAAGAAGACTTCGGTTTGTATTTAGTTTAGTATGTTTAGATCTTGTGTAAAGATTAGGTAGTACTGATATGCTCAAGTTCACACACACACAAGCTTAAAGTTTACTGGTTTGGTTTTTGGTTTAACCGGATTTAGATTTAATGTCAAAAACATAGATATATATCTTATATGTATATTAGATCCCATCCATATACAATATGCTTCAAATTTATTTTAATATCATGTTTTTTTATTTACATAAGTTTTGGAGAAAACGGTTTTCTATTTCAAAAATTCAAGTTTTGGAAAATACCGATTTTGTATTTAAGCTTAATTTCAATATCAAAAAAATGGTTCAAATTATTTATAATATGTGTTGAATTTTAGTCACACATATTTGTATTTCAAAGATCATATAAGAACTTATTTTTGTGAAATTTATGTGATTTTATGGGATTTAATTGATATTAAAAAGTTCAAGTTTTAATCCCTATAATTGTATGACCAGGCTGTCTGCCGGTCGACCGAGTCAGGAGTCGGTCGACCGGGCCGGTCGACCTATTTGGCTAGTGGGCAGGTCGACCGGGCGGTCGACCGTCTAGAGAGCTCTGCACTGTGGATCTGGCCCCGGTCGACCGGGCGGTCGACCGGCCAGAGAACACTGTTCTCTGGTTCTGGCCTCAGTTGACCGGGCAGTCGACCAGAGGCACAACGGTCATAAAAATGACCATTGTCCGGTCGACCGAGCGATCGATCGGAAGGGCAATTTTGCCCTTTTCAGACTGCCAACGGGCAGATTTTTGAGAGGGTATAAATACCCATCTCTTGGGCTGGTTCTTCATGATTTTTGAGAGCAAAATTTTCCCATCTTCTTAAGTGTTTTAACAATAAGTTTAAAAGAGTTTTGTGTCCAAAGATTCATTCTTTATTTGTTTTAAAGGGTTGGAAAAATCAAAGAAAAAGAGAAGTCTTTGGAATTATTTTTTCATTTCTATTTTATCTTAAAAGTTTTCCCAAGTATTTTTTTTGTGATTTTAATTTCTAAACTCTTTAATTTCTCACACTTGAGTTATCTATCTATCCTATCTATTAGGATCCTTGTTTTGTGGGAAAATTAGTTTGTGGTCTTTGAGATCACAAAGAGCTGTAACCTTCCTTGTATTTGTTGGTATCCCTCTTGTGTAGAGGTGATTGTGGAGGCTGTGTTGGTATCCCTCTAAGTGTAAAGCTGATTGAGATTGTTGTTTGACTTTGAGCCTTATCTCTCTAATGTGAGGTGGTTGTTGTTTGGCTAAGTGCCCATTTCTCTAAGTGTAGAAGTGATTGTTGTTGTGCCTTGCCTCTTGTGTAGAGGTTGTGTTTGTTGGAGAGAGGAGTTGTGTACTCCTAATTTGTATTACCCAAATCCTCAATGGAGGTTCTCTGTGTGAAAAGTCCTGTGTGAACGATTTAGTGAAAATCCTTCTGTGTGAAGTCGGGGACGTAGAGCAGTGGCTCGAACCTCGAAACATATCATGTTGTTTACGATTGATCCACTATCTCTAACTCTCTCTCTTTTATATCTTGCATTGCATCATATTCATATCATATATATACTTGGTATTGTTTGTGTGCCTCACTTGTGTTGAACCAAGAGAGCTTCATATAGCACCTCAACTTTTATTTAGAGGAATTTAGAGAAGATAGTCCAGAGTCCTTCACCGGGAATTCGACTACACTCTTTTGTTACGCTAAGTGTGTTGCAATTATTTTTTATTTTCGAATCATTTGTCATTAGATTAGCCATACACCTATTCACCCCCCTCTAGGTGTACTTTTAATTGTTATCAGAGCCTACACTCCTGATATTAGGTTTAACCATCTATGAGTGAGATCTTAGTTAGCTAATCTAATATTGCATTTGTACACATATAGTTTACACTCATGGACTTCATGACCCCTCCTATGTTTGATGTTTCCAACATCGATGTATGGAAGTTTAAGATGAGTATGTACCTCAAAATCTTAGGAATGCATGTTTACCTTACCGCTATCAAGAAATCTTATCTTGGTAATAGCAAGCACATAGAGGCCAATGCACAAGCCCTAGAGGCGCTTAGATGCACTCTTAGCAAAGAATATTTGTCTATGGTTTCTCATTAAGATTCCGCTTTTACAGTGTGGAACACTTTGATCTCTTCCAAGTTTCAAACGCGAGCAAACTTGCTACATGGTCCAAGAGAATGACTCCCTTGAGGTAAACTTGGAAAGGAGATGATATTATGGATGCCCATGCATTGAATGAAGAACTTTCTATTGTTTGTGAAAACTTGTTAGAAAAATATAAAGTTTTAAAATAGAAAACTTTTAAGATAAAAGAAGAAAATAAGGATTTATTTTCGAAACTTGATATTATTTTGCAAGAGAGGGATGAGATTTCAATTGAAAGGGACTTATTGAAATCCCAACTTGATCTTGTCTTAAATGAAAACAAAATCTTGAAAAGTAAAAATGATTTTAATGAGGTCTTAAAGAAAAATGAGATTCTGTCTTCAAAACTTGATATTGTTTTAAAAGAAAATGATTCTTTGAAAAACAAAATAGCTTCAATTTCAAAAAAACCTAGATTTGGTTTCTAAGAAAAATATTTCTTTGAAAAATGATATTGATTCACATGTTTGCCATGCTTCAATATCTAGTGTTTCAATTGCATGCTCCACTTTATCTTCAAGTATTAAAAATGATATATGTGTGTTAAAGAAAAGTGTTGATTGTTTGGGCTCCACTTTGAGCCAATGTGCCATGAACCACACACGGTTGGAATCTATGTTTCACAAGAAACAAGCTCCTCCTATGAATGCACATAAATCACGGCATACACATGCTTCTCACGTTCATACACATAACACTATGTATGGTCATGTGTACACTTGTACACATTATGGACGTACGGGCCACCTTGCAAAATTTTGTTATGATAGACTAAATACTTCAAATTTTGCAAATAGATTTGTTTGGGTTAGGAAAGGTGCTAACCCCCATGGGCCTAATAGAGTATGGGTACCAAAATTCACTTCTATCGTATTTGATGTAGGTGGGCATTGGTGCCTTGATGGTGAATGCTTTTGTTCTTAATGGACCCTACTTTGGATGCATCACCTTTAAGGAAGTTTGGTGGGAGGACCACCATGGTTTGGATATCTAGAGATTAGCCCTAATGGTTTTGGTAACTATCTCTAACTCCCATTTAGTTTACATGCTTTTATTGATGATTTTAGCATGTTTTGTTGTTTTATGATTATTATATTAAATGCCATAATAATTAGACTTGTGATATATATATATATATATATATATATATATATATATATATATATATATATATATATATATATATATATATATATATATATATATATATATATATATATATATATATATATATGTAGTATTTGAGATACACCTATGTTTATATAAATTATTATTTATTTGTTCTCACTTTAATTTAACTATGTTGTATATCCTAGTTTAAGACATGTGCATTGACTTAATGATCATATTGGTTTATGTTTTCATTTATGCTTCATATTTTGATTACATGTTTAAGATGTAGTTTTCATTAAAACATGTGTAGATACTTGTACAACTAATGAGCCACATTTTATTTTTTTATGTTTGTGCTTAATTGCTCACTTGTACCCATTAGATATACTAGTAAAGCCTAGTTTTGAAGATTAGTGCATTTCGACTTGTATTCCTTATTTTGAATTTTTTTAATGTATTTAGCTTCATGTATATGTCAATTTTGTTAAAATTTTAAGATATACATGTATACCCTTGAGTCACTTTCTTTTCATGCAAATTCTCTTATAGGCTCATTTGTGTTTGGGATATGTATGTTTACCTTTAGTTTTAACAAACATACATAAACCTTGAAGTATATTTAATTTTGATGATTTTCATGTTTTTGATAAAGGAATTTTCATTGAGCTTAAATGCCTTAATCCATGATTTTATTGATTACGTAACTCTTGTTCACTCGTATTATTGATGTTTTCTCATGACTTTGTTTTCATGAGTCTTACATGTGCTTTATAGACTTTGAGTGTCAATTGTTGAGTGATTTTCATGTTTTCATGAATATATTCTTATTTTATTCCTTGAAGGATTTCGTACTAGTTTCAAAAATTATCCTTAAACTAGTCTTTATTCTTCAATTGGGTGTGATTTTCAAACTTGTTAAACTATTTTCGAAACATATGTTTGAAACCCTACCATCAAGGGTGGCTGGATGGGCGATCATACCCAGTATGCTCAAATTGAAAATCTTTTTTTAACCTGTGCATGAAAAGGGAGGTAGTATGAGTTATACACTTGATTCTGATTATATTTTTAATTGGTATCACAATTGATATTTTCATGTTTGTATGCTCATATTTGTGTTTTTTATATATGTATGCTTCAAACTTTAAATAATATCAATTTCGATTGGTATTTACATTTTCATACATATATATATGATTTGATTGTGCTTATAATATCCTTACATCTTAAAGCACAAATTGTATTTATGCTAAGCTTGATTTAGCCTTTAATGTCAATTATTTTTCAATTGGTATCTTATACAGGCTTATGCATTATTTTTATTAGTATTTCATAAAAGGGGAGAAATATTTGTATTTTATCTTTCAATCGATTTTATTTTCAATTGGTATCTTACTTCCATTCTTTATGATGAAAAATACTTTATTTTGGTATATGCCAACATTTTCAATATTGGTATCAATAATCTTAAATTGGTATTATTCTCAATTTGGTATCTTTATTGCAAGATGATTTGTATTTTTAAAAAATTTGGTTTGTATTTTTAATTGGTTTTTACTTTCAATTGGTATCAAAATTTATAATATATATATTCAATTGGTCAAAAACATACAATGTTTCATTTTTTATTGGTATCAAAAATTTACAAGATATTTTTAATTGGTATCTTTTGGTATCTTAAAATTTTGTTTATTTTCAGTTGGTATCATAAATTGGTATCAAATTGTTTTGATGTATACCTTTATCATAAATTGATATATTTTTCAATTGGTATCATAATGTTTAGATATGTATTGCTTATATGCAAGGGAGCCTAACATCTTCTCTATATATATAGATTCATGTTGAGTGTATCTCATATTGAGGAGCTTGACCTCTCTTCTCTATGTCTTACGCGTGTGCAGGGGGAGCTTCACATCACCTTTTAAACATTGTATATTATGCGTTAAGTGGTTAGGATTTAGTCATCTCTTTTTCATGTAATGCATGTATGCAGGGGGAGTTAACTTTACGTCTCTCCTCTTCATGAATGTATATCGTATATACATCCTTCTTCTTTGATTTGACAAAAAGGGGGAGAAAATGTTTTTGAGTTTATTTATACCGTTTGTTGATGATTTGACAAAAAGCGGGAGAGAAATTTGGAGATTTATATATGCATGTTTATTTCATTTCCTTGTTTTATACAAAAAGGGGGAGAAGAATTTTGAGAGTTTTATATATGCATATTTCTTTTTTGTTTATTGCATATATGTGTTATTTTGTTTATAAGCATTCATTACATATCTTTATGTTTATTGCTATGCATGAGTTAAGGGGGAGCTCCTATGAAGCTTAACTTTAATCCATGCATATATAACTCCATGAGTTTTGTCATCATCAAAAAGGAGGAGATTGTTGGCCTAGAGGCCCATCACTCTAGTTTTGATGATGATTAACTCATGTAGTTATAGTTTACTAATAATCTTATGTTTAAATAGTTTCAATGATTGACCAAGATATTAGAAGGTGTTTAGCTTCAACAAAGGTATTTTGGAGCTTTTACATGAAGATTCAAGAGCTCGCATCAAGATTGCATCTAGCACTCAGTTGGAGTCAAGCTCGTTGGATCGTGTTTGGATCGAGTCGGCTTGGAGACAAGAAGACTTCGGTTTGTGTTTAGTTTAGTATGTTTAGATCTTGTATAAAGATTAGATAGTATTGATATGCTCAAGTTCATATACACATACAAGTTTAAAGTTTATTGGTTTTGGTTTTCGGTTTAACCGGATTTTGGATTTCATGTCAAAAACATAGATATATATCTTATATGTATATTGGATCCTATCCATATATAATATGCTTCAAATTTTGTTTTAATATCATATTTTTGTATTTACATAAGTTTTGGAGCAAACGATTTTCTATTTCAAAAATTCAAGTTTTGGAAAATACCGATTTTGTGTTTAAGCTTAATTTCAATATCACAAAAATGGTTCAAATTGTTATAATATGTGTTGAATTTCAGTCACACATATTTGTATTTTAAAGATCTTATAAGAACTTATTTTTGTGGAATTTATGTAATTTTATGGGATTTAATTGATATTAAAAAGTCCAAGTTTAATCTCTATAATTGTTTGACCAGGTTGTCTGCCGGTCGACCGGACGGTCTACCGAGTCAGGACTCGGTCAACCGGGCCGGTCGACTGATGTGCACAGCCTGTTTGGCTAGTGGGCAGGTCGACCAGGCGGTCGACCGTCCAGAGAGCTCTGCTCTCTGGATCTGGCCCTGGTCGACCGGGCGGTCGACCGGCCAGAGGGCACTGCTCTCTGGTACTAGCCTCGGTTGACTCGACGGTCAATCGGATGCATAACGGTCATAAAATGACCGTTAGCCAGTCAACCGGAAGGGCAATTTTGCCCTTTCCAGATGCCAACGGGCAGATTTTTGAGAGGGTATAAATACCCATCTCTTGGGCTGGTTTCTTCATGATTTTTGAGAGCAAAATTTTCTCACTTCTTAATGTTTTAGCAATAAGTTTAAAAGAGTTTTTGTGCGAAAAGATTCATTCTTTATTTGTTTTAAAGGGTTGAAAAAATCAAAGAAAAAGAGAAGTCTTTGGGAATTGTTTTTTCATTTCTATTTTATCCTAGAAGTTTTCCCTAGTATTTTCTTTGTGATTTTGATTTTCAAACTCTTTATTTTCTCACACTTGAGCTATCTATCTATCCTATCTATTAGGATTCTTGTTTTCTGGGAAAATTGGTTTGTGATCTTTGAGATCACCAAGAGTTGTAACCTACCTTATATTTGTTGGTATCCCTCTTGTGTAGAGGTGATTGTGGAGGTTGTGTTGGTATCCCTCTAAGTGTATAGGTGATTGAGCTTATTGTTTGGCTTTGAGCCTTATCCCTCTAGTGTGAGGTGATTGTTGTTTGGCTAAGTGCCCACCCCTCTAACTGTAGAGGTGATTGTTGTTGTGCCTTGCCTCTTGTGTAGAGGTTGTGTTTGTTGGAGAGAGGAGTTGTGTACTCCTAGTTT
This sequence comes from Agave tequilana, assembly GCA_038442645.1. NCBI lineage: Eukaryota > Viridiplantae > Streptophyta > Magnoliopsida > Asparagales > Asparagaceae > Agave > Agave tequilana. The sequence goes on along the minus strand of JAVJIF010002044.1, from coordinate 221,326 downwards.
GTATTACCCAAATTCTCAGTGGAGGTTCCCTGTGTGAGAAGTCCTGTGTGGACGATTTAGTGAAAATCCTCTGTATGAAGGTAAGGACGTAGAGCAGTGACTCAAATCTCAAAACATATCTTATTGTTTGCGATTGATCCACTATCTCTAACTCTCTCTCTATTTTATATCTTGCATTGCATCATATTCATATCATATATATGCTTGGTATTGTTTGTGTATCTCACTTGTGTTGAACCAAGAGAGCTTCATATAGCACCTCAACTCTTATTTAGAGGAATTTAGAGGAGATAGTCCAGAGCCCTTCACCGGGAATTCGGCTACACTCTTTGGTTATACTAAGTGTATTTAATTAGTTTTTAATTTCGCATCATTTGTCATTAGATTAGCCATACACCTATTCACCCCCTCTAGGTGAACTTTCAGAGCCTACAGCATAAGCCACCTCAATCTCCCTCCCATGGCTTCCTTCTCCCATGGACAAAACGCGATCACCCCATCATCTCTAGCTGTGAGCAGCCCACTGCTGCACCACCTCCGCCTGAGCGCAACCAAGCGCTAGCAGCTCCACATCTTTTCTCCATGCTGCACCCAAGTCGTGCCTCTTTGTCACATCACAGTCCAGCAGTACCTCCGTGCAGCAGACCCCCTTTAGCCATGTTCCTCCCCCCTCGCTTAGAGCCCCATAGCTGCACCACTCTCCGGTGAGCGTGAGCGCGAGTAAAAGCTTCGCGAGCCATCCCCAGGGCATGTGGCATCACTTCGGCAAGCCCATCTCCTCTGTGGGATCTGTTGGAGCTCTCGCGATGTTTGGCCGATAGTATAGCTTCCTTCTATCTCTTTGTTACATATTAGATGAGTGTGATAATAAGTGTATATGTGTTGTATTAATGTATGAGTCATTATTGTGTGTTTGTGATGAATGTGTGTGTAGTGTGTGGGTGTGTGAGTTCAATTGTGTGTGTTGGTATTTAAATGTGTGATAATATATATATTAAGTAAGTTCATTGATTGAGGTTTAACCTGCACACAAAAATACATAATTTCATAACTTAAGAATAAAGAGTGCAAGGTACTCAATATTATCGCTATAGCAAGTGGTTATACGTGTCGTGATCCTCAATGAGAGACTAGCGATGGAAGATTTTTGCAAGTTCTCTTTTAAGTTACAAAGAATGGTTAAAGTTCTTCTTTTAGTTCTTGAAAAGAAAAGAAAATAAATTATTTTAGATTGTGAAAGTGGCAGATGGAAGGAGATGGTGATTTTGTACAAACAAAGTGAAAAATGATAGAGATTTGGTGATGGAGGTGATCTAAACTAAAGATTAAAAGAATAGAAAGAAAAACTAAAAGAAGTACTTACGTTTTTTTAGTTGATGACTTACCTGAAATCCTTGCATGTTTACCTTGACCTGGAGACAATCAACGCATAACTCATAAGATTAACTCAGTCCCAATTCACATTATATCATCAAGGCTTCTTCGAGCAAGTATGAAATGATACAAACATAGGAAAGAATCCATCGTTATGAGCCATTGATGGCACTCGCTAAGGCAAGGCAATACCGATTCTATTTGAATCACTTGGACTATCATCAAAATTGAAAGAGAAAAAGTAGAAAGAAGAGGAAGAAAATAAAAATAAAGAAGAACATTAAAAAGTTACATTTTTATTGCTTGCAGAAACAATGAAAGAAAGGAGGAGGTTACATCGGTGTCACTCTTAATATAAATCTCTCTCTTACTTACTGAATCTTAGTCTAACCTATGCTTACAAAGAAATAAAAATTACATAAATGAATATAAAAACGTACACTAAAAAGAATGAAAAACTGGCCTAAGAATGCTTCATCGTTCCTTTGCCTCTGATGTGTGGGGTATTTATTACATAGAAATGAATAAGCAAATGAGTTGAAAGATAGGGGGAGCTGGCTATTTCTGAATTTGAATCCTCCCCTTATCTCTAAACTTGATTTGATGTAGATATTCAATTCTGATCTGCAGCTTGTTGGTGTGTTGATCACTAATTATAACTTATCAAATAATAGAATTAGAAATAGTAAGATTTGTAGCCGTTTAAGTCTTCTTTCCGGATCATCTTGAATCATCAGATTTAAGATTCGGTAGCGAAAGTTATGATTCAAATACTAAAATGTATCCAATCTGAATCTGAGTCAAAATTGTTTCATCTCATCCGTCGATCTTCTCTCTATCCATTTATCCCTTTGGATTTTGAATTTGGATTCGATTTTCATTTGGTGTTATCTTTATGATTTTCTCCAATCTTCAGCTGAATATTTGCTCCAATCCTTGATTTGTTCTGGATATGGTTAACTAAATCTATTTGGTTAGTTGTGTATTGTATTTTGTGTATTATGTTATATGATTGTGTGTGTGTGTGTGTGTGTATGTATGCATGTATGTATATAGGTGTTTGTATATGTATACTTGTATCCGTATGTATGTGAGTGTATACTTATGTGTCGTGTGCACGTATGTAAGAGTGTATTTATATTTATGTGTGTGTTGTTTACATGTTGCAGCGATTCGGACTCGTTCGTACAATTCAGAGTCGTTCGTGCGATCTGAACTCGGTGACGGGAGATTCATTTTGGTGATCATTATGGACCCGATACACTGGCGTTTCGAAGACCGATCCATAGGATAATCTGGAGATCCGTACCGGTTCGTGTAATGAAGACCAGATGGCGATTCGATTCAAAATCGTGTCATTTTATGTGAGTGTTTGCTTTTATATCATTTCCTTATTTTTCGTTGTTAATACTATTTATATGTTACCTATATCATTTCATTTGACCGTCTAGTATATTTGACCAGTATGATTACCCATACCATTTCATATGACATCAGTGACCATACACCTTATGCATCTAGTTAATATGAGCGTTTATTAGCGTCATTTCATATGTTGGTAAATCGTCATTGTTGGCATAGGCCTAGTATTGATATACCATAGACCAGACTTGATGTTATAACTGACCTAGCTGTGATAAATCTTAGAATATAAATATTTTGATCTTGAGGTTGATTGGTTCGTGATTGAGGTTAGAAATTCATATTTTATGTGAAGTAATTGTCGGAGAAATTGTTTGGTGATTATTTTGACTAGAACTCCAGTAGATGTTAAAGAAGTAATAGATAAGACATTGCTTTATCGATGGATTGATTTACCGATACTTGGATTGGTATTGACTTGGTTAGAGTTGGAGTTTGTGGTAACTTGACCTTGGGTTGAGGAGTAGGCGTAGATTGGGTTGACCTCACCTGGTGCATGTATATACATAATTGATTAGTACTTGAATTTCTGGATCTTTTGATTGAGCTTAATAGAAGTGAGAGTGTATGATGGTCATAATCAGATTTAGATAGTGATAATTGGTTATGTAGGTTACCTAAAGGGGGTGAATAGGTGACTAGCTGATCTAATGATGAATTAATACAAAATTAAAACTATTTATGCAAACTATTAATTATTAAACTAAACACACCAAGTATAAAACAAGAGTGTAGCCGAATTCCTGGTGAAGGGCTCCAGACTATCTCATTAAGATTCCTCTAGATAAGAGTTGAGGTGCCGCTATGGTTCTCTTAGTTGAATACAAGTGTGAGCAAACAATCCTAAGCATGTATTAATAGAGCACAAATATATCAAACATATAAAAGAGATAAATATTGTAAGCATGTAAGATATAAACACAAGTGAGAGATAGAGAGAGCAATCGCAAACACGGGAGATTTGTTTCGAGGCTCGAGCACCCTTGCTCTACGTCTCCGCCTTCAACACTATGAAGGATTTTCACTAAAAACGATCCCACCGGATCAGTCGGGTCGCAACACCTACAACGAGTTCACACTAGAACTCCTTAGACTCACTAGTCCCTCTCTTGTTCCCGGAAGAATAACACACGCAAGCACACTAGCTTGCCGAGGCCGCATCTCTACACCGAGCTCCCATAAGATCTCGAAACAACACGAACCCGCAAGTTCGCCTCCTCAAATACAAGATGAAACACTTTGGTGATCTCAACACTTTGATCACCTAAAAACACTCTCACAACAACTCTCCTATAGGATTGATATGACAATGGAAAGCTCAAGTATGTGTGTGAAAACTAGGATTGATTTGGTAGTGAAAAACTCAAGAAATCACTTTTGAAAACCACTCTTGAAAACTCTCCTTTTGATATGGAAGTATTAGCCCTAAAATAAGTGTTGATAAATACTTAGAAAGGTAGAAAAAACTAGCTTTAAAACCCACTTCAAATCTTATTGAAAACAGCCCAAAACAGCCCCATATAAATAGGCTCCAAAAACTAGCCGTTGGGGACAACTCAGCAGGAATCCCTGCTGTCGGTCGACCGTCCAACGGCCAGATTTTTAACCGTTGCGCCACCGATCGACCGTAAGGTCGACCGGGGCCGGATCCAGAGAGCAGAGCTGTAATATCCCCTAACTAATAATACTGTATTTCTATTTTATTAATTTTAGTTAGATTTACTTATTGTTATTGATTAATTTATATTGTACATGTGTAGAGATTTATGTATATACATATTAAGTGTATATGTTTTGATTTACATTTACACAAGTATATGTATGTATTATATTTATACATTATTATTAGCAGCATTATTATTATTATGTTATTGTTGGTATTATTCTTAATTGATCTTTTTTTCCAACCCATAATCCAATTATCTAATAAACCATAACCCATTTAACTCATACACATAATAAAATAAAATAATTAAATAAATAAATTAGTTAAAACAATATATAGTAAAAATAATAAAATATAAATATGTGATTAAATTGTTTATTCTAAGTTTTGAACTTTTGTCCTTTTACCAAATCCTAATACCTGAACCATAATGTCACATTGATGTATGGTTAGATTGGAAATCTAAATTACTTAAACAAACCTAAACCCAAATCTAAATTTCAAATTCTAACTGAAAGATCTCAAGAGATTTTTAGGGATCTTATCTTAACTACCTGATTGCTAAAAATCCTAAAAGATCCTATCCTATAACTTTCTTCTCCTGCCTCCGTAAAAAAAGAAAGAAAGAAAGAAAGAAAGAAAGAAAGAACAACAATCAGAAAGAACTCCCAACCCATCATTTCTCATCCTCTTCACCCTCCTTGGAGTTGGAGTTGGAGTTGATCGTGACAGGAACAGGTTAGAGGCGTGGAGGTTGAGAAGGAGGTGTGGAGATTGAGAAGCAGGCTAAATCAAAGTAAGTAAAGAATTCAATTGTTATGAATTAACATATTTAATTGAAATAGCATGATTAAAATTCTATTGTTGTTATGAAACCTAGATCTCCCCTATTATCTAAATTTATATGAATTAAAGTTTAATAACCTATCATGATTTAAAATCCCCTTTTTATGAAACTGAAAATCCATCCAATATTATAAATAAAATAAATTGGATAATGTTACAATTCATTAATAGAAATTTTAGAAGATATATATTTATTTATATATTTATTTATAGGTATAAATATAAATGTATTAAAAAAACAAACCAGAGAGCCGACTGCTCTCGGCCAAAGGCCGAGAGCAGCAGGCGCGCTGCACAGACCCGGGTCGGGTCTGTGCCCGACCCGGGTGCAGACCCGCCCCGGCTTGACCAGGCCCAGTGGCCTGGGCTGCCACTGGGTCTGGCCCAAAACAAAAAAAACAAAGAAAGAAAAGAAAGAAAAAAGGGAACTGGGCCGCCATTGGCCCAGGCCCACGAACAAAAAAAAAGAGAAAAAAAGAAAAAAAGAAACTAGGCCTGGATTATTGGCCCAGGCCTAGACTAACAAAAAAAGAGAAATGGGCCGTCATTGGCCCAGCCCAAAATAAAGAAATAAAAAAGGAAAAAGAATGTAAAAAAGGAATTGGGCCTGTCTTATTAGGCCAGGCCAAAAAACAAAAGAAAGAAAATACAAATTAATTCTGCAGCCCAATATTTAGAAGCTCAATTTTAGTCCAGCCCACATAATTTGGGTTCTAATCCATTTTAACCCGACCCAAATACAAAAACAGACCCGCTAAGTTATTAAAAAATAATTCTTTTGGCTAGATAAAAATTTGAGAAAAATAATTAAAAATAGGGATAAATATCTAGATAACTCCTAGCATCTACTGAAAAATTTTGGGTTAATTGCAAATCATATTAGACTGAAACACTACTTTCTAAGTAGAAATCCGCTACTTTAACATTCAGACCCGTTAAGAAATTGCATCATTTTAACCATTTAAACCCCACAAAAATTAGTAAATAAAATTTGAATAATATTATAAACTCAGTGTATCATTCTACAACTTTGTTTTAAGATCTGGACCATCTGTATTTAATTTAAAATACTGAATAACATCAAGTAAGATATCTTTTGTAAAATTCAATAAATGTAAATTCGATATCTTATATAAAATTCATATGTATTTAATGTAGATTCTTCGAATTGGTTATCGGACTCGTGATAAGCCCAAGTGAGTGTTCTTTGTTTAATTATTGAGTATTTCAATATTATTTCTTGTGAGTGTTTTTAACTTGTTTTAATAGATATTATTTTATGTTTAAATAGTTCATGTTTAATTATTGTTTATGCATGTAAATTATTGTTCATGTTCACATACTAAATGCATAAAGAATAAACTCAAAAGATTATAATGCTGATTCTGAATAAATATCATGTTCATTTAAGTAACGTGACTGATTATACATAATACCTACCTAATAAACATATTGTTCATGTTACTGAAAGTTACTGGGACAAAATTGTTTAACCGTAACACCATGTACAGTCCTATTGTTCATCGTATATACGGTTACTATTACTGTTTATTGTTCTTATTACTGTTCACCATGTATACGATTATTGTTACTGTACTGTTACTGTTACAGTCACCGCATATCCCAGTATTCTAGGTAACATGGATATTGACTGACTTAGCTGAATTAAATAATAATATAAATTGACAACCTACACTGGGATTGGGGAAATTGATGGAGGAGATAGCGTCTGTATTTTGGGTGGACCTAGGATACAGGTTGCGCAGCCGACTGAGGGTTCCACTGCAGGGTTCTCGGGGGATGACTGGCATCCCAACTGTTCACTGTCTACTGTTTACGGTTTTACTGTTACTGTTACTGAGTACCTAGCGGTACGGCCTGGTTCAGAGCTAGGAAACTGAGGCCATGGTTTCGGGTATGTACGGAACCCACCTAAAGCATAGATAATGTCTCCAACCAATTAGTTTTAATAACTTAGGACCCTGATTGACACGTGTAGTAGGCGTAGTATGGGATGCGTCTATTACGGGTGGCAATTAGTGTTCGCTGACATAATAAGTGTTAATAAATTGTTTAAAGCATATTGTGACTGACTATATCACCTGATTGTGCATATGTATACAATGATAGACATAAGAATGTACACATGACTAGATTATATACTAGACTAGTGACATATGCTAGGTTACACATCTTGACATTGGTTGTTTGTTTACAGTTGTAATAGATACATCCTTGTAGTTATTCAGTTATACTTCAGTTATTTGTTCAACATTTTATTTAGTTATCTTCTGTCTGCAGTTTATCATATTGTTATATGTTTATATTATTTTTATGCACGTGCAGTCCTCTTTACACACACTCACTAGGTCGCTTTCTGACGACCTTTGATTTGCACGTCCAGATATTGGACGACTTGTTTCTATTGTCAGGTGTTCGATGAGACCATACATATTACGAGGAGCTTGGGTCTCTCTCTCTGATTCTGGTATTCTCATATCTCTTATCTTTCTGTTATTTCCTGATTCTACTTTTACCGCATTCAGTTGCCATTTTCTTTCTTTTATTCATCTGTTATCATTGTGTTAGATATTTATATGTCATATTGCAGTGATATTGATTTATCATAGTAGATTTTGTAGTTTATTCAGGTTACTTTAGGCTTAGTGTGTATACGTGAGGTATATTCCTTACGTATATATGTCGTCGACTCTTGTCGCGACTCCATTTTCACGTATTTTGGGAAGCGGTGCGCGATACGGTTTTCTTTAGTATCAGAGCCAGGTTTTCGACTTGCGATCTTGATATTTGACTTGTGTTTCGCAAGAGAGACCTAGTTCTTATCGGTGACTTGAGAACAAGCTATAATTACACTGCAATATACATATACTATCCAATGATATTGACTCAACTTGGAATTGACTGGCCTCCCTTTGAAAATTCATCTCTTTGATTTTTCGATCTCTCTAATCGCATCTCTTCTTTTAGAGTAATCTTAGTTCCATTTTGATTCCAATTCCCCTTGTCTATTCTATTTTCTAATCTTGTCTTTTTGAATTGATCATTCCATTCTAAAGCTGATCGCAGAGATCAGAACGAGCAAAGGAAGCATGGTGTCCCAGTGAAGCGACGTGGAAGCTTTTTTGTTTCTCTCTTGACTTTGATTCTTTTATCATTCCCTACTTTATTGAAATTTCGAGGACGAAATTTTTATAAGGTGGGTAGAATATAATATCCCCTAACTAATAAAATTGTATTTCTATTTTATTGATTTTAGTTAGATTTACTTATTGTTATTGATTAATTTATATTGTACATGTGTAGAGATTTATGTACATACATATCAAGTGTATATGTTTTTGATTTACATTTACACAAGTATATGTATGTATTATATTTATACATTATTATTAGCAGCATTATTATATTATGTTATTGTTAGTATTATTCCTAATTGATTTTCTTTTCCAACTCATAATCCAATTATCTAATAAACTATAACCCATTTAACTCATACCCATAATAAAATAAAATAATTAAATAAATAAATTGTTGTGATTAAATTGTTTATTCCAAGTTTTGAACTCTTGTCCTTTTACCAAATCCTAATACCTGAACCATAATGCCACATTGGCGTGTGGTTAAATAGGAAATCTAAATTATTTAAACAAATCTAAAGCCAAATCTTAATTTTAAATTCTAACTTAAAGATCTCAAGAGATCTTTAGGGATCTTATCTTAACTAAATCCTAAAAGATCCTATCCTGTAACTTTCTTCTCCTGCCTCCGTCAAAAAAAAAAAAAAGAAAAAGAAAGAAAGAACGATAATCAGAAAGAACTCCCAACCCATCATTTCTCATCCTCTTCACCCTCCTTGGAGTTGGAGTTGATCGTGACATGAACGGGTTAGAGGCGTGGAGGTTGAGAAGGAGGCGTGGAGATTGAGAAGCCGGCTAAATCCAAGTAAGTAAAAAACTCAATTATTATGAATTAACATATTTAATTGAAATAGCATGATTAAATTCTATTGTTGTTATGAAACCTAGATCTCCCCTAATATCTAAATTTATATGAATTAAAGTTTAATAACCTATCATGATTTAAAATCCCCTTTTTATGAAACTGAAAATCCATCAATAAAATATAAATAAAATAAATTGGATAATGTTACAATTCATTAATAGAAATTTTAGAAGATATATATATATTTATTTATTTATAGGGATAAATATAAATGTATCAAGAAAAACAAACCAGAGAGCCGACTGCTCTCGGCCAAAGGCCAAGAGCAGCAGGTGCGCTGCACAGACGCGAGTCGGGTCTGTGCTGCTGGGTCTGCACCCGACCCGGGTGCAGACCCGCCTCGGCTTGACCAGGCCCAGTGGCCTGGGCTGCCACTGGATCTTGCCCAAAACAAAAAAAAACAAAGAAAGAAAAGAAAGAACTGGGCCGCCATTGGCCCAGGCCCACAAACAAAAAAAAAAGAGGAAAAAAAAAAGAAAAAAGAAACTAGGCCTGGATTATTGGCCCAGGCCTAGACTAACCAAAAAAAAAGAAACAGAAAAAGAGAAATGGGTCGTCATTGGCCCAGCCCAAAATAAAGAAATAAAAAAGGAAAAAGAATGTAAAAAAGGAATTGGGCCTGTCTTATTGGGCCAGGCCAAAAAAACAAAAGAAAAGAAAAGAAAATACAAATTAATTCTGCAGCCCAATATTTAGGAGCTCAATTTTAGTCCAGCCCACAAAATTTGGGTTCTAATCTATTTTAACCCGACCCAAATACAAAAACAGACCCGCTAAGTTATTGAAAAACAATTCTTTTGGCTAGATAAAAATTTGAGAAAAATAATTAAAATAGGGATAAATATCTAGATAACCCCTAGCATCTACTGAAAAATTTTGGGTTAATTGCAAATCATATTAGACTGAAACACTGCTTTCTAAGTAGAAATTCGCTACTTTAACATTCAGACCAGTTAAGAAAAATGCATCTTTTTAACCATTTAAACCCCACAAAAATCAGAAAATAAAATTTGAATAATATTATAAACTCAGTGTATCATTCTACAACTTTGTTTTAAGATCTGGACCATCTATATTTAATTTAAAATACTGAATAACAGCAAGTAAGAAATCTTTTGTAAAATTCAATAAATGTAAATTCGATAACTTATATAAAATTCATATGTATTTAATGTAGATTCTTCGAATTGGTTATCGGACTCGTGACAAGCCCAGGTGAGTGTTCTTTGTTTAATTATTGAGTATTTCAATATTATTTCATGTGAGTATTTTAAACTTATTTTAATAGATGTTATTTTATGTTTAAATAGTTCATGTTTAATTACTGTTCATACATGTAAATTATTGTTCATGTTCACATACTAGATGCATAATGAATAAACCCAAAAGATTATAATGCTGATTCTGAATAAATATCATGTTCATTTAAGTAACGTGGCTGATTATACATAATACCTACCTGATAAACATATTATTCATATTACTGAAAGTTACTGGGACAAGATTGTTTGACCGTAACACCATGTACAGTTCTATTGTTCATCGTATACACGGTTACTGTTACTGTTCATTGTTCTTATTACTGTTCAGCGTGTATACGATTACTGTTACTGTACTGTTACTGTTACAGTTACCGCATGTCCCAGTATTCTAGGTAACATGGATATTGACTGACTTAGCTGAATTAAATAATAATATAAATTGACAACTTACACTAGGATGGGGAAATTGATGGAGGAGACAGCGTCTATATTTTGGGTGGACCTAGGATATAGGTTGCGCAGCCGACTGAGGGTTCCACTGCAGGGTTCCCGGGGGATGACTGGCATCCCATCTGTTCACTGTCTACTGTTTACAGTTTTACTGTTACTGTTACTGAGTACCTAGCGGTACGGCCTGGTTCAGCACCAGGAAACTGAGGCCGTAGATTGGGTATGTACGAAACTCACGTAAAGCATGGATAATGTCTCCAACCAATCAGTTTCAATAACTTAGGATCCTGATTCACACGTGTAGTAGGCGTAGTATGGGATGCGTATATTACAGGTGGCAATTAGTGTTCGCTGACATAATAAGTGTTAATAAATTGTTTAAAGCATATTGTGACTGACTATATCACCTGACTGTGCATATGTATACAATGATAGACATAAGAATGTACACATGACTAGATTATATACTAGACTAGTGACATATGTTAGGTTACACATCTTAACATTGTTTGTTTGTTTACAGTTGTAATAGTTGCCTTTTCTCTACACACTTGCAGTTATTCAGTTATACTTTAGTTATTTGTTCAACATTTTATTAGTTATCTTCTGTCTGCAGTTTATCATATTGTTATATGTTTATATTATTTTTATGCACGAGCAGTCCTCTTTACACACACTCACTAAGTCGCTTTCTGATGACCCTAGATTTGCACGTCCAGATATTGGACGCTTTGTTTCTATTGTCAGGTGTTCGATGAGACCATACATATTACGAGGAGCTTGGGTCTCTCTCTCTGATTCTGATATTCTCATCTCTCTTATCTTCCTGTTATTTCCTGATTCTACCTTTATCGCATTCAGTTGCCATTTTCTTTCCTTTATTCATCTGTTATCATTGTGTAAGATATTTATATGTCATATTACAGTGATACTGATTTATCTAGTAGATTTTGTAGCTTATTCAGGTTACTTTAGGCTTAGCGTGTATACGTGATGTATATTCCTTACGTATATATGTCGTCGACTATCGTCGCGACTCCATTTCCCCTTATTTTAGGAAACGGTGCGCGACAGGGTTTTTTTTAGTATCAGAGCCAAGTTTTCGACTTGCGATCTTGATATTTGACTTTTGTTTCGCAAGAGAGACCTAGTTCTTATCGGTGACTTGAGAACAAGATATAATTACACTGCAATATACATATACTATCCAATGACATTGACTCCACTTGAAATTGACTGTCCTCTCTTTGAAAATCCATCTCTTTGATTTTTCAATCTCTCTGATCGCATCTCTTCTTTTAGAGTAATCTTAGTTCCATTTTGATTCCTACTCTCCTTGTTTATTCTATTTTCTGTCTTTTTGAATTGATCATTCCATTCTAAAGCTGGTCGCAGAGATCAGAATGCGCAGAGGAAGCGTGGTGTCCCAGTGAAGCGACGTGGAAGCTTTTTTGTTTCTCTCTTGACTTTGATTCTTTTATCATTCCCTACTTTATTGAAATTTCGAGGACGAAATTTTTATAAGGTGGGTAGAATGTAATATCCCCTAACTAATAATATTGTATTTCTATTTTATTAATTTTAGTTAGATTTACTTATTGTTATTGATTAATTTATATTGTACATGTGTAGAGATTTATGTACATACATATCAAGTGTATATGTTTTTGATTTACAATTACACAAGTATATGTACGTATTATATTTATACATTATTATTAGCAGCATTATTATATTATGTTATTGTTAGTATTAATCCTAATTGATTTTCTTTTCCAGCTCATAATCCAATTATCTAATAAACTATAACCCATTTAACTCATACCCATAATAAAATAAAATAATTAAATAAATAAATTGTTGTGATTAAATTGTTTATTCCAAGTTTTGAACTCTTGTCCTTTTACCAAATTCTAATACCTGAACCATAATGTCACATTGGCATGTGGTTAGATTGAAAATCTAAATTATTTAAACAAATCTAAAGCCAAATCTAAATTTCAAATTTTAACTGAAAGATCTCAAGAGATCTTTAGGGATCTTATCTTAACTAAATCCTAAAAGATCCTATCCTGTAACTTTCTTCTCCTGCCTCCGTCAAAAAAAAAAAGAAAAAGAAAGAAAGAACGACAATCTGAAAGAACTGCCAACCCATCATTTCTCATCCTTTTCACCCTCCTTGGAGTTGGGGTTGATCGTGACAGAAACGGGTTAGAGGCGTGGAGGTTGAGAAGGAGGCGTGGAGATTGAGAAGCAGGCTAAATCCAAGTAAGTAAAGAATTCAATTGTTATGAATTAACATATTTAATTGAAATAGCATGATTAAAATTCTATTCTCGTTATGAAACCTAGATCTCCTTAATATCTAAATTTATATGAATTAAAGTTTAATAACCTATCATGATTTAAAATCCCCTTTTATGAAACTGAAAATCCATCCAATAATATAAATAAAATAAATTGGATAATGTTATAGTTCATTAATAGAAATTTTAGAAGATATATATATATATATATATATATATATATATATATATATATATATATATATATATATATATATATATATGTATATATATATATGTATAAATATAAATGTATTTATAAAAAAAACAAACCAGAGAGCCGACTGCTCTCTGCCAAAGGCCGAGACAGCAGGCGCGCTGCACAGACCCGGATCGGGTCTGTGCAGCCGGGTCTGCATCCGACCCCGGTGCAGACCCGCCCCAGCTTGAACAAGCCCAGTGGCCTGGGTTGCCACTTGGTCTGGCCCAAAACAAAAAAAAAGAAAAAAAAAAAAAAGGGAACTGGGCCGCCATTGGTCTAGGCCCACAAATAAAAAAAAAGAAAAAAAGAAACTGGACCTGGATTATTGGCCCAGGCCCAGACTAACAAAAGAAAAAAGAAACAAAAAAAGTGAAATGGGCCGTCATTGGCCCAGCCCAAAATAAAGAAATAAAAAAGGAAAAAGAATGTAAAAAAGGAATTGGGCCTGGCTTATTGGGCCAGGCCAGAAAACAAAAGAAAAGAAAAGAAAATACAAATTAATTTTGTAGCCCATATTCAGAAGCCTAATTTCAATCCAGCCCACAGAATTTGGGTTCTAATCTATTTTAACCCGACCCAAATACAAAAATATACCCGCTAAGTTATTGAAAAACAATTCTTTTGGCTAGATAAAAATTTGAGAAAAATAATTAAAAATAAGGATAAATATCTAAATAACCCCTAGCATCTACTGAAAAATTTTAGGTTAATTGCAAATCATATTGGACTGAAACACTACTTTCTAAGTAGAAACTCGCTACTTCAACATTCAGTCCCGTTAAGGAAATTGCATGTTTTTAATCATTTAAACCCCACAAAAATCAGTAAATAAAATCTGAATAATATTATAAACTCGGTGTATCATCCTACAACTTTGTTTTAAGATCTGAACCATCCGTATTTAATTTAAAATATTGAATAACATCAAGTAAGATATCTTTTGTAAAATTCAATAATGTAAATTCGATATCTTATATAAAATTCATATGTATTTAATGTAGATTCTTTGAATTGGTTATCGGACTCATGATAAGCCTAGGTGAGTGTTCTTTGTTTAATTATTGAGTATTTCAATATTATTTCATGTGAGTATTTTTAACTTGTTTTAATAGATGTTATTTTATGTTTAAATAGTTCATGTTTAATTACTGATCATGCATGTAAATTATTGTTCATGTTCACATACTAGATGCATAATGAATAAACCCAAAAGATTATAATACTGATTCTGAATAAAAATCATGTTCATTTAAGTAACGTGATTGATTATACATAATACCTACCTGATAAACATATTGTTCATGTTATTGAAAGTTACTGGGATAAGATTGTTTGACTGTAACACCATGTACAGTCCTATTGTTCATTGTATACACGGTTACTGTTACTGTTCATTGTTCTTATTACTATTCACTGTGTATACGATTACTGTTACTGTACTGTTACTGTTACATTCACCGCATGTCCCAGTATTTTAGGTAACATGGATATTGACTGACTTAGCTGAATTAAATAATAATATAAATTGATAACTTACACTGGGATTGGAGAAATTGATGGAGGAGACAACGTCTGCATTTTGGGTGGACCTATTATATAGGTTGCGCAGCCGACTGTTGATTCCACTGCAGGGTTCCCGGGGGATGACTGGCATCCCATCTGTTCACTGTCTACTGTTTACAGTTTTTCGTTACTGTTACTGTTACTGAGTACCTAGCGGTACGGCCTGGTTCAGCGCCAAGAAACTGAGGCTGTGGTTCCGAGTATGTACGGAACCCACCTAATGCATGGATAATGTCTCCAACCAATCAGTTTTAATAACTTAGGACCCTGATTGACACGTGTGGTAGGCGTAGTATGGGATGCGTCTATTACAGGTGGCAATTGGTGTTCGCTGACATAATAAGTGTTTATAAATTGTTTATAGCATATTGTGACTGACTATATCACCTGATTATGCATATATATACAATGATAGACATAAGAATGTACACATGACTAGATTATATACCAGACTAGTGACATATGCTAGGTTACACATTTTGACATTGATTGTTTGTTTACAGTTGTAATAATTGCCTTTTCTCTACATAGTTGTAGTTATTCAGTTATACTTCAGTTATCTGTTCAACATGTTATTTAGTTATCTTTTGTCTACAGTTTATCATATTGTTATATGTTCATATTGTTTTTATGCACGAGCAGTCCTCTTTACACACACACTCACTAGGTCGCTTTCTGACGACCCTGGATTTGCACATCCAAATATTGGACGCTTTGTTTCTATTGTCAGGTGTTCGATGAGACCATACATATTACGAGGAGCTTGGGTCTCTCTCTGATTCTGGTATTCTCATCTCTCTTATCTTCCTGTTATTTCCTGATTCTACCTTTATCGCATTCAGTTGTCATTTTCTTTCCTTTATTCATCTGTTATCATTGTGTTAGATATTTATATGTCATATTGCAGTGATATTGATTTATCGTAGTACATTTTGTAGCTTGTTCAGCTTACTTTAGACTTAGCGTGTATACATGAGGTATATTCCTTACGTATATACATCGTCGACTCTCGTCGCGTCTCTATTTTCACATATTTTGGGAAGCGGGGCGTGACAAGAGCTCTCTGGCCGGTCGCCCGCCCGGGCAACCGGCTCACCAGCCAAATGGCTGTGCACATTTTGTGCACATCGGTCGACCGCCCGGTCGATCGACTTCTGGCTCGGTCGACCGTGCGGTCAACTGGCAGAAGGCCAGGTCTGACATTTTTAGGGATAAAAACTTGGTCTTTTTACCTTCAATAAAATCCAATAAATTCTACAAAAATAAGTTCTTTGAAATACTTTGAAGTAAAAATATGCATGATCAAAGTTCAACACATATTACAAACATTTTGAACTATTTTTGTAATATAGAAATTTTGGCTTAAACAAAAATTTGTATTTTTCAAAGACAATCTCCAAATTGAAAAATATTTTTCTAAAACTTCTCCAAATACAAAAACAAGATATTTTAAACACTTTTGAAGCTTAGTGTGTATGGATATGATCAACTACACATACAATTTGAAATATTTATGTTTTTGACATTAAGCTCTAAAATAAGTTTTGATAAATCCAAAACTCAAACACATGAGATATATTATATATATATATATATATATATATATATATATATATATATATATATATATATATATATATATATATATATTGAAGCTCAAAATCAAAACGGTATTTTCTAAAACAAAAACTCTTTTATGAAAATACATATAAATTTTTTTGTGTGTATATGAACTTGAGCAATCCACCAACTAATCTATCCTTTACATTTTATTTAAAAACAAATCTGGACACTTACAAAACATGACTCAAGTCTTTTTGAAAATCTTTTTCTCCTTCTTGACTTGGTCCAAATCATGATCCAATGAGCTAGACTCCTCTTAAGTACTTAATGTAATCTTGATGCGTAAGCTCTTGAATTAACACGCGCTAGTTCTAAAACTTGACTTCAAATCCTTTATTGAAGCAAAACACCTACTAAGATCTTAATCAAATATATGAAACTAAATAAACACAAGATCATTAGTACTATAACTACATGAGTTAATCATTATCAAAACTAAAGTGATGGGCCTTTGGGCCAACAATCTCCCCCTTTTTGATGATGACAAAACTCATGGAGTTATATATGCATGAATTAAAGTTAAGCTTCATAGAAGCTCACCCTTAACTCATGCATAGAAATAAACATAAAGATATTCAATCAAAATACATAAACTAACCAAAAACATATATGCATAAACTCACCAAATTCTTTTCCCCATTTTACAAAAATAAGAAAACAAGCATGCATGCATATATAAACTCTCAAAATTCTTCTTTCACTTTTTGTCAATTCATCAACAAAGGGGCAAAAATAAATCAAACAATAAAGATATATATGCGATATACATTCATGAAGACGAGAGACGTGAAGTTAGCTCCCCTGCATACATGCGTTACATGAAGAAGGGATGACAAGACCCTAACTCACATAAAGCATAATATACAATGTATAAGCGGAGATGTTAAGCTCCCCCTACACACGTGTACCACATAAAGAAGAGATTTCAAGCTCCTTAAAGTGAGATACACTCAACATGAATCTATATATAGAGGAGATATTAAGCTCCCCTTGCATATAGGAAATACGTATCAACAAATTTTGAAACAAAATTTTGATAATACTTAAAGCAAAATTTTGTCATTTCTTTTGAATTATCTTAAGTCAACAAACCAATTTTGATACCTTTAAAATCAATTGTAGTTGACAAAATAAAAGTTGGTACCATTCATAAATAAACAAAATTTTAAGATACCAATTGTAGGTTTTTTGTTACCACTAAAAATATCTTGTAAATTTTTTATATCAATTAAAAAGTAAAATATGAAGTACATTTTGATATCAATTGAAATATCAATTGAAAACAATGCATAAGCATATAAAGATACCAATTTACATTTAAATTTAAGTCAAATTTAACATAAATATAATTTGTGCTTTAAATATGTAAGGATATTGTAAATCAAGCACAATCAAAACATATATATGTATGAAAATAGAAATACCAATTGAAATTTATATTAATTGAAGTTTGAAGCAAACATATAAGGACACATATATGAGTATACAGAAATAGAATTTTCATTAAAAATCATGTATATCTCATAGCTACCTCCCTTTCATGTACATGTTTAAATAGATTTTCAATTAAAGCATACAAGGTATGTTCTCCCAACCATCCGCCCTTTAAGGGGAGAATTTTTCAGAAATAGGATTTGAAAATAGATGTAAATTGAAAACACTACCAAATGAAGAATAAATAACTAGTTTAAAATAATTTTTGAAAAACTAGTTAAAGATCCTTCAAACATGAAATCAAATCATATATCTTATGAAACATTGCTAAGTACACAAAGATTGTCACTCAAGATCGATAAAGCTCAAAAATATGCTCATAAACAAATATATGAGTAAATAAGAATAATGTGAGTACAAAAGAATCATGTAAATAGCATATTCATGAAAATAACCAGTAAAGCTAAAAACAAACATGAATTTCTTTTATCAAAAACATGAAAATCATAAAGTTTATTTTTCATTAAACTTAAGCAAGCTTCAAGGTATATGTATGTTCTATCAAAACTTAAAAATATACATACATATCCTAAACATAAATGAGTCCATAATAGAATTTACATGAAGGCAAGTGACTCAAGGGTATAGTGTATATTTATTAGTTTTAGACAAAAAATTAACATATACATGAAGCAAAATATGTACAAAGATTGGGAAACAAGTATAAATGAAAGAATCATCAAAACTAGATTGTACATGTACATGTAATAAGTACAGATGAGCAATGATGCACAAATATATAAAAATCAAGTGTAGCTCACAACTTGTACAAGTATATACACGTGTTTTTAATGAAAACTACATCTAAATAAGTAATCACAACATGAAGCACAAAAATATGTTCAATTTAAAATAATGGACATTGAAATCAAAACATGCTAAAAACATTTATATCAAAGCATGTAAATAAAATGTGAGTTAGACATAGCTACCAAAACCAATCGGGCTCATCTCTAGATCTCCAAACCATCATAGTCCTCCCACCAAACTTCCTTGATAGTGATGCATTAAAAGAGTATGTCCATCTAGCTCATGCATCTACCACCAAGGCACCAACATCTCACGTCATGTGAGAGCCCATACCTACATCAAACACAAGAGGTGGGGATTTTGGTACCCATTTCCTTTTGGGTCCACGGGGGTTAGCATCAAATGGAACCCAAACATTATTATTTGTAAAATTTATATGATTTGATCTATTATAGCAAAATTTTGCAAGATGGCATTTGCGACCACGATGTGTACATTTGTATACTCTAGCACGCATATGAGAATGAGTGTGATCATGATGTACGAAGTATGCATATGTATGTCGTGAGTTATGTGCATGAACATGTGGAGCTTGTTTCTTTTGAAATAAGGTTTCCAATCTAGAATGATTAAATGCACAATTGCTCAAAGTTGAGCTCAAACAATTTATTCTATTTTTCAAAACTTGAATCTTATTTTATTAATAGTAGCATGAAGAGCATGGCAAGAATGAGAATCATCAGTCTTTTTCTTTTTAGAAATATTTTCCTTTTCTTTTGAAATAATTTTTTTTCAAAGAGTTGTTTTTATCCAAAGCAATCTCTTTTTCTTTTTTCCACCAAATTAATTTTATTTTTTAAAGAATTATTTTCTTCACAAAGATAATTTAATTTTGAAGCTAAGAAAATATTGTCCTTTCTCAAAACTTTATTTTCTTTTGAAATGCATTCAAATTTATTTTGAAAAGAATTTTTTCTTTTAAAATAGAATCATATTTATTCTTCAATCTTTTATGGTCCTTTTTAAGCAAATCATATTTTTCAAGAATATGTTGACAGAATAAAGTAAATTCATCATATGATATGTCAACATCCTCATCATGCTCGGATTCAGAATTTACCTCAAGGGGGTTATCCCCTTGGACCATGTAGCATATGTTGGAAGCATCACTTCCATCATCCGAGTAGCTCCCCACAAAGTATTGCTTTTGTTCGCTAAGGAAAACTATAGTGTTCCATACTACAAAAGCCGAATCAAAGTTAGCAACCCTACATAAATAATCATCATTTAGGGTACTCTTTAAAGCATGGATAGATTTTGAGGTAGCCTCAAGATGCTTGCTATTACTAAAGTATGAATTCTTAATGGTAGCAAGATAAACATGAATGCCTAGGGCTTTGAGGTATATGGACATTTTAACTTTCCAAGTTTGGATGTTAAGAATATCAAACATGGGAGGTATCATAAAATCCATGTGTCTGTAAACAAATATTGTGATTAGCCAAAAAAAAGAGGATCTTTAACTCAAGGTTGTTGCACCCAAATCAAGAGCACCAAGCTCTGATACCATTTGTAGGTCACCTAAAGGGGGGTGAATAGGTGACGAGCTAACCTAATGATGAATTAATATGGAATTAAAATTATTTATGCAAACTAAAAACTATTAAGCTAAACACATCAAGTATAACATAAGAGTGTAGTCGAATTTTCGGTGAAGGCTCTGGACTATCTCCTCAAGATTCCTCTAGATAAGAGTTGAGGTGTCGTTATGGCTCTCTTGATTGAATACAAGTGTAAGCAAACAATCCCAAGCATGTATCAATGGAGTACAAATATATCAATCATATAAAAGAGATAAACAATGTAAACATGCAAGATATAAACACAAGTGAGAGATAGAGAGAGCAATCGTAAACACGGGAGATTTGTTTCGAGGTTTGAGCACCCTTGCTCTACGTCCCTGCCTTCAACACTATGAAGGATTTCCACTAAAAACGATCCCACCGGATCACTCGGTGCCGCAACACCTACAACGAGTTCATATTAGAACTCCTTGGACTCACTAGTCCCCACACTAGCTTGCCAAGGCTGCACCTCTACACTGAGCTCCTATAATAACTCGAAACAATATGAACCCACAAGTTCGCCTCCTAAAATACAAGATGAAATACTTTGGTGATCTCAACACTATGATCACCTAAAAACACTCTCACAATAACTCTCTTATAGGATTGATATGGTAATGGAAAGCTCAAGTATGTGTGAGAAAACTAGGATTGATTTGGTGGTGAAAAACTGAAGAAATCTCTTTTGAAAATCACTCTTGAAAGCTCTCCTTTTGATATGGAAGTATTAGCCCTAAAACAAGGGGAGATGAATGCTTAGAAAGGTAGGAAAAACTAGCTTGAAAATTTACTTCAAATGTTGTTGAAAACAGCCCAAAATAGCCCCATATAAATAGGCTCCAAAAACTAGCCGTTGGGGACAACTAAGCAAGAATTTCTGCTGTCGTCGACCGCCCGATCGACCGGCCAACGAGTCAGATTTCTGACCATTGTGCCACCGATCGACCGCCTGGTCGACGGACGCCGGATCCAGAAAGCAGAGCTCTCTGGCCGATCGACCGCCCGTTGACCAGGGCCAGTCCAGAAAGCAAGGCTCTCTGGACGGTCGACCGCCCGGTCGGTCGGCCTACCAGCCAAATGGCTGTGCACGTTTTGTGCACAACAGTCGACCGTGCGGTCGACCGGCAGAAGGCCAAGTCTGATATTTTTTAGGGATAAAAACTTGATCTTTTTACCTTCAATAAAATCCCATAAATTCTCATAAATTCTACAAAAATAAGTTCTTTGAAATACTTTGAAGTACAAATATGTGTGATCAAAGTTCAACACATATTACAAATATTTTGAACTATTTTTGTAATATAGAAATTTTTGCTTAAACAAAAATCTGTATTTTTCAAAAACAATCTCCAAATTGAAAAACGATTTTTCCAAAACTTCTCCAAATACAAAAATAAGATATTTTAAACACTTTTGAAGCTTAATGTGTATGGATATAATCCACTACACATAAAATATGAAATATCTATGTTTTTGACATTAAACTCTAAAATAAGTTTTGATAAATCCAAAACTCAAACACATGATACATATATTGAAGCTCAAAACCAAAACGGTATTTTCTAAAATAAAAACTCTTTTTTGAAAACACATATAAATTTTGTGTGTGTTTATATAAACTTGAGCAATCCACCAACTAATCTATCCTTTACATTTTATCTTGAGTACTTGATGCAATCTTGATACGCAAGCTCTTAAATCAACACGTGCTAGCTCTAAACCTTGACTTCAAATCTTTGTTGAAGCTAAACACCTACAAAGATCTTGATCAAATATCTGAGACTAAATAAAAATAAGATCATTAGTACTATAACTACATGAGCTAATCATCATCAAAACTAGAGCAATGGGCCTTTGAGCCAACAGGTTAGATATAGATGAGTATGTATTCTTATAAATTAAGACTTGGATATATCGATGACTTAAAGGATGGATATACTGATGATAAAGGAGGGATATACTGCTGAGTTGATTGATATGAGATTTGTATTCCTTTCAGAGGATATTGATTAGTATTCTGATGAATTGATGTAGTTAAATTGATATTTGTGAGTATCCCCAATTATACCCCTGATTATACCGTTGAGTATTGATGGTCTTATTAATGTTGAGTATCAGATCTAGACATTCTAGATTTCATGTTATTTGAGAATGTTTCACTCTTTGTTGATGATTTCGGTATTCGTGATTTTTGTTGATCTCGAGGATATATTCAGTGTTTTATGTTTGGTTCTTGACTACTTCAGTTATTTAGTTTCAGAGATTGAGTTATTATGAGAGTGATTTTATTGATATCGGTGTTAATATATATTTAGAGTTAATAGCAGTTATTGTTTGATCTCGGTTATTGGTGACGTAGAGGATTAGAGCAGATTGGTAACATAAGAGAACTGTTATTGATTTATTGAACTTGTGGTTTACTGTACTGGATTACCTTGACATAGATTGATACTCAATATTCATGATGATTTTTGAGACTATAGATTGATGGATCAATTACTGATATCGCTTTAGTACAAAGAAATGATACTTGACTGATTATAGATGGGACTGTATTGCAAGGGATCAGTCTCTAGACCTGTTACTGTAAATATTTATGTTACTGAAAGTTTCTGAAAAAGTATTATTAGACTGTAACATTCGGTACAGCTCTATTCATCGTATACACGGTCACTGTCACTATTCTTATTACTGTTCACCATGTATACGATTACTGTTACTATTCTGTCACTGCATCATTCTAGTATTCTAGTAACATGATACTGATTGTTTTAACTGAATTAAATAATAATGTAAATGGACAACTACACTAGGATTGAGAAAATTGATAGAGGAGACAATATCTGTATTTTGGGTGGACTTAGGATACAGGTTGCACAGCCGACTTACGATTCTACTGCATGGTTCCGGGGGATGACTGACATCCCATTTGTTTATTATTCCATAGTGTTAATATGAGTACTGTTCCACAGTGATACTGAGTACTATTATTGTTACGGACTACCTGACGGTAGGACCTGCTTCAGCGCCAGGCATCTGGGTCGTGGTCCCGGGTATGTACAGGACCCACCTAAAGCGTAGACAATGTCTCCAACTAATCAGTTTTAATAACTTAGGACCCTGATTGACACATATAGTAGGCACAATATGGGATGCGTCTATTATATGTGGCAATTGGTGTTCGTTGATATAATAAATAATTATGTACTGTAACTGATTGTCTTTGCCTGATACATGTATGTATGTTGGATACCCGATGATACATATGACCTGATTGGATATTTAACTCTAGTACTGACTTACTCTACCCACATGATATATAGATTATGATGGACACCTGACATCTGATTCTATCACTGATTGCTCTTTTTACTGTCAATTTATCTGCATATTACTACAGTCTCATTCCAGTTTATAGCTTCATTTCATATGCTCACATATTATATGCATGTGCACTTTCTCTTTTATTTTACACACTTACTGGGTCGCTTTCTGACGACTCTAGATTTGCACTTCAGATATTGGATATTTTTTTATCTTATGGATCAGGTATTCGATGAGGCTGGATATGTTACAAGGAGCTGGAGTTTTCCTCTACCCATTCTGTTATTCTTATCTTTCTTTTAATCCTGTCATTTCTATAATTTCCTTGATCCTATATATATCGAACTCATTGTTTGTTTAATTCTTTCATTCATGTGATATCATGTGTGGACATCCATATGTAGTTATTACAGTGATATTGATTTATGATAGTAAATTTGTATAACTTGGTCAGGTTACTTTAGGCTTAGCATATATGCATGGGGTATTTTTCTCGCGTATATACATCGCTGACTCTCATCGACTCCATTTTCGAGTATATTGGGAAGCGGGGCATGACAAAGTTTTCTTGATATTAGAGCCAAGTTTACTCAAAGAGAAATTAGTTCTTACCAGTAACTTAAAACGAGCTATAGTTACACTGCAATATATATACTATCCATACGATGATCTTGACTCCATTTAGAATTAGTCGTCTATCTTTTGAATCTTTGATATCCTTGATTATATCTCTTCTTCCAAAATAATTTGGACTCCATCTTGATTCTTATTCTTCTTCCCAGTTCAACTTTCTTGATTCTGTCTCCTGAATTTAATCACTTCATGTTGAAGCCGATGGCAGATATCAGAGCATGCAGCAGAAGTGTGATTGACCCATGATGCAGTGAGAAGCAATGTGGAAGATTGTTTATATTCTCCCTTGACTTGATTTTTTATCATTCCTTACTTTATCAAATTTTCGAGGATGAAATTTGTATAAGGGGGTAGAATGTAATATCCTTAGTTAATAATACTGCATTTTTATTTTTATAAATATTTATTTTGTTCTACTGATTATTTTATTTTTAATTATCAACTTGATTCATGACTTATTATTATATACAAATAGTTTTGAGATATAAATATTAATTTGGTTATATATTATTACTATTATCATTTATTAACATTTTTAATTACTAATTACTATTATTTCTATTTTACCATAATTATTATTATTGTTATTATTGTTACTACCATTATTATTGTTGTTTTTATTATCGATATTGTCACTTATTAATATTGTTATGGCATATTATTATTAGTAGTTATTATTTTTATTATTCTTTATTATTATTTGTGTTAATATAATTATTGTTATTAATGATACTATATTGTTATCACTATTATTAATTATGCTAATTATGTTGTTAATATTATTGTTATTATCATTTTGATTATTATTTTTAGTAAGAGTTATAAATTGTTATTAGTATTATTATGGTATTTATTATTATCATTATTATTGATATTATTATTATTATTACTGTCTTTATTATTTCCCAAACCCATTACCCTTTTTACCAATACCCAATATCCAATACCTTAGCCAACCCGTTAACCCATTTAAATTCTTACCCATTAACCCGAATCTCATACCCAAACCCATTATCAATCCTATAAACCTCCTCGTATCATAAACCCATTATCCTAATATCCTAATCTTAACTATATTCTAATCACAACTAACAAATCCTTATCTTAACCTCGCCCAAATCCCTTCATAATATTTCTCTTCCTTTTCCCCTTCACCGCCCGCACGGCTGCACCCACCTTCCTCCATCCCCTTCAGCACTCTTGGTCGTAAGCCACAACCGCTGGCATCTCTCTCCTACTTCTCTACCGTGAGCCCTCGTCCTCCCGATGTACGACAAAATCCTTTGCAGAGGCTCCCCCTTGCAACACCATCCACTTGTCGTGAGCCTACAACACAAGCCACCTCAATCTCCCTCCTATGGTCCCATGGACAAAATTGCGATCACCCCCATCATCTTCAGTCGTGAGTAGCCCACTGCTACACCACCTCCGCCTGAGCACAACCAAGCACCAGCAACTCCGCATCTTCGCTCCATGCCGCACCTAAAGTCGTGCCTCCTTGCTGCACCACAGCCCGACAGCACCTCCGTCCAGCAGACCCCCTTCAGACCATGTTCCTCCCTATTGCTTCCAGCCCCATGGCTGCACCACTCTCCGGTGAGCGTGAGCGTGAGTGGCAGCTCTGTGAGCCATCCTCATGGCATGCGACATCACTTCCGACAAGCCCTATCTCCTCTGTGGGATCCGCGGGAGCTCTGGCGATGTTTGCCTTGAGTATAGCCCCTTCTCTTTCTCTGTTACATATTTAATGAGCGTGATAATAAGTGTATGTGTGTTGTATTAATGTGTGAGTAATTATTGTGCGTTTGTGATGAATGTGTGTGTAGTGTGTGGGTGCGTGAGTTCAATTGTGTGTGTTGGTATTTAAATGTGTATATATATATATATATATATATATATATATATATATATATATATATATATATATATATATATATATATATATATATAATATATATATATATATATATATATATATTATGTAAGTGCATGTGTGTGATATTAATATTTATATATGTGTATTATATTTTGTATATTATGTTATGGAAGTGTGTGTGTGTGTGTGTATGTATGTATATAGATGTATGTATGTGTATACTTGTATTCGTATGTATGTGAGTGTACACGTATATGTTGTGTTCACGTGTGTATGAGTATATTTATATTTATTTGAGTGTTGATTACATGTTGCAGTGATTTGGACTCGTTCGTGCGATCTAAACTCTGTGACAGGAGATCCATCTTGGTGCTCGTTATTGACCCGACACATTAGCGATTCGAAGACCGATTTATGGGTTGATCCGTAGATCCATACTGGTTCATGCAGTGAAAACCAGATGGCGATTCAGATCCGAAACTGCGTCATTTTATGTGAGTGTTTGCTCTTATATTATATTTTTATTTCTCGTTGTCAATATTATTTATATGTTATCTGTATCATTTCATTTGACCATATGACATATTTGACCAGTATAATTACCCTTACCATTTCATATCACATCAATGACCGTACACCTTTTGTATCTAGTTAATATAAGCATTTATTAGCGTCATTTCATGTGTTGGTAAATCGTCGTTGTTGGCTTAGGCATAGTATTGATATACCATAGATCGGACTTGATATTATAACTGACCTAGCTGTGATGAATCATAGAATATAAATATTTTGATCTTGAGGTTGATTGGTTCATGATTGAGGTTAGAGATTCATATTTTATATGAAGTAATTGTCGGTGAAATTGTTTATTGATTGTTCCAACTAGAACTCCAATAGATGTTAAGGAAGTGGTAGATATGACATTGCTTTATCGATGGACTGATTTACCGATACTTAGATTGGTATTGACTTGGTTAGAATTAGAGTCGACCTGAGTTTGATATTCTTTACAATAGATTTGATTACTAGACTCGATTATGGTGGACTTAACCTTGGGTTTAGGAGTAGGCGCAGATTGGGTTGACCTGATCTGGTGCATGTATATACATAATTGATTAATACTTGGATTTCTGGATCTTCTGATTGAGCTTAATAGAAGTGGGAGTGTATGATGGTCTTAATTAGATTTAGATAGTGATAATTGGTTAGATATAGATGAGTATGTATTCTTATATGTTAGGACTTAGATATATCGATGACTTAGATGATGGATATGTCGATGACGTAGAGGAGGATATACTGCTGAGTTGATTGATACGAGGTTTGTATTTCTTTCAGAGGATATTGATTAGTGTTCTGATGAATTGATATAGTTGAAATGATATTTATGAGTATCCCCAGTTTTACCCATGATTATACCGTTGAGTATTGATGGTTTTATTGATGTTGAGTATCAGATATAGACATTCTAGATTTCATGTTATTTAAGGATGTTGCAGTCTTTGTTGGTGATTTTGGTATTCGTGGTTTTTATTGATCTCGATGATGTATTCAGTGTTTCATGATTGGTCTTGACTACTTCAATTTTTCGATTTCAGAGATTGACTTATTATGAGAGTGATTTCATTGATATCGGTGTTAATATATATATATATATATATATATTCAGAGTTGATAGCAGTTATTGTTTGATCTCAGTTATTGTTGATTTAAAGGATTAGAATAGATTGGTAACAATGAGAGTACTGGTTATTGATTTATTGAACTTGTGATTTATTGTATCTGATTATCTTGACATAGATTGATACTCGATGTTCATGATGACTTTTGAGACTATGGGTTTGGATCAGTTACTGATATCGTTTTAGTATAGATGGATGAGATTTGACAGATTCTAAATGGGCCTATTGTAACCTTCGATTACTGGTATCTGATACCCAATTTAATCATCTTAGTAACTAGATATAGGCCATTTCAGCTCAAGATATTATTTTCTAATATTTTAAATTTTTCTTGATTTTTTGGATTTGTTTTTGAATTATTGGAGAATAATCTCAATTCGGGGTCGATTGGAGCACGACATGGTTTTCTTTGTATCAGAGCCAGGATTAGTAAGGATATATGCCACATATATATACAATCAGGCTACATATATGTTCATCATCCATGAAATTATCTGAATAAACAGTCATTTGACCCCTCCTCTGACTCTATACTTGTACAATTGATCCCCGAGAACCCTTGAACAGTCACCCTGATGGAACCCTTGAACAATTGCCCTGAGTATATGCCAAGGCCTGACATTCGGGTCAGTTTTACAGACCCGACCCGGCCCGACTAAAAAAAAAAAAAAAAAAGAAAAAGAAAAGAAAAGGAGAAAAAGAAAATAAATATAATACAGAAATATTACTGCAGTAATATTACTGCAGGAGACCCAGACCCAAACCCAACATTGTAGCAGACCCAAATTCAAACTCGTTACTGTAGCAAACAGACCCGTTAGGCTTTTTATTGATTTTTAGGCTTATTTTAATTTAGAAAAATTCAACATAAACTAAAAAATTTTCAGAAAATTTCTAGAAAATCATAAACTCAATTTGGGACTCAGTAAAATTATTCTAGGTGTAATTTTACTTAGAATAACATGAAATTAAATATTTTTTGTAATTATTATTTAATGATCATTTATTTAAAAATTGCCAATAAATCTATAAATATCACAAAAAAATATATAATTCATAATTTAGTAAAATATAAATATTATACATCAATTTATTAGTTTATGCATGTATTTTATCAAGAAATTATATTTTTAAATGGTTGCTAAAATTTAGAAATTGAATTATTTGGAAATATTAACCAATCAAAATTATAATAAATAGTAAAAATTACATTCTCATCACTGAATAAATAACATATCAAGTCTCTAATTAATTCACGCAATATTTAGGTAGCGAATCTTACCTAGAGCCGGTTACAGTTACGGAAAATCAGATTCCAACGATATCAGGCAAGTGTACAGGATTCCTTTACCTTGATTGTCTTGTTGAATTTAATATTTTCTGTTAATTATTAATTTTTCTATGTCATCGTGTTCCGATTATCATTAACATTTAACATCCTATGATCATGATTACTAGTGCGTGCGCCCTGTATTATTCCGAAAGTACCATTGATCACTGTGTTGTTCATTTTATCATTGATTCTTGATATCATCGTCGATTTCAGCTCAAGTTTGTGTTACTTTATCTTACATATCATGTTTACATCTTGTTACTGTTCATGGACCCAATTAAAGTGGATATTATTGCTTGTATGTGTTAGATCCTGACACGTAAACCTATATTGATTAATGGATAAGATTATTTATTGATTAATATTATAATCTGGATTATTCGAGGATAATTGAGTATCGGATGTAATAAATATCTTGATAGTTTAGAATTTTTCAAAAATTATTAAAGATTTAATACTGAGAAAATTGAGATTATTATATTGGATTAACTTATGATATTTGAATGGTTATGCATGTATATTATATGAAATAAAAATATTTGTGTTACCAAAATTATTGAAAAATATTGTTGCCATGTATACATTGATATACACACTGATATTGATTGAATCCAGTTATTTAGGTAGCACTGATAATTAAATGCTCTCATTGGGTGGAAAAATTGATAGAGGAGACGGTATCAGTATTTTGGGTGGACCTAGAACATAGGTTGCGCAACCGAAATTAGGGTTCCACTGTAGGGTTTTCGAGGATGCTGGCATCCATATGATATTACTACTGTTACTGTTATTGTTACTGTTACTGTTACTGCGGTACGGGCCTGGTTCAGTGATTAGTCTCTAAAATTACATATTTCATACCACATCTTCTCATTTATATAATATTAAATTCTTCTAATAATACCTCTCTTGTATGTTTCTAGGTCCATGGCATGAAATAAAGAAGAAGCCAAAAACCCATTTAATTAGTGAAAGCCTGCATGAATAGCATTGACTTTGGAGGCAGTTTTGTCAAAATCAGGTGCCAAAATCCGGATTCCAGAAGGTACACCCGATAGGGGGACAAGAGGGGAGCGTGCAGCAGGCGGCGCCGCACACGTGGCTCTAGAAGAGCCATGAAAATGCGGCAAAAGCCGCATTTCTGCGATGCTTGTGTGGAACCGCGCGCCAAGATTTGACACGCGGTTCCGTACAGTCCCTCTGGTGCCCCCTTTCGCCTATAAAAGCCCAGGAATGTCAAGAGCTGAAGGAAGAGAAGTTTTGAGGAGTTTTCAGGATAGTTTTTAGGGTTTTCTTCTCCATGTTATAGTGTATGGTAGTTTAGATTAGTTGTTCTTCTTCTTCCTCTTTTGTATTTTCTATTTCTTGTAGATCTTGTAATAGGAGAGAGAGTGGTACATGATTGAAAAGCAAGAGTGCTTGTAATAGAAGGTTACAATCTATGAAAGGTTCTCTCTGTACCTCTCTTTGTTTTCTTCTCTCTAACTCTTTTTACATGTTTAGCTAATTTTCTCTCATGGCAACTAACTACTAACCACTAACTTGCTAATTTCTTACTTGATAATTCACATGAATCTAATAGTCTCTACTAGGCCTTACTCTTGCAAGAGCCATTGATGGCTCATGATGATGGATCCTAACACTCTATCATCCTAACTCTCTAACAAGCTAACATTACTTTACTCCATGCTTACTCTTGTTTAGTTTTGATGGCTTAAGTGTACCTTGCACTTTTTTTGTTGAGTTTGGATGTGAAAGTTATCTTACGGGTCATACTTTGAAATGCTTTTGAATCAAGGACTAGTGATAGCCAAGGATACATGTGAGTCAACTATCACTAAGAGGTTAGCATAGTCAGTGGAGCCATTAGTAGTTAGTAGCCATGAGTTTTCTTTCCTTTTCACTTTGTTTTAAAAATATTCCAAAAATCACAAATACAATCCTTTCTATGTTTCCCATTCTTTGTGTTTCACCGTCCTCTTCTCTTTTCATTCTTTGTTTTCTTTTCTTTTCATTCCTTAAAACATTGAAGAAACTTTAACACATACGTGAACATTCCGGTAAAACTTCTATCACTTTCTGTTCTTGTGGATTCAACCCGTTTAGCCTCTATGCTATAACGGAAGTATCGAGAAAGCCAAAGCACTCACTATTAACTCTTAATTTCAAAACATACAGTTTTCGTGCACGGATTTCCCACGATCAAATTTTGTCGCCATTGTCGGGGATGGGAATGGTTTGATTTCACATTTTTCTTAACTTTTCTTCTTTATTTTGGTGTGCAGGTCAAATTTTTAGCATTGCAGAAGTCCACACTTGCTCTTGTGTGGTTGGGTAAATTCTTGTATATTATTATATTATGTTGCTAACATTTGTTACCTGTGCACTATAATAATTTAAGAACTAAAATAGGAAATTAGATGCTTTAAAATGGTTTAGACATTTGCATCTGTATTTTGTTCAAAATACTGTATTTTGTTCTTGTATTGTTATGATCAGGTATTCAATGAGGCTGGACATGTTGCGAGAAGCTGCAGTTTTTCTGTACCCATTCTGGTATTCTTATCTTCCTTTTATTCCTATCGTTTCTATAATTTTCTTGATCCCATATACATTGGACTCATTGTTTGTTTAATTCTTTCATTCATATAATATCATGTGTGAAAATCCATATGTAGTTATTATAGTGACATTGATTTATGATAGTAGATTTTTATAGTTTGGTCAGGTTACTTTAGACTTAGCATATATGCATGGGGTATTTTTTTCGTGTATATACGTAATTGACTCTCATCGCGACTCCGTTTTTGTGTATTTTGTAAGCGGGGCGTGACAATTTTGATACCACCGCCAATGTTGAATGTGAGTGATTTATCAGTGAAACTAGATTTGGTTTACCTTTCTGCATTTGCTTCAGATTCTGTACCGTCAGACACTAGTACTAACGTGGGCAGTGATCCTTGGTCAGTAATGAATGCTTTGACATCAGTGTGCGCACCAATAAAGTTATCTCTCCTGATACGCGAAAAGATTGAAGTTGCACACAATGCTCTCTTTAAAGTACCAGCCAAGCGAAAGAGTCAAAAGCTGATTCTAGTTGGGCGAATCGAAACTGAACCCATAGCTTGTGAAAGCTCAGGGGGTAATTCTGAGTCTCCACAATTCTTCCATTATGGACAAAAGTCATGTCACATGATGGAAAGAATGAGGTATGATTTTATCAAGAAATCAGGCCTTAATTTCGGCAAAGAAAAACGAGCACTACTTCGTTCATTTGTACCGAAAGGCAAAGACCCCGATTACTACCACATGACCCGAAGAGGACTCGGTTATGTAACTACACTAGTCTCATCAGATTTTGAATCTGAAAAGAGGTCTATCATGACAGCTCATCAGCAACGTCATTGTGGGACTCAAATGTCAGTGTTAGTGATGTCTTCAAAAGTCTCTCAGTTAATATAGTATCAACCAGCCATTTGAAGATGACGAAGAAGATTCCTTTGAATCTGAAGAATTAATCTAGTCAGACTCAGATCTATGGATTAAACACTTAAATACTCTTTGGGATATATGCTTTGAGCATAGCCAACCACCTCTGAGGATAAAGTGACCAAATAAATCTTAGAGATGAGGCTAACCCCATGCCATCTTCATAAGTGAGAGCTTATCACCTTCTGAGAAAGAAGATCTAATACAGCTCATACGAGAGTTTATAGTTGTCTTTACTTAGAATTACGAGGACATGCCTGGGCTCGTTCCCTAGATTGCTATGCATCATCTCAACATCAATCCGAACGCGAAACCAGTCAAATAGCAACAACGACGGTTCCGTCTTGAGATCATGGAAGCAATCGAATCAGAGGTCAAAAAGCTCATAGACACTAGTTTCATCAGGGAAGAGCAACATCCTGATTTGGTGGTCAATATCGTTTCTATTCCATAAAAGAATAGAAAGATCCGGATTTACGTTGACTACCATGATCTGAATGCTGCTTGCCCTAAAGACGAATTCTCTCTCCCAATCATGGATATTATGATTGACAATACGTGCAGTTTTGAGATAATGTCTTCATGGATGGATTCTCAGGGTATAATCTGTAACACCCCGCTCCCGGAATACGTACTTAGTTGCGTATTCAGATTTTTCGATCGTATTTTTCGATTTACTTCTTGTATTTGTTTTGTATTATGAATTATTTACATGAACGTTTTGTCTTGGATTTGGATTCGTGGACTCGGAGTCAGCCCTAGTCTGAACCGAGGGCCCGATCCTAGAGTATTGCTCGATTTGGACATTCCGGTATTCCGATTTGACCGATTTCAATTTTGAACATCATTTTCCAATATTTTAGATTTTCTATGATTTTCTGAAATTTTCCTGAATTAAATTGGAAATCTTCAAAACCGGTGTCGGCCAGTGCCGCTGACCGATTCCCGGATTTTTAATTTACAAACTAATTGAAATTACTAAAGTGTCCTTAGGCATTATTTCTTAAAATCACATTTCCTATCTAAATACTTTTTCTGAGGATTTTATGAATTTATGAAATTTCCACCAGATTCGGTATCGGCCAGTATCGCTGGTTGATTCCAGGATTTTTAGTTTACAACCGGGATTGAATTTCTGGATTCCGCTTTCACTTTATTTCTTAAAATCTTATTTTCTTCTTTAATACATTTTCTGGGATTTTTCAGAATTTATCAAAACCCGGCCGACCCGGTGTAGACCGGTATCGGCGGTTGGCTTCTGGATTTTTAATTTGAAAACGGGATTTTATTTTGGAAAACCGATTTCATATTATTCCTCAGGATGACGTTTTCTACCTCCGGGTATTTTTGGGGATTTTTCTGGAACAATCGATATTTCGCGACTATATTATAATATTATTATTTTATTCTAATCCATTCTTTTCTTTCTTTCTTTCCTTTTCTTTCCCTCCATTGATCCAGCCATCCCCCCACGTGGGAGACACCACCCCCCTTACCTACTCCCATCCATCAATCACCATCACTCTCTCTCACTCCTTTCTTTCTCTTTTTCTTTTCTTTTTCCTTTCTTTTCTCCATTCTCTTCTCTCTTCTTCTTCTTTTTCTTCTTCCCCTGTGAGGCCGATGCCCCACCGGCCACCACCGCCGCCGGTGTCTCCGGCCACCACGACGCCGGCGAGAAGACCCCTAGCCCGGCCATCTCCTTCCCTTCTCTTTCTTTTTCTCTTCCTTTCTTTCCTTTTCTTTCCTTTCCTTTCTTTTCTCCCCTTGGTTTCGGCCACGGCAACCACCCTCACCGCCGACCTCCACCCTCCTTCGGCACCTCCGGCGGAGGCAGACCGCCGCCGGCGCCTTGCCGGCGGCCTTGGGCTCGGCCAGGGGGCCTCCCGGCCCCCTGTGCATCTTTGTTGAGGGGGCACACCCCCTCCTTTTCTTGGGGTGGCCGGCGCCACCCCAGTTTGGGGCGCCGCCGGCGCTGTGCCGGCGGCCGTGGGCGGCCAGGGGGCCACCTGGGCCCCCTGTGCGCGACCTGAGAGGGGGGCAAGCCCCCTCTCTTTCTCTTTGCTGGAGGGGGGCAACAGCCCCCCTCCTGTGCTCTGTTGAGGGGGCAGCGCCCCCTCCTTCCTCTTCCGGTGGGCGGCGCCGCCCGGCGCCGCCACAGGGCCGGCGGCCAGGCCGAGCGCCCCCAAGTGGGGGCGCTGTGCGGGATCCAGAGGGGGGCAGCAGCCCCCCTTCTTTTGTTTTCTCTCCCATGGTCCCCCCACTCTCTCTCTCCTGGGTCCCTCTCTCTCCCTTGGATTTCTCTCTCTCTCTCTCTCTCTCTTGTTGACTCTCTCCCTCTTTCCTATTCTCACTCTCACTCTCTCCTGTTCTCACTCCCTCTCTTTCTCTCTCCTGCCTTCATCTCTCTCTCTCTCTTGGACCTCTCACTCTCTTTCCTGAGTCTCTCTCTCTCTTCCTGGTTCCTCTTCCTGTTCGTCTTCTCCATTTGGACATGACCCTTTCAGGGCCGGCCACTCCTTTTGGATTGGGGCCGTGCTCTTCTTCGTCGGCAAGACTCAGGGCCGGCCCCTCCTTTTGGATTGGGGCCGCGTTCTTCTCTGTTGGCAAGACTTGGGGCCGGTACCCTCCTTTTGGATTGGGGCCGAACTTCCCTTCGTCGGGCGCAGCAAGGAATCTTGTCGGCGAGTGATTTTCCTCGCCAAGACTTTCCTAACGCGGATCTCACCCCGCGTCTAGGCAATCCCTTAACGCGCTCCGCGCGTTTCTGTATTAACGCGACGCAGAACCCACGTCCGCGTCCGCGTTTCCCTCGCGTCCGCACTTGAACGCAGATCTCGCGTTTGAGGCATCTCTGCGACGCGAACCCCGCGTCTGCGAACCCCGCGTTGTGGCTCCTTCGCGACGCGACTCCCGTGTCTGCGAACCCCGCGTCTGCTATTCCTGCGTCTGTGATTCCCACGCCTGGTACTTTCCGCAACGCGAACCCCGCGTCTGCTATTCCCGCGTTTGTGATTCCCGTGTCTGTTATTCCCGCGACGCGACTCTCGCGTCTGTGATTCCTGCGTCTGCTATTCCCGCGACGCGACCCCCGCGTCTGCGACCCCCGCATCTCACTTTCCAAGCCGCGTCTCCCTGTGTCCCTTTCTCTCTCTAGGTTTCTCTCTCTAACTCTTTCTCTCTCCTCTTCACTTTCTCTCTCCTCACAATTATATATTATTTTATGGCGCGTGCGCGAGTTCCATGGATTCCAGACTTTCCGGCTTTCCGGTGATTTAGGCGAGTGTTCTCGCTCTCGCCTCCATTTGGGTTTCCCCGCTTCGTCGGGTCGACATGTATTTTATTCCATGTTTACATGTATTTTGTATTGGGCTGAGTCCCTGTATCTGTGTATGGCCGAGTGCCAATATCTGGACATGTATTGCTCTGTGACGAATGCTTGTACTAGGGTAGTTTCCTTCTTGTACATATACCATGCCTGTGATGTATTGTACTGCCTTACACCATACTTGGCTTCCGGACCCCTTCAACCTCCGGTCACTCACTATCTCGAAAGAGAGGTGATTGGGACTGGCAGGTCCCTCAGTTCAGCCTCCGGTCACTCACTGTCTCGAAAGAGGCGTGATTGGGATCGTCAGGTTTCTCAGCTCCGCCTGGTGAGCATGCCTAGCACTCAGTGCTTTATTCACTAAATTCGTTTAGGCGAGTTGCTGCCGGATTCTCCACTCGTATCTTAATCCGAGTGCCCCGGTAGCCTCGCAGAGCGTATTAGTGTCTAAACTCTGTTCGCTGCCTGTGCCTCCAGCTTGTTCAGCTCCGCCTGGTTATCATGATCAGCGTTCAGCGCTTTACCACTAGATTCGTCTAGGCGAGTTGCTGCCGGATTTACCGCTCGTACTTCAGTCGAGTCGTCCCGGTAATCTCGCCAGACGCTCCAGTGTTAAATACTATTTGTTGTTTGTACTTCCAGCTTGCTCAGCTCCGCTTTGTTGTGCTCAGCTACTATTCTACCACCGTGTCATTTCTTCATACCTGTCATTTATGCATGTTACTATTTAACACATGTATATCACCTGTCAACTGATTTGCTATCACCTAACACCTGACATGCTACTTCTTGGCAAGGCCCCTAGTTATGACATGACTTGCCACCAGACTAATATCAATCTCTTGACACGACTGGTTACCTGTCTAATATCATCCTCCTGTCATGCCATCACTTAACACCCGGCATGATATACTTGACCTTATGATTATCACATTTACGGGAATGCTGTACTTGTTATCCTGCATTACACGCAGTGACCTGAATCCTGTCTTGTTATCCTGTACATATTATGTACAGTGACCTGTATTCCTGATATTCCTGACTTGCTCTTGCTCATTCCCGAAATCTGATAATCATCTAATAAACTATAAAACTGGACAACTTGCATCGGGTCGGGGAAACTCGCGGCTATCAATATGTGTTCGTGTTTACAGTGGTATTAGGCATGTTGTGCAACTAAAACTTCCGGTCTGACCTGTGGGCCTCCAGGCGACCGAGGGGAGTGCTGGCTCCCTCCTCCTGAATCATGATAAGGGCATACATAAGTCCCTCCTGTTAGCCTTGCGGCTGGTTCCGTCCACCAAGCAACGGAACAATCCTGGGCCGTGGTCCCGGGTATGTACGGGACCCACTGTAAACATAGTTCGTTGATACCCCCGCTGGTTTCCAATAACAACCTTGCTTTACTCGGATATGGATCTATGTGTGCTGGGATGCTAGTTCACATAGCTAGATATCAGGGTAAGACGAGTAATGATAAAGTGTCTAATAACCGGCTCTTTAAGTTGTAAGTAGAGGTATGTGGAATGGGACGCATACTGAAGCCTGCAGCTTAAACGGCTTTGAATCTGTGATATGCCTTATCATATTTGCTTGTCCTGGATTTTACTTCGGATTTTCGGCTTTATGGTTATTATTATATAACTGCTCATGCCCTGCTTTATCCCTTGTATCCACCTGCCTCCTGCTCATTATCTTATCATGCCCGGAGTACAGTCGGGTTGTATGTGCTTAGATTATGGTGACATAAGATAAGGGTATATAGATGAGGGTTTCCTTGTTTGGATTATTCCTTCGACGTACTAGTCTCATGAAGCCGTGATCTGAAACCATACAATCAGATTTGCTCGTCCTCGGCTTTATTTGGTTTTATCACTATACATGTGCTTACCCTTGCTCGCCACTTGGCTTTTGTATCACACTCGCCTGGGGAGTTTCATCTGACTCCCCTGGATTCTCATGTCCAGGTCATGGAGCTTGAAGTGCGTGGATTCTCCCTGTTGCTGATCAAAGTGGCGCAGCTGAAGCGTGGATCTCCAGCAGACCGTCCAGAGTCTTATCCTTCCAGGCCCCCCTGTGTGCCTCTCGAGTTTTCCTTTTGTGAACTCGTGAGTGCCTTTTTACTGTTTACTCCTGTATATCTCTTGTACTCTCGCAATTGCGCCTGTCAGGTGATGTAATATTATTGTAATATTGATCACCTCTGGTGATAACTTTGTAATTGTACTCATATATTGGAATGTATAATGCACCACTTGCTTCTGTACTCTGATTCTTTCCTGTACTGATGCTTAGCATATATACGTGAGGGTATTTCTGACCTGCGTATATACGTCGCAGTAACGTCTCCGTACCCGCAGGATCGGGGCGTTACAGGTTGGTATCAGAGCTTAGGCTCTCACCTCCTCAGTACGTCCAGATGGCAAATTAATGGTAAAGAAATTTGCAACTGGAATGCATGAGTCCTAGTTATACATTCCAACTACAAGTGCAGAGTTATCTATTTTTCTTGATCATCTTTCCTTTGATTCCTAATCCCTTCCATCTTTACCCTGTTTTGGTTTTTCGAAGCCTTATACCAATTTAAGATATGGATATACTAGAGAGGTAGTGGCTGGTTCTGGATGAAGCTATGGCATGATCTCTTCGACCAACTCTATGAAGCTCGGTATTCTTTGGATTGATCCCGATCGGGTTATCCTTCAGAAATCAGTAATCGGGATTCTCTACGGGTATTCTATATTCTCGGCTATATCTCTCTGAGTGATCAATGCCTGGTATTCGGGATTCTCAATTATCGGTCTTCCTTATTATGCTCAGTATTATCGAGGTTTCCTTTATCTTCAGTATTCTGGCTTATTCTCAGAGCGACATTAAGTATGCAGTACAGCGGGAATTCTATTGCAAAGTTGTGTAATCAGTCAGTATTATTTGGCATCGTTCGGAGATTTATACGGCCGGAAGTGCAGAAGATTTCTATATTCTGGTTATTGATCAGTCAACTTGAGGGCCCTACCTATAGTGCTTCATGTCTTAATTGGTATAATTCCACCCTTGTCCCCTTTGTGTTCATTTTACCCCTTATCGAAATTGCGAGGACGCAATTTTTTGTAAGGTGGATGGAATGTAACACCCCGCTCCCGGAATACGTACTTAGTTGCGTATTCAGATTTTTCGATCGTATTTTTCGATTTACTTCTTGTATTTATTTTGTATTATGAATTATTTACATGAACGTTTTGTCTTGGATTTGGATTCGTGGACTCGGAGTCAGCCCTAGTCTGAACCGAGGGCCCGATCCTAGAGTATTGCTCGATTTGGACATTCCGGTATTCCGATTTGACCGATTTCAATTTTGAACATCATTTTTCAATATTTTAGATTTTCTATGATTTTCTGAAATTTTCCTGAATTAAATTGGAAATCTTCAAAACCGGTGTCGGCCAGTGCCGCTGACCGATTCCCGGATTTTTAATTTACAAACTAATTGGAATTACTAAAAGTGTCTTTAGGCATTATTTCTTAAAATCACATTTCCTATCTAAATACTTTTTCTGAGGATTTTATGAATTTATGAAATTTCCACCGGATTCGGTATCGGCCAGTATCGCTGGTTGATTCCAGGATTTTTAGTTTACAACCGGGATTGAATTTTTGGATTCTGCTTTCACTTTATTCCTTAAAATCATATTTTCTTCTTTAATACATTTTCTGGGATTTTTCAGAATTTATCAAAACCCGGCCGACCCGGTGTAGACCGGTATCGGCGGTTGGCTTCCGGATTTTTAATTTGAAAACGGGATTTTATTTTGGAAAACCGATTTCATATTATTCCTCAGGATGACGTTTTCTACCTCCGGGTATTTTTGGGGATTTTTCTGGAACAATCGATATTTCGCGACTATATTATAATATTATTATTTTATTCTAATCCATTCTTTTCTTTCTTTCTTTCCTTTTCTTTCCTCCATTGATCCAGCCATCCCCCCACGTGGGAGACACCACCCCCTTACCTACTCCCATCCATCAATCACCATCACTCTCTCTCACTCCTTTCTTTCTCTTTTTCTTTTCTTTTTCCTTTCTTTTCTCCATTCTCTTCTCTCTTCTTCTTCTTTTTCTTCCCCTGTGAGGCCGATGCCCCACCGGCCACCACCGCCGCCGGTGTCTCCGGCCACCACGACGCCGGCGAGAAGACCCTAGCCCGGCCATCTCCTTCCCTTCTCTTTCTTTTTCTCTTCCTTTCTTTCCTTTTCTTTCCTTTCCTTTCTTTTCTCCCCTTGGTTTCGGCCACGGCAACCACCCTCACCGCCGACCTCCACCCTCCTTCGGCACCTCCGGCGGAGGCAGACCGCCGCCGGCGCCTTGCCGGCGGCCTTGGGCTCGGCCAGGGGGCCTCCCGGCCCCCTGTGCATCTTTGTTGAGGGGGCACAGCCCCCTCCTTTTCTTGGGGTGGCCGGCGCCACCCCAGTTTGGGGCGCCGCCGGCGCTGTGCCGGCGGCCGTGGGCGGCCAGGGGGCCACCTGGGCCCCCTGTGCGCGACCTGAGAGGGGGGCAAGCCCCCTCTCTTTCTCTTTGCTGGAGGGGGGCAACAGCCCCCTCCTGTGCTCTGTTGAGGGGGCAGCGCCCCCTCCTTCCTCTTCCGGTGGGCGGCGCCGCCCGGCGCCGCCACAGGGCCGGCGGCCAGGCCGAGCGCCCCAAGTGGGGGCGCTGTGCGGGATCCAGAGGGGGCAGCAGCCCCCTTCTTTTGTTTTCTCTCCCATGGGTCCCCCCACTCTCTCTCTCTCCTGGGTCCCTCTCTCTCCCTTGGATTTCTCTCTCTCTCTTGTTGACTCTCTCCCTCTTTCCTATTCTCACTCTCACTCTCTCCTGTTCTCACTCCCTCTCTTTCTCTCTCCTGCCTTCATCTCTCTCTCTCTCTTGGACCTCTCACTCTCTTTCCTGAGTCTCTCTCTCTCTTCCTGGTTCCTCTTCCTGTTCGTCTTCTCCATTTGGACATGACCCTTTCAGGGCCGGCCACTCCTTTTGGATTGGGGCCGTGCTCTTCTTCGTCGGCAAGACTCAGGGCCGGCCTCTCCTTTTGGATTGGGGCCGCGTTCTTCTCTGTTGGCAAGACTTGGGGCCGGTACCCTCCTTTTGGATTGGGGCCGAACTTCCCTTCGTCGGGCGCAGCAAGGAATCTTGTCGGCGAGTGATTTTCCTCGCCAAGACTTTCCTAACGCGGATCTCACCCCGCGTCTAGGCAATCCCTTAACGCGCTCCGCGCGTTTCTGTATTAACGCGACGCAGAACCCACGTCCGCGTCCGCGTTTCCCTCGCGTCCGCACTTGAACGCAGATCTCGCGTTTGAGGCATCTCTGCGACGCGAACCCCGCGTCTGCGAACCCCGCGTTGTGGCTCCTTCGCGACGCGACTCCCGCGTCTGCGAACCCCGCGTCTGCTATTCCTGCGTCTGTGATTCCCGCGCCAGGTACTTTCCGCAGCGCGAACCCCGCGTCTGCTATTCCCGCGTTTGTTATTCCCGTGTCTGTTATTCCCGCGACGCGACTCTCGCGTCTGTGATTCCTGCGTCTGCTATTCCCGCGACGCGACCCCCGCGTCTGCGACCCCCGCGTCTCACTTTCCAAGCCGCGTCTCCCTGTGTCCCTTTCTCTCTCTAGGTTTCTCTCTCTAACTCTTTCTCTCTCCTCTTCACTTTCTCTCTCCTCACAATTATATATTATTTTATGGCGCGTGCGCGAGTTCCATGGATTCCAGACTTTCCGGCTTTCCGGTGATTTAGGCGAGTGTTCTCGCTCTCGCCTCCATTTGGGTTTCCCCGCTTCGTCGGGTCGACATGTATTTTATTCCATGTTTACATGTATTTTGTATTGGGCTGAGTCCCTGTATCTGTGTATGGCCGAGTGCCAATATCTGGACATGTATTGCTCTGTGACGAATGCTTGTACTAGGGTAGTTTCCTTCTTGTACATATACCATGCCTGTGATGTATTGTACTGCCTTACACCATACTTGGCTTCCGGACCCCTTCAACCTCCGGTCACTCACTATCTCGAAAGAGAGGTGATTGGGACTGGCAGGTCCCTCAGTTCAGCCTCCGGTCACTCACTGTCTCGAAAGAGGCGTGATTGGGATCGTCAGGTTTCTCAGCTCCGCCTGGTGAGCATGCCTAGCACTCAGTGCTTTATTCACTAAATTCGTTTAGGCGAGTTGCTGCCGGATTCTCCACTCGTATCTTAATCCGAGTGCCCCGGTAGCCTCGCAGAGCGTATTAGTGTCTAAACTCTGTTCGCTGCCTGTGCCTCCAGCTTGTTCAGCTCCGCCTGGTTATCATGATCAGCGTTCAGCGCTTTACCACTAGATTCGTCTAGGCGAGTTGCTGCCGGATTTACCGCTCGTACTTCAGTCGAGTCGTCCCGGTAATCTCGCCAGACGCTCCAGTGTTAAATACTGTTTGCTGTCTGTACTTCCAGCTTGCTCAGCTCCGCTTTGTTGTGCTCAGCTACTATTCTACCACCGTGTCATTTCTTCATACCTGTCATTTATGCATGTTACTATTTAACACATGTATATTACCTGTCAACTGATTTGCTATCACCTAACACCTGACATGCTACTTCTTGGCAAGGCCCCTAGTTATGACATGACTTGCCACCAGACTAATATCAATCTCTTGACACGACTGGTTACCTGTCTAATATCATCCTCCTGTCATGCCATCACTTAACACCCGGC
This sequence comes from Agave tequilana, assembly GCA_038442645.1. Classification (NCBI taxonomy): domain Eukaryota; kingdom Viridiplantae; phylum Streptophyta; class Magnoliopsida; order Asparagales; family Asparagaceae; genus Agave; species Agave tequilana. The sequence goes on along the minus strand of JAVJIF010002044.1, from coordinate 178,281 downwards.
ATGATATACTTGACCTTATGATTATCACATTTACGGGAATGCTGTACTTGTTATCCTGCATTACACGCAGTGACCTGAATCCTGTCTTGTTATCCTGTACATATTATGTACAGTGACCTGTATTCCTGATATTCCTGACTTGCTCTTGCTCATTCCCGAAATCTGATAATCATCTAATAAACTATAAAACTGGACAACTTGCATCGGGTCGGGGGAAACTCGCGGCTATCAATATGTGTTCGTGTTTACAGTGGTATTAGGCATGTTGTGCAACTAAAACTTCCGGTCTGACCTGTGGGCCTCCAGGCGACCGAGGGGAGTGCTGGCTCCCTCCTCCTGAATCATGATAAGGGCATACATAAGTCCCTCCTGTTAGCCTTGCGACTGGTTCCGTCCACCAAGCAACGGAACAATCCTGGGCCGTGGTCCCGGGTATGTACGGGACCCACTGTAAACATAGTTCGTTGATACCCCCGCTGGTTTCCAATAACAACCTTGCTTTACTCGGATATGGATCTATGTGTGCTGGGACGCTAGTTCACATAGCTAGATATCAGGGTAAGACGAGTAATGATAAAGTGTCTAATAACCGGCTCTTTAAGTTGTAAGTAGAGGTATGTGGAATGGGACGCATACTGAAGCCTGTAGCTTAAACGGCTTTGAATCTGTGATATGCCTTATCATATTTGCTTGTCCTGGATTTTACTTCGGATTTTCGGCTTTATGGTTATTATTATATAACTGCTCATGCCCTGCTTTATCCCTTGTATCCACCTGCCTCCTGCTCATTATCTTATCATGCCCGGAGTACAGTCGGGTTGTATGTGCTTAGATTATGGTGACATAAGATAAGGGTATATAGATGAGGGTTTCCTTGTTTGGATTATTCCTTCGACGTACTAGTCTCATGAAGCCGTGATCTGAAACCATACAATCAGATTTGCTCGTCCTCAGCTTTATTTGGTTTTATCACTATACATGTGCTTACCCTTGCTCGCCACTTGGCTTTTGTATCACACTCGCCTGGGGAGTTTCATCTGACTCCCCTGGATTCTCATGTCCAGGTCATGGAGCTTGAAGTGCGTGGATTCTCCCTGTTGCTGATCAAAGTGGCGCAGCTGAAGCGTGGATCTCCAGCAGACCGTCCAGAGTCTTATCCTTCCAGGCCCCCCTGTGTGCCTCTCGAGTTTTCCTTTTGTGAACTCGTGAGTGCCTTTTTACTGTTTACTCCTGTATATCTCTTGTACTCTCGCAATTGCGCCTGTCAGGTGATGTAATATTATTGTAATATTGATCACCTCTGGTGATAACTTTGTAATTGTACTCATATATTGGAATGTATAATGCACCACTTGCTTCTGTACTCTGATTCTTGCCTGTACTGATGCTTAGCGTATATACGTGAGGGTATTTCTGACCTGCGTATATACGCCGCAGTAACGTCTCCGTACCCGCAGGATCGGGGCGTTACATAATCAGATAAAAATGCACCCTGAAGATGAAAAGCACACATCTTTCAGGACGTCTTTGGAGTATACTGCTACACAATAATGCCCTTTGGCTGGAAAAATGCTGGTGCAATATATCAATGCGCCAAGAATGCGATCTTTCATGAGCATATATGTAAGACCATAGAATGCTATGTTGATGATTTCGCCGTCATATGGGATCACCAATTGAAGATAAGCCCAACTATATCCTTCTTGGGGGTAGCCATGGTAAATTTCTTGGATTTGTTATTACATCCAAAGGAGTTCGTCTGGATCCAGAGAAAATCTGCGCCATCCAAGAAATGTAACCTCCGAGAAATCTCAAGGAACTCAGGGGTTTACAAGGATAATTGGCATATATTCTGAGATTTATATCAAATCTTTTAGGACGCTGCTAACCCTTCACCAAATTAATAAAGAAGGGAGTCTCATTCGTTTGGGATAATGCTTCCCAAAAAGCATTTGAAAACATCAAAAAGTATCTTACACACCCACCTATTCTGGTAGCTCCAATATCAGGAAAATCTTTCCTGTTATATGTTTGAGCGATGGATCATTTCTTGGGAGCTTTACTAGATCAAAATAATGACCAAAACTATGAATAGGCAATCTACAATTTAAGTAGAATAATAATTGGGGCGGAGTATCATTACAACCCAATCGAGAAGGAATGCTTAGCATTAGTCTTCGCTGTCCACAAGATGCGACACTACCTTATAAGGCAACGCATTCACGTCATCTCCAAAGTTAATCCCTTGCGATTACTCATGACAAAACCATCTTTGCTGAATTGCAGACTAGCGAAATGAGTCATATTGCTCTCAGAATTGAGATGCAATTCATGCCACAAAAAGCGATCAAAGGGCAAGCTGTGGAAAATTTTCTGGTCGATCATCCAGTTTTAGGAACTTCAAAACTTTATAACGATCTTCCAAACGAGATTGCAGAAGTTAACGTGATCAACATCTCCTCAGAAGAACAAATGTGGCAACTATTCTTTGACGGAGCATTAAGGACAAGTCCCGAGGGAAATATCATCACAGGTATGGGGGTAGTACTTATCTCCCCACATAACTATGTGATCCCTCGTGCATTCTCGTTAACTAAGCGTGTTTCAACAATGTCTCAGAATACAACGCTCTCTTGATTGAGATACAACTTGCTGAAGAGATTGGAGTCAAAAGTCTCGAAGCATACGGCGATTCAAAACTCATCTCAATTAGGTCCGCGGGGAGTATGAAGTCTGACATAAAGACTTAGTACCCTATCACAATGCAACCATTGTCATGGCAGAGAAGTTCAAAAAAGTTCTATATTGACCATGTACAGTGGCAGCAAAATACGCATGCAGATGCACTGGCATCTCTCGCTGCTTCATTGGCCCTTTTAGCTGGAGCCACAGAGAGAGTACTTGGCAACAGTCGTGACTTGTATAGTTGCAAATTCATCCTTGAAGATAGTAGACTCCAAGAGGTCCTTTAAGCTAAAGAGGTTATTGAGACTTCAATAAGTCTCCAACCTAGGGATTGGCAATTCCCTTACATTGACTTCGTCTTGTATAGCATATTGCCCGATGACCCCAAGGAGGCAGCTACCATTAGAAGGAAATCTCCTCAATTCTATTATAATGTGATCATGCGAATATTGTATCACCGATCGTACGATGGAATCCTAGTCTGATGCCTTTCACATAAAGAGGCACAGGAGGCGTTCAAAGAAGCTCATAACGGTGTGTGGAGCTCACCAACTCGGACCTAAACTCAGAGATCAGCTTAGAAGACTTGGCTATTACTGGCCGAAGATAATCCCTGACACCATCGCCTATGCTAAGCGATGCTATGCCTGTCAGCTCCATTGTGATTTTGTCCACCAAGCACCGAAACATCTTCATCCAATATCCTCCTCATGGTCATTTGAAATGTGAGGAATGGACGTTATTGGACCCATCAGTCCTCCAACATTCAAAGAACATCACTTCATCTTGGCCATGATGGGATTACTTCTCTAAATGTAAGGAAGTTGTTCCCTGAAGGAAGTAAAGACACTAAATGTAATCAAGTTCATCAAGCATCACATTCTCTACCATTTTGGTGTACCCCGATGAATCGTCTATGATAATGAACCTAATTCGTTAGCCAAGCATTTCATAGGTTCTGTAATAAATTCAGAATCCAAAGTATGTCATCAACGGCATACTATCCAGCTGCTAATAACCTTGCAGAAGCTTTTAAGAAGACTATTGAAAAGCTTCTCAAGAAATTTGTCTCGAAATTCAACGCGACTGAGATGACTAATTAGGTGAATCCCTATAGGTTTATCACATAACGGTGAGAACTCAGACAAAGGCTACGCCATTTTACTTGGTGTATGGATGTGAAGCTTTACTCTTACTGGAGATCTAGATCCCATCTCTGCGAGTTATCTTGACAATCAGGATGGCAGACGAGAAGAAGCATCGACTGCATCTCCAAGAATTTGAAGCTTTAGACGACAAACATCTACAAGCCAAATTACAAATCGAGCTCTATCAAGCCCTCATTTCTAGAGCTTCCAATAAGAAAGTCAGGAAACAAATTTTTAAGAAAAGCGACTTTGTCTTACCTGTCTAAAAACTCAAGGTTATGACACACAAGACGAAAGAAAATTTTCAGCCCAAATAGAAAGGACCATTTGTAGTAGAGACAGTCTACTCAAATGGATCATACCGCCTTATAACTCCAGACGGCGATATGCTCATGATACCGATCAACGGTAGGCTCTTGAAGAAATCGATCCTTAATAGGACTCTTCTCATGATCAGGTTAACACTACATCTCTGATCAAAGCCTCACCCTAATCAATCGGATGAATTAGGGTTGGAGATCTGAGATAGTTAGAAGAGCACCAAAGAAGAGTTTCTTCCTTCAACGGATCGTATCATGGTGGATCGAAGCCGAACCGATTAAACATTATTGACATCATGATGCATAATGCTAATATTGAAGAAGCAAAGTTATAAACTTCGGTTTTAGCTCCGTCTCTTTTCTCATGATCAGGTTAACACTACACCTATAATCAAAGCCTCACCCAGATCAATCAAATGAATTAGGGTTGGAGATTCAAGATGCTTGAAAGTGCGCCAAAGAAGAGCTTCTTCCTTCAATGGATTACATCACGATCGGTTGAGGCTGAACCGACCGAACATTGTTGACATCATGATGCATGATGTTAATATTGAAGAGATAAAGTTAGAAACTTTGATTTTAGTTTTGTCACATTTTTTATGATCAGGTTAACAGTACACCTTTGATCAAAGTCACACCCTGATCAATCAGATAAATTAGGATTGGAGATCCAATATGCTTGGAAGAGCGCTAAAGTAGAACTTCTTTCTTCAACGATCACAACACGGTCAATCGATGCCAAACTGACCAGACATTGTTGACATTATGATGCATGATGTTAATATTGAAGAGACAAAGTTAGAAACTTCAGTTTTAGCTTTGCCATTTTTCTCATGATTAGGTTAACAAGATACCTCTGATCAACGTCTTACTCTAATCAATCAGATGAATTAGGGTTTGAGATCCAAGATGCTTGGAAGAGTGCCAAAGAGGAGCTTCTTCCTTCAATGGATCACTTCGCAGTCGATTGATGCCAAACCAACCGAACATTGGTTACACCATAATGCATGATGTAAACATTGAAAAAAGGACAAAGGCAAAATGTTAAGTTTTAGCCTTGTCACTCTTCTCTAGTATATCTACGCACATCTAACACCTCGGACGGCTAAAGGATTGAGGAAACTGTTAGCGTTTAAGCCCAACAAAAAATCCTCGATAACTCATCATACTTAGGAGAATAGCATGACTAGTCTAACTCAAATAGTAGTTAGTAAAGGCATATCAAATTCGTTAATAGCTGAGGGCTTACTAAAAATTCTAAGGGACCTGATCCCACTTTCCCCTCCAAAATCCTTTACTAATTCCTATCCATGGAATGGTAAAACTATAAAAAACTGTATTTGTCTCCCCAGCAAAATAATCACAGATCAAATATGCCAAGTTAACATTATACCTCTGGCATACCCCGCTGTTAAGTTAACATTATACCTCTAATAGTGACTACCCCAATCTCCCTACCGAATCAAAATTCACTTGTCAATTCTCTTCAATAAAATGACGAGTCAACAAATTTGCTCAAATTGCAAAACTCTCGGTTAAGTTAAAAACTGAAATACACCTAGAGGGGGATGGAAAAGTGTTATGCTAATCAAATGCAAGTTAAAAATTACTTATGATGAATGATGAAAACCGATCACTCAAAATAAGAATTGAAGCTGAATTCCCCGTGAAGGGCTCTAGAATTTCTCTTAATTCTTCTAAATTATAAGTTGAGATGCTCAATTGCCTCCTTATTGAGATGAGTATAGGCTGATAATGAAAGTGATGAAATGAAAGCAATAATAGTATGCAAGATGAACAACCACACAAGTATGAATAATGAAAAGCAATAGAGAGTAAGATACAAGCAATCGCAAACACAAAGAATTTGTTCCGAGATTCGAGCCATCGCTCTACTTCTCCGCCTTCACCACTATGAAGGATTTCACTATCCACTAAGGGACCTTCCACAAAGGGACCTTATAATAAGAAATTATAATTTGGTCTACACACGACCGGAGTACACAACTCCATCACTCAACCCTCTACACAAGAGGTAGTACAAAGCTAATTGAGGTTACAAAACTTTTAGTGATAAAATAAGATCACAAACACTCTCTCTTACAACTTCTTATAGAGTAGAATATGAAATGAAGCTTAAGGAGTTGAGTGAGATAAGAAATTCAGGTAAAAAGAATATAAGAGTTTTAAAACCAACTAAAAATAGGTTTGGAAAGATTGAACTTGAAGATTGGAAGATAGAAAAACTTCTCTTTTGAAACAAACTTGAGTTTATATGAAAACTTGTATACTTGTGTTATGAAACAAAACCAATGACCCATATATATAGGCAATGGTTAAATACTATTAGTTAAGCATACCAGGTCATTTGGGGCGAGATTTGACCCATAAAAATAAAAAATGCTCGTTGGAATTCAACAAAAATAAAACAGATTCAAAAACTAGCCGTTATGCAGACTTGGCAGCCTATTGGTCGACCGATATCAAAATAGAGTCGTTGGCTCCAGTTGACCGCACGATTGATTGAACATTTGTTCTAAAGAGGAAAACTATAGGGTCGGTCGACCGACCAATCTACCAGCCAAAACATAGAGTTAAACTCTGCCAGCCAGTCAACTCACAGTCGACCGCAAAGGATAGCAATCGACAGGTCGATCGACCGACAACGTGCACAAACGTGCACGCCCCATTGGCCAAAAGCTCATTGACCGAGCAGTCGACCGTTTTGGCCTGACATAGGCATCAATCGACCGCACGGTCGACCGACTTAGCCTAAATGCTTTTCTTGAATATTTTTGAGTTTCAAATAATTTTTAAAATATTTTGTATTGGTTTATAAGAAATATAGCAATGTATAAGCAATGAAATACATGTTCTAAATTTGATATAAAATTTTGAAAAATTATGAGACATGTATCAAAACTAAACATGCAAAGTACAAATACTATCAAAACTTGTATTTTCGAAATCGTATATTTTTGTGTGTGTAACTTCTTGAGCATCTAAACTATATTCTATACTTTAACAAACTATTTTCTTATAATGCTCTAGGTGACTACAAGTATCTTTAAGCGGACTTCTCCATAAGCGACGTCGAGTGCATTGAGCTTCAATCCCATACTTGAATACCCTTGAGCCTTCAATACTTTTTTTTAGAGGAAGAAAACTCCTTGAATCCTTTAAAACCCTGAAACATACTTAAACACTTAAACTTGATTAGTACTAAATAATCACATAGTTTTGTTATCATCAAAATCATAAACGGGTGATTGTAACCTTGGGACAACAATCTTTCCTTTTTGATGATGACAAAATATATGAGTTATTTAAAATAAAAGATAGGAAAGAGCTTGAAAAAGCTACCCCTCAAGTTATGCTATCTATCAAGCACAAGAAAATATTATGACTTTAAATGAGTTTGTCAATGTAAGCAAGTCTCACACACACACACACACACACACACACACACACACACAAAAAAAAAGAAATATAAGATTAGGTTAGTATTATAGAACATAGGTTCTCTTACAGATAAATTAGCAGAGTTACTTGATGCTATGGTTGGACAGAATATTAGTATTTTGTGGGTGCAGAAAACTAAGTGGGTAGGTGAAAAAGGTAGAATTATAGAGCCTTGGGGTTATAAACTTTGGTATACTGGTAGAGATAGAAATCTTAATGGGGTGGGTGTGATCATAGATAAATAATTGCTTGAGAATATAATGGAGATTAGGAGTAAATGTGATAGGATTTTACTAGTTAAATTTATGTAGTGAGATTTTTAATGTTATTAGTATCTATGCACCACAAGTAGGACTTGTTGAGTCTAGTAAGCGTCAATTTTGGGAGGATTTAGATGAGACAGTGTAAGACATACGCATTAAAGAAAAACTTTTCATAGGCGGTGACCTCAATGAGCATATAGAAACTAGTCATTATAGGCTTGATAGTATATATGGAGGATTTAGTTTTGGGAAAAGAAATGAACCATGTAACTCGATTCTAAATTTTTCTTTGTCCTATGATTTGATCTTAGCGAGTACTTAGTTTAGAAAGAGAGCGTCTCGCTTGATCACTTTTAGAAGTGGATCAAATGCGAGCCAAATAAATTTATTTTTAACTAGTAAAGTAGATAGAGATTGTTGTATGGATTGTAAGGTAGTACCGAGTGAGAGTGTAGTAACCCAATATAAACTCTTAACTTTAGATATCCAGATTAGAAGGAGATTTAGAAATATTAAACGTAAGTTAGATCCTAAGATTAAGTGGTGGAGGCTAAAAGAAGGTAACCAAGGAGTTTTTGTAGATCAAGTAGTACATGAAGTAGACTGGAAAGCCCAAGATGGTCCCAATATTACATGAAACAAAATTGTTAGCTGCATTAAAAGAGTAGTTAAAAATGTATTTGGTGAGTCACAGGGTGGTGCTCCACCATGTAAGGATACATCATGGTGGAATGAAGAGGTAAAATCTGCCATTAAGATCAAACGAAACTCTTACAGAGATTTTAAAAAAATTGTGATGGAGTGAGTTTTGAGAGATATAAGCTGGCCAAGAAGGAGGCTAAGAAAACTATTCAAAATGCAAGAGTTAAAGTGTACAAAGAAGTGTATGAGAAGTTAGACACTAAAGAGGTTGAAAAGGATATATATAAAATTGCTCGAATAAGGGAGAGAAAGACTAGAGACTTATGTACTGTGAGGTATGTCAAAGATGAGAATCAAAAGGTTTTAGTTTGATATAAAGAAATAAAAAAAGATGGAGAGAATATTTTGACAAATTGTTCAATGATAGTTCTACTCAAGATTTGGATGACCTTATCATTCAGAGCCAAGATATGAACCATAACTATATGCGCAGAATTAGCGAATCTGAAGTTAAAGAGGTCTTGATGAGGATAAAGTCAAGAAAAGCTGTTGGTCCGAATGAAATTCCTATTGCGGTATGGAGATACTTAAGAGAAGTGGATGTGAGATGGCTGACAAACCTCTTTGACAAGATCTGACTAACTCAAAAGATGTCAAATGAGTAGAAGAAGAGTACCATAATACCTCTCTATAAGAATAAGGGTGATATCCAGAGTTGTTCAAACTATCATGAAATAAATCTCATGTGTCACACCATGAAGCTTTGGGAAAGGGTAATTGAACACAAGTTAAAGCAGAATATTAAAATATTAGAGAACCACTTTGGGTTCATGCCAGTATGATTGATGACAGAGGCTATTAATTTGCTTCGTCAACTTATAGAGCGATTTCGAGAGAGGGAGAGAAATTTGCATATGGTCTTTATTGATTTAGAAAAAGCTTATGATAAGGTGCCAAGAGAGGTATTATGGTGGACATTGATGAAAAGAGAGTCTCCATCAAATATATAGATATAATCAGGGACATTTACAGTAGAGTAGTGGCAAATATGAGTAGTGGCAAATATTAGAACTTGTGGAGACATAACAAGTAATTTTTCTATCACAATTAGATTGCATCACGGATCTGTATCGGGTCCATTCTTATTTTTATGGTAATGTATGAGCTTACTAGAGCTATTCAGGATGAGATACCATGGTGTATGCTACTTGCTGATGATATTATCCTTATCGATGTAACGAAAGCTGGGGTAAATGCAAAATTAGAGTTGTGGAGGCAAACTCTAGAATCTCGAGATTTTAGATTAATTAAGACCAAAATAGAGTATATTGAGTGTAAATTCAGTAAATAGAGAATCCGAGATTATAGTATTGTGACACTAGATGGTCAAGAAATACCGATGAGCAGTCATTTTAAGTACTTGGGTTCTATTATCTAAAAGGATGGGAGATTAATAATGATGTCAATCATAGGATCCAAGCCGACTGGTTGAAATAGAGGGGCGCAACAGGAGTTTTATGTGATCGTAATATTTCGTTATGGCTGAAGGAAAAATTTTATTGGACTGCTATTAAGCCAGTTTTGTTATATGGCAAGAATGTTGGGCTCTAAAGAGATATCATGTCCAGAAGATGAGTGTAGCAGAGATGTGCTTGCTTCGTTAGATGTGCGGTAACACGAGGAGAGATTAGGTAAGAAATGAGGATATTCGTACTAAGATAGGCGTAACCTCTATAGAAGAGAAAATGAGAGAAAATCGTCTATGATGGTTTGGTCATGTGCGATGTAGATCTACAGATGTGACAGTCCGGCGAGTAGAGCGTATCAAATTAGGGCAAGTTAAAACAGCGCCGGGGAGACCAAAGAAAACATGGATGGAGGTAATACGACAAGATAAGGAAGCTAATGGTCTTAGTGAAGGCATATTGCTTGATAGAAATGAGTGGAGAAAGCTGATCAATGTGCCCAATCCGGCGTAATTCTCTTTTGGTTCATGTAGCCTACGCCAAATACTTGGGACAAATGGCTTAGTTGTTGTTGTTGTTGTATATATGCATATATAAAGAGGATACCATTTTAGAATAATATGCATATATAACCTACCATCCTTTCATTCCTCCTTCCTCCAAAAACATTATGCAATGAGTGATGTCAATGAATCAAAGCATTGCATATGAGCGTGGAAATGGATATACTAAAACAAAATTAATAATAACTCAACAAATAACTTCTCCCCCTTTTTGTCATGCATCAAAAAGGGTAAACAAACTATCAATTTGAAAAACTCATGAGTCTATAATGCAAACATTTAATTCTCCACAAATGAAAGAAAATCTATTGAAATCAAGTGACTTAGTAAAAATATCTAATAGTTAAAAATCAGTAGAAATATAATCAACTTCAATATCTCTTTTCTTATAGTGATCTCTAAGTAAGTGATATCTAATCGCTATGTGCTTGGTCTTACTATGTTGATTTGCATTTTTGGTCATATGAATGGTACTAGTGTTATCACAAAATATTTTAATATGATCATAATACAAATCATAGTCAAGAAGAGTATGTTTCATCCAAAGGACTTGTGCACAATAAGCCCCAGCCACAACATACTCTGCCTCGGCGGTTGAGAGGGCTACGGAATTTTTTTCTTGAAAGTCCATGAAACTAAATAATTACCTATAAATTGATAAGTTTCACTAGTGCTTTTCCTATTTACTTTACAACTGGTATTGTCGGTATCAGAATAACTCATCATGAAAAATTATCTGATTTTCAGATACCACAAGCTCATTCCAATAATACTCTTAGGATATCTAATAATGTGTTTTACCATAATTAAGTGAGACTCTTTAGGACAAGACTGAAATCTAGTATATAGACATATACTAAACATAATATCCGGCCTATTAGAAGTAAACTACTAATCATACTTTTATAAAGTTTAATGTCTACATTTTTACCTTGTTCATTCTTATCAAGCTTTGTTGTAGTGGCCATGGAGTCTTGCTTACCCTTACATCTTCAAGCCCAAATTTCTTGGTAAGTTCTCTTGTATACTTGTCTTGATTTATATAAAAATCTCATCACTCCTTTGTTTAATTTGGAGTCCAAGAAAGTAATTTAGCTCTCCCATCATAGACATCTCAAACTTGTTCTTCATGCATGATTCAAAATCTTTACAAAGCTTTTCATTAGTGGATCCAAAATAATATCATCAATATAAATTTGAACAATTAGAATATCACTATCTATATGCTTTGTAAATAATGTTTTACCTTTTACAAAATCATTTGAAATAAGAAAAGTTGAAAGTCTTTCATACTAAGCTCTTGGAGCTTGTTTTAAACTATATAAAACTTTATCAAGTTTGAAAATAAAATCTGGATGTGTAGAATCAACAAACTCGGGGTGTTGTTTAACATAACTTATTCTTCGATAAAACCATTTAAAAATACACTTTTTACATCAATTTGAAAAAGTTTGAAATCTTTAAAAGAAGCAAAGGCAAGTGTCATCAGTATGGCTTCAAATCGTGTTACAGGTGCAAAGGTTTCCTTAAAATCGATACATCCAATTTGAGTGTAACTTTAGGCCACTAACCTAGCTTTATTCCTAATAACATTACCCAACTCATCCAACTTTTTTCTAAAAATTCATTTGGTACTAATAGTTGGTCTATCATGGGGTCTAAGAATAAGGTGCCAAACATGGTTGCGCTCAAATTGATTGAGCTCTTCTTGCATTACAAGCAACCAATATGAGTCGGCTTCGAGGATGTTTTTGGGCTCAATATGTGAAATAAAAGCAAAATGGCCACATAAATCATGGAGTTTAGATTGAGTAGTTATCCCCTTGGATACATCACTTATGATAAGGTCCTTGGGATGATTTGAAGCATATCTCCCATCCTTTAGAAGTGGTTGTGTTGGCTCTACTTCAACATCTTGAACTTCAACTTGTTCATCAACCTTTGATTTTTCTTCTTGTATAGCTGAGTCCTTCAAGATTATTCTTTCTACGTCTTCACCTAAAGAATTAATTTATTTAACATTCTTCACAAAAGCATTAGATTCCCCAAACTAGACATGTATAGATTCATCAATAGTCAAAGTAGATCTATTGAAGACTCTATAAGGCATACTAGTATTTGAATACCCAATAAATACATAATATTTGGCATCAAATTTACATAAATTATTTTTAGTGTTTAAAATAAAGCATTTATAACCAAAAACTCTAAAATATGAAACATTAAGTTTTTTTTCAAATAGTAAATTTCAAAAAATGTTTTGAAAGTATTTTTACAAAAATAAATTTTATTTGAGATGTAACATGAAGTGTTTATAGCCTTAGCCCATAAATATTGTGGGAGTCCATATTCATTTATCATTGTCCTAACCATTTCTTGAAGAGTATAATTCTTCCTTTCAATGACTCTATTTTGTTGTAGAGTTCTAGGACAAGATAGTTCATATTTAATTCTATTTTCTTCACAATAAGTGATAAAGGAATGGTTAATAAATTCACCACCTCTATCACTTCTTGTACGCAAAATCAAAAAATCTTTTTTTAACTCTTTTTATGAACACTTGAAAATGTGAAAAAGCTTGATATTTGTGTTCTAAAAAGAAAACCCATGTAAAAATGAGAAAAATCATCAACCAAAATAAAAACAAAACGATTTACATTTAGACTTTTAATTTTTGTTAGACCAAACAAATCCATGTGGATTAACTCTAATGGTCTTGATGTCAAGATATCCTTGATTGTTTGAAAGAGGACTTGGTTTGTTTTTCAAGTTGGCACGTATCGCAAATGCGGTCTATTTTAAATTTTAAATAAGGAATACTTTTCACCACTTCCTTAGTATTAATTTTAAATAGATGGTCAAATGAAACATGCCTAGTCTCCTGTGTCATAACCAAGAATTTCGTTGAAAGCATTTAAACATGTTGCATTGCATTATAAATTAGACATATCAATCATGTAAACATTATTTTCATGAAAACCTGAAAGAACACATGCATTAGTTTTTCTATCTATAACATTGCAAGATAAATCATCAAAAATAACTTTAAAACCTCTATCACAGAGTTAATTAATACTCAAGAGATTATACTTGAGACCGTCAACTAAAATAACATTTTCAATTAAAGAAGATGAGCCAATTTTGATGTTACCTATACCGATAATTTTGCCCTTTGAATCATCTCCGAAGGTGATGGTGCCACCTTCATAGTACCTTGATAGGGTTGCAAAATTGTTGATATCCCAAGCATATGCCTTGAGCAACCTCTATAAAGATACCACCGCTTCCTACGTCAGGAGGCTTCCTACGTCTTGGAGTCTTGGTGTGTATCTATATCAAGTAATGAATTTATTGATTTTAGTACCCAAATTTTCTTGGGTCCTATAGTGTTAGCTTTTCGAACCCAAACATAATCTTTAGAAGCATTTGTTCAATCAAAACAAAACTTAGCTAAGTAACCTTTCTAGCCACAATAAATGTATGAATAAACTCTACCATATATAAAAGCATGATGTATATGTGGGGTATGAGCATGATGTGTGCGTAGCATGTTTAAACATGATGTGTATGAATATGTTGTGATTTAGGAGTGTGAGTATGTGTAGTATGAACATATTTCTTCAGAGTGTGTTTCTAGGAAACATTGCCTCCAATCTTGTTTTATCAAACTCACATTTCTTTAACACATCTCCTAAAGAGTTAATTTTATCTTTAAAATAGAAATCTTATATTTATCAATTAATGAAAATTTTGCTTCACATGAAAGTTTATATGCATCAAAATCTTTTTTTGTAGATATGAGTCTGGAAGATAAAGCATTTTTTCTTTAGAAAGAGTGATAATTTTATTTTGAAGAGTTTCATTTTTCTTTTTCATTTATTGGTATTTCTTCTTTATAAATTAATAATTATTTGAAAGTTCTTCAAATGCCTCATCCAATTCATCCATAGATAATTCACATTCATCAATGGGGTGATTCGGATGTTACTTTAGGTGTGTTGTCATTTGCCATGAAACAGATATTTATTGTGTCCACCTCTTCATCGGTTTCACTCTCCGAGTGCCTAGTAGCTTTGAAAGCTTTCTTTTTGTAGGGCTTCTTGGAGGTAGATGGTTTGCTTTTGGTCTCCAGGCAATCCGTAACTATGTGACCAGGTTCCAGCAATTGAAGCAAATGATTTTTTTGTCTTCTTTCCCTTGCCATCGCCTTCTATTATTGAACTTGGTCTTGTTGTATATCCTCCTTACATTTTTAGCTATTAGGGAGAGTTCATCATCTTCTTCTTCTTCATTATCGGAGATGGTAGGAGTGGATTTGAAGGCGAATGTCCTTTTTTTTTGTGGTGCCATTTCTTCCCTTATCTTCCTCTCCATTTCATGGGGTCTTAAGGTTGCCGATATGATCAATGAGCTCCATATTTTTTTAGTGCTCCTTTAATGTAGTAACCTTGACTTCCCATGAGGGTGAAAGTGCTTAAATTGTTGGTCCCCGAGATGATGTCAAATGTGGAACTATCTCTGTTGGCAATTATAGATCTAAAAATACCCAAGTCAACACAAAACTAAAACAAGAAGGATTAACGTTAAGCAAATAAATAAACCTGCAAAAAGGAAAGTAAATCTCAAAAAATAGACAAACGCAAACAAGAGAGATTTATCCTGGTTCGGTCCTCGTGACCTACATCCAGTCCCCAAGCCACCCGCTTGAGATTTTCCTTTATCCTTGATTTTGTACACCCAAAATCACAACCATGCACACCACTTGACAAATCCCCTTTGCCAAATGTGTACACCTTCTCTACATCCAAGAGAACACCTTCTCTTCCACCAAGAGAACAAACTTCACCTTGTACAACTGCCTCTACACCAAGAAGCCACCCGTGTACAATGATTGCTTTGAGTATTACAAATTTCCTATAAGCCTTGGTACTGAATGTGTATGTGAACAAGGTCTAGTATAGGAGACAAACTTCAGAGGACTTCACAATGGAATTGACTTTTGGTGAAGAACTGAAGTGGAAAATTCAGTTTTCTGGTTTGACAGAATTTTGACTTGAAAAACTGAAGATTTGGATTGTTGTTTGGCCTTAGGATTAACTACCCTTTATATAGCTGAAGATTAGGGTAAGTTAGGGTAGTTATAGGTGCAATTCAAACAATTGGAACGTTGAAATTCGTTGCACAAAAGACCAGATAACGAAAACTGTCCAACAGTCAGAAACTGTCTATAGTCGACTTGCCTATGGAGTTAGTCGACTAGACTAGGCAATTTTCACACTATTAGTCGACTATGTTTAGGTATTAGTCGACTAGAGTAAGATACGTTGGACTGACAGTTTTCTGGATAACTGAATCAAGTCGACTGCAACTACTTATAAGTCGACTGGACCAGCTATTAGTCGACTAGGGGCAAGGGGTTAGTCGACTACACTTTGCTATTAGTCGACTATATTTGACTGTTAAGTCGACTAATGCAGAAACAGAGAGTTGGGTCTGTTTTGACACAAGACTTAGTCGACTAGGGGGTTGGGTTAGTCGACTACCAAGTTGATTAGTCGACTATAAAGGGACTATAAGTCGACTAATAGACTGTGATATGAGTGTATGTGTCAAGGCTTTTTACATGCTATTTCATCTTTACAAAATACATCATATCAACTCTCCTTGGGACATCTTGATCATGTAGAACTCTTGATTCGTCATGTGTTAGAGCTCCAAATGAAATGCTCCACAAAGTCTTCATCGAAATATGTTCCAACATTCTCCCCTTTTTGATGATGACGCTTTGTGTGCACAAGTCCTCCCCCTGCAGAAAATATGTTATATTTTCCTCCCCCTGCAGAAATTGGGTTATAACAAATATGAAAAGACTTTGTTCTCCCCCTGCAACAAATATATATATATATATATATATATATATATATATATATATATATATATATATATATGTTCTTATCAATTTTTACATGGTACCTGCAAGATAAACGTTAGATGGTACCAAACATAAAAGAACATATTAACCTTTAGGAGTCCAAATCCATTTAGAATTTGGTTTCTACCTGTTAGTATACACATAGTTGCAAGAATCACATATATCATGAATGCATGAAGCAATATATGTATTTTTATTATGAAAACTTAAATTCTTAGGAATCCATATAAACTTTGTCTTAATTCTTTTTGAAACATGATTAGACTTTCTTTTCACATATGGATTACTAGCATATGAAGACTTTTCATTATATCCAATACCATAATGATTATCATGTGACAACTTCTGAAAAGATAATAAATCATTCAATTTTTCTTTTCCTTTATTGAACTTAGTCACATTTTGCAAAAGATCTTCATATTTCTTTTGAAAACTAACATGTCTTTATCCAATATAGAAATCCTTTCATTCAAAGACATAGTTTCCTTTTTAAGAAAAATATTCTCTTTTATAAACTTCTCATTTTCATTTTTCAAAGATGATATGACTTTTTCAAACTCATCTTGTTGAGAATTTATAGAAGATACTTGTAAAGCATAACATGAATTTTCCTTGAAAAGTTTTTCATTTTCTTTTGATAAAACTTTATTTTTCAATTTTTCATTTTTCAGATCAATAAACAATTCATGAAATGCATCAGAAAGTTCAGTAAACGATACCTCATCATCTTCCAGTGCCATGTAACATAGGTTGACACGTTCAGTGGTTCCTTCTTCATCCGAGGAAGATGAATCACTGTATTCTGATGATGCTTCGTAGTTTTCTTCTTTCTGAACTTTTTGCTCTTGTATTTTTCTTTCTTCTTGAGTAAAGGGCAATCCATCTTCATATGACCTGGTTTATCACAATTAAAGCATTTGAATTTACCTTGCTTACCTGAATTTCTTTGAAAGCATTGCCATCTCCTCTTCATCGTCATTGGAATCGTCCGTGTCGGAGGATGCATGAAAGGCGAGTTCTTTCTTCTTTGAGCGGTATTGTCGTTCGTCCTTCTTCCTTTCTTCTAACTGCACTTCATATGCCATTAGATTACCGATTAGGTTTTCTAACGACAAAGTTGAGAGATCATTCGCCTCTTCAATAGCGGTTGTCTTCTTCTCCCATTCTGGTGTAAGTGCACGAAGGATCTTACGAACTCTTTCAACTCGGGTGTAGTCCTTTCCAAGAGATGCTAAGGAATTGGTGATGTCGGTGAATCTTGTAACCATTTCAGATATGGTTTCATTCTCCTCCATTTTGAATAATTCAAACCTGTGGATAAGAACAGATATCTTAGATTCCTTAACTTTACTTGTGCCTTCGTGTGTTACCTGAAGAGTATGCCATATTTGATGTGCAGAAGTGGCTGTTGACACACGGTTGAACTCTTCTTTGGTTAAGACACAGAACAAGGCATTCATTGCTTTGGCGTCAAGGTTCGCGTTCTTCTTTTGATCTTCACTCCAAGCGTTGTAGTTGGTTGTTGGCTTGGTGTACGATGCTTCTACGATGTTCCAAAGGTCGTAGTTTAGCGATTGCAAGTAGATCTTCATTCTACACTTCCAATAGTTGTAGTTGGATCCGTCAAATAGCGGTGGACGTTGTGTAGAATGTCCTTTGAATTGGGATGATGAGAACTCCGTTGCCATCCTTGTTGTTGACTTGTACCCGCTCTGATACCAATTGTTGGTCCCCGAGATGATGTCAAATGCGGAACTATCTCTGTTGGCAATTATAGATCTAAAAATACCCAAGTCAACAAAAAACTAAAACAAGAAGGATTAACGTTAAGCAAATAAATAAACTTGCAAAAAGGAAAGTAAATCTCAGAAAATAGACAAACGCAAACAAGAGAGATTTATCCTGGTTCGGTTCTCGTGATCTACATCCAGTCCCCAAGCCACCCGCTTGAGATTTTCCTTTATCCTTGATTTTGTACACCCAAAATCACAACCATGCACACCACTTGACAAATCCCCTTTGCCAAATGTGTACACCTTCTCTACATCCAAGAGAACACCTTCTCTTTCACCAAGAGAACAAACTTCACCTTGTACAACTGCCTCTACACCAAGAAGCCACTCGTGTACAATGATTGCTTTGAGTATTACCAATTTCCTATAAACCTTGGTACTGAATGTGTATGTGAACAAGGTCTAGTATAGGAGACAAACTTCAGAGGACTTCACAATGGAAATTGACTTTTGGTGAAGAACTGAAGTGGAAAATTCAGTTTTCTGGTTTGACAGAATTTTGACTTGGAAAACTGAAGATTTGGATTGTTGTTTGGCCTTAGGATTAACTACCCTTTATATAGCTGAAGACTAGGGTAAGTTAGGGTAGTTATAGGTGCAATTCAAACAATTAGAACGTTGAAATTCGTTGCACAAAAGACCAGATAACGAAAACTGTCCAACAGTCAGAAACTGTCTATAGTCGACTTGCCTATGGAGTTAGTCGACTAGACTAGGCAATTTTCACACTATTAGTCGACTATGTTTAGGTATTAGTCGACAAGGGTAAGATACGTTGGACTGACAGTTTTCTGAATAACTGAATCAAGTCGACTGCAACTACTTATAAGTCGACTGGACCAGCTATTAGTCGACTAGGGGCAAGGGGTTAGTCGACTACACTTTGCTATTAGTCGACTATATTTGACTGTTAAGTCGACTAATGCAGAAACAGAGAGTTGGGTCTGTTTTGACACAAGACTTAGTCGACTAGGGGGTTGGGTTAGTCGACTACCAAGTTGATTAGTAGACTATAAAGGGACTATAAGTCGACTAATGGACTGTGATATGAGTGTATGTGTCAAGGCTTTTTACATGCTATTTCATCTTACAAAATACATCATATCAACTCTCCTTGGGACATCTTGATCATGTAGAACTCTTGATTTGTCATGTGTTAGAGCTCCAAATGAAATGCTCCACAAAGTCTTCATCGAAATATGTTCCAACACAAATGACCTTCCTTATTTTTTGATCATTGTCAATGGCATCACCTAAAGAAGCAAAATCATTTGTTATTTTAGTAAATCTTGTTCCATGTCATCAATGGAATCATTATCATGCATGGTGAAATTTTCATATTGGGAATGCAAGAGATTAATTTTTGCTCTCTTGACTTGTGATGTTCCCTCGTGTGTGACCACTAGATGTGTCCAAATCTCATGGGCAGATTTGCAATGGATGACCCTACCTATATCGTCATCATTCAAGGCTTGAAGAAAGGTATAGTGTGCCTTAGCATTTGCATCATATTTCTTGGTGGCAATATCAGACCAAATGTCATCATCACCCAATGGGCAGGCTAAAGGGTTTAGTCACTGCCTTTCAAACCCGGCTTCCCAGGGATTGCAAAAATACGGTCATCTTAACCTTCCATATGGGAAAGTCAAGGCCATCAAATTTGGGAGCGGTCTTAATACCTTCGGCCATTTTTACTATTGTGGATCAAAATGAAAATGTGAATGAAGTGATTAGCAAATAGGATCTCTCTAAGGTGGTTAAGCTAAAATCTAGAGACCAAGGCTCTGATACCAATTGAAATACATCTAGAGGGGTGAATATGTGTATATGCTAATCAAACGCAAGTTAAAAACTACTTATGATGAATGATACAAATGTAGGTCACCTAGAGGGGGGTGAATAGGTGACAAGCTAATCTAATGCAAAACAATGCAGAATTAAAAACTTAATTGCTAACTAAAAACTGTTAGGCTAATATACAAATTATAACACAAGAGTGTAGCCGAATTTTCGGTGAAGGGCTCTAGACTATCTCCTCAAGTTCCTTTAGATTAAGAGTTGAGGTGCCACTATAGCTCTCTTGGTTGAATACAAGTGTGAGCACACAAATAACCCAGGCATATATATCAATAGAGTACAAGTTATATCAAGCGTATAAAGATGAGCACAATAAGAACATGCAAGATATAAAACACAAATGAGAGAGAGATGAGCAATCGTAAACTCGGGAGAATTATTTTGAGATTTGAGCACACTTGTTCTACGTCCCTGTCTTCAACATTATGAAGGATTCCACTATAATGATTCCGCAAGATCACTCGGTGCCGCAACACCTACAATGAGCTCCCTCAAGAACTCTTGGATCTGCAAGTCCCTCACTTGTTCCCATAAGAACAACACGCGCAAGCACACTAGCTTGTCGAAGCCGCACCTCTCCAATGAGCTCCCTCAAGAACTCTACACAACGTGAACTCACCAGTTTGCCTCCTCAAATACAAAGATGAAAACTTTGTGATCACTTCTTGATCACAAACAAACGCTCTCACAAATAAGGATCTTTTGGATAGATATAGCAATGGATAGCTCAAGCTTTGTGAGAAAACAAGATAGATTTTGTCGAGGAAAACTCAAGAAAACTTCTTTAAAAACATAAGAGATTCACTCTTGAAAACTCTTTTTTGGATATGAAAATGAAGCTCTAAAACTTGCTTAGAAACTCTGTAAAAGAGATCTTGAAAACAGCTTAAAAAATCTTCCCAAAAATCTAGCTAAAACAACCCTTTTATAAGGCATCAGAAAACTAGTTGTTAGGGGGCCATATGGTCTGTCGGTCGACCGACCGGTCGACCAGTCAACGGTCATTTTTCAGACAGTTTAGGGTTGCCGGTCAACCGCACCCAGGTCTTGACCTATCGGTCGACTGCTCGGTCGACCGAGGCAAGAACCAGAGAGCTGGTCTCTCTGGTCGGTCAACCGCTCAGTCGACCGGGGCCGGATCCATCGGTCAACCATCTGGTCAACCGGCCCTTAAATCAGGGATTGTGCAGGCTATTGTGCACATCAGTCTACCGCTCGGTCGATCGACCTCTGGTTCAGTCGACCGATCGGTCGACCGCCAGAAGCCCAAAGTCAGGGTTTAAGGATTTGAAATCTAGACTTGTAAAACCATAAAAATTCTAATAAATCCCATAAATTTCACAAAAATAGTTTCATTGAAATACTTTGAAGTACAAATATGTGTGATCAAAAATCAACACATATTACAAATATGTTGAATTATTTTTGTGATATAGAAGTTTAGCCTTAAAACAAAAATCGTATTTTTCAAAATCGAACTTCAAATTGGAAAGTGATTTTTTCAAAACTTGTTCAAATACAAAAATAAGATATTAAAACTTTGTTAAAGCATAGTGTGTATGGAAATGATCCAATACACATATAAAATGAAATATACTTGCTTTTGACAATAAGCTCAAAAATAAGTTTTGCCATTAACAAAACTTAAAATCATGAATTAAAAACATCAAAATAATTTTTTCTAAACATTTGAACCATCAATGTGTATGGATGAAATTCAAAACACATATAAACCATGTAAACTTATTTTTGATGAAATCTATTCATGAAACCAATATGTATAATCTTTGAAACTCAAAACCAAATTGGTATTTTCCAAGATTAAAACTATTTGACATGAAATATTTTAAAATATTTGCGCGCGTGTGTATATATGAGCTTGAGCAATCCACAATTAATCTATCTTTTACATTTTATCTAAAAATAAAATCTTAAACATTTACAAATAAAGACTCAAGTCTTGAATATCTTCTCTTGAAAATCTTCTTCTTCATCTTGACTTGGTTCAAACCTTGATCCATGAACTAGACACCTTTTTGAGTACTTGATGCGATCTTGACGCGCGAACTCTTGAATCTACACGTGTTAACTTCAAAACTTGACTTCGATTCTTTTGTTGAAGCTAAACACCAACTAAGATCTTAATAGAAAACCTGAAACTAATTGAGCACAAGATCATTAGTACTATAAGTACATGAGTTAATATCATCAAAACGAGAGTGATGAGCCTTTGGCCAACAATCTCCCCCTTTTTAATGATGACAAAACTCATGGAGTTATATAAGCATGAATTAAGTTAAGCTTCATAGAAGCTCCCCCTTAATTTATGCATAGCAATAAACACAAAGATATTCAATGAAAGCATATAAATTAAATAAACATATATACATAAATAACAATATAAACATGCATATATAAACTCTCTAAATTCTTCTCACCCTTTTGTCAACTCATCAATAAAGGGGTGAAGATAAACAAACAATAAAGATGTATATGTGATATACATTCATAAAGAAGAGAGACGTTAAGTTAACTCCCCCTGCAAACATGCATTACATGGAGAAGAAATGACTAGATCCTAACACACATAAGCATAATATACAATGTATAGCTGAAGATGTTAAGCTCCTCCTGCACACGTGTATCACTTAAATAAGAGAGATTAAGCTCCTCAATATGTAAAATACACTAAACATGAATCTATATATAGAGGAGATGTTAAGCGCTCTTTATATATAAGCAATACATATCAAATAAAATTTTTAATTTTGATACTACTTTTAAAACAAATTTTGATACCAATTGAAGGTGAAACATGAAGTACATTTTGATATCAAAAAATACCAATTGAAAACAAAATAAAAAAAATTGTTCTCCCTCCCTTTTTTTATAAATAAACAACCAAATACATGCATAAGCTTGTAAACATACCAATTGAAAAATAATTGACATTAAGAGCTAAATCAAGCTTATCATGAAACAATTTGTGCTAAAAAATATGTATGAACATTGTAAAACAAGCACAATTAAAATCATATATATGTATGTATGAAAATAGAAATACCACTCGAAATTTGAAGCATACATAAATAAAAAAAACACATACGAGTATACAAAAATAAAATTTTATGAAAATTATGTGTATAACTCATAACATCCATCCTTTCATGTACAAGTTTAAAATATGTCCAATAAGGGTGTACAAAGTATGGTCGCCCAACCAACCGCCCTTTAAGGGTAGAAGTTTTCAAAATTAAGATTTTAAAGATAATTATAGATTGAAAACACTACCAAGTGAACAATAAATAACTAGTTTAAGATAGTTTTTGATAACTAGTTAACGATCCTTCAAACCAAAATATATATCCCATGAAATATGTATATTACATAAAAATTGACACTCAAGATCTATAAAACACATATATAAGCTCATGAAAATCAAATCATGAGTAAACAAAAAGAAGTGAGTGCACAAGAATCATGTAAATGACATATTCATGAAGATAAGATAATGAAGCTCAAAACAAAAACATGAAATTTCTTTTATTTTTTTATTTTTTAAAAACATGATATATCATATACTTATGCAAGAGTCATCAAAACTAGGACATACAATGCACAATCAAACAAATAATTGAGTACATAAAAGAAATAGAGTATGTAAAGCATGTAACTCAAAATTTGTACATGTATAACACAAGTTTTAATATGCATATGAACATGATATAAACATATAAATCAAAACATGAATCGTAAGCCAGGCATATAAAAATTATTGAAAAGTTTTTCAAAAATGCATACATAGCATACAACCAATCAACTCAACATTAAACACAAAATACATATGATTGAGTATAGGTCACTACACTAGCATACAAGCACTAAAAATAATTTAAAGTGGAGGATGAAATGGTTACCAAAACTGTGTAGCCAATTCATTTTTTTCAAAACAATAGGTGGTCCTCCTACCATGTTTCCTTAATAGCGATGCATCAAATGGGTGTGTCCTTTAAGCTCCAAATGCATCCACTACCAAGGCACCAAACCTCTCACGTTTTGTGACAGTCCACACCTACATCAAACACAAGTTGTAAGAATTTTGGTACCCATATCTTTTTGGGTCCACGAGGGTTAGCATTATAAGGAACCCAAATATTGTTATTTGCAAAATTTAAAGAATTTAGTCTATCAAAATAAAATTTTGCAAGATGGTCTTTGCGGTCACAATGTGTACATATGTACACTCTACCATGCATATGAGTGATGTGAGTGTGAGTATGGTGTGCATGAGTATGGTGTACACTCTACATAGATTCCAATTTATTGTGTTTAAATGTATATTGGCTTAAAGTGGAGCCCAAGCAATCAATTTTCTTTTTCAAAACATGAATTTCATTTTTATCAATAGGAGGTGCAACATTATTAGCATGAGAAATATGGCAAGAGTGAGATTCAAAATTAACTTTCTTTTTAGAAATTTTTTTAAAACAATTTTTTATCAAAAAGTTATTTTCATTTAAAACAATTTCCTTTTCCTTTTCCACCAAAATAACTTGGTTTTTCAAAAATTCATTTTCTTGAGAAACAATTTTAAATTTATTTTGAAAAGAATCTTTTTCTTTTAAAATCAATTCATTTTCTTTTTTCAAACATTTGTTTTTCTTTTTTAGAAATTCATATTTTTTAAGAAGTTGTTGATAAAATAATGCAAGCTCATCATATGGCATGTCAACATTTTCATCAAGCTCGGATTCGGAGTTTACCTTAAGAGGGTCATCCTCTTGGATCATATAGCACATGTTGGAAGCATCACTTCAATCATCCGAGTCTCTCTTCTTATAAAATTGCATTTGTTCATCAAGGGAGAGAAGAGTGTTTCATATTACAAAACCCGAATCAAAGTTAGCAACCCTAGATAAATAATCATCATTTAGGGTAGACTTTAAAGCATGAATGGCTTTTGCATTAGCCTCAAAGTTTTTGCCATTTACGAAATGTGAGTCTTTAAAAGTGGCAAAATAAACATGAATACCTAGGACTTTAAGGTACATGGATATCTTAACTTTTCAAGTTTGGATATTAAGAATGTCAAACATGGGAGGTGTCATGAAGTCTATCTGTGTGTAACAAATATAGTGATTAGCAAAAATGAGAATCTTTAACTCCAGATTGTTTGACCCAAATCAAAAGCACCAAGCTCTGATACCAATTATAGGTCACCTAGAGAGGGTGAATAGGTGACAAGCTAATCTAATGCAAAACAATACGGAATTAAAAACTTAATTGCTAACTAAAACTATTAGGCTAACACAAAAAGTATAATACAAGAGTGTAGCCGAATTCTAGGTGAAGTGCTCTGTACTATCTCCTCAAGATTCCTCTAAATTAAGAGTTAAGGTGCTACTATGGCTCTCTTGGTTGAATACAAGTGTAAGCACACAAACAACCCAAGCATATATATCAGTAGAGCACAAGTTATATCATGCATATAAAGATGAGCACTATAAGAACATGCAAGATATAAAACCCAAGTGAGAGAGAGAGAGAGATGAGCAATCGCAAACGTGAAAGAATTATTTCAAGGTTCGAGCACACTTGCTCTATGTCCCCGCCTGTAACACTATGAAGGATTTTCATTATAACGATCCCAAAAGATCACTCAGTTTCGCAACACCTACAACGAGCTCCCTTAAGAACTCATGGACCCGTAGGTCTTGAAATTACACCTAGAAGGGTGAATAGGTATATAGCTAACCAAATGAAAATTCAAAACAATATAATATGAAATAATACAACCGATCACTCAAAACAAGACTTGAAGCTAGATTTCCCGTGGAGGGCTCTAAACTTCTCCTCGTGATTCCTCTAGATAAGAGTTGAGGTGTTCAATTGCTATCTTGTTGAGATGAGTATTGATTGACAAGAATAAATGAATGATAAACAAGTAAATAGAGATAATAAAGCAATCGCAAACAAAAAGATTTGTTTCGAGGTTCGAGCCACCGCTCTACATTCCCGCCTTCACCATCATGAAGGATTTCACTATCCACTATTGGATCCTCCACAAAATGACCTTATAATAAAGAATTACAACCATAGGAGTACACAATTTCCCAACTCAATCCTCTACACCAGAGGCAACACAAAGCCAGTTGACATAACAAGCTCTGGGTGATCAAGAGATCACAAACACTCTCTTTGCAACTCTCTTACAAAAATCCTATAGAGTAAAATATAAACTTGAAGCTCAAGGATGTAAGTAAGAGTGAAAATCAGAAAAGAGAGATTTTAAGAGCAGAAAAACTCAATTAAAACTTTGAAAATAAGAGCACAAAAGAAAACTTGAAATTTATTCTTTTTGAAAGTAAAAACTAGATTTTCAATAGAAATTGTTATTATGAAATATTCAATCCCAATGACCCTTTATATACATTTTAGAAAAACACTTTAAGAATAATTTTACCAGGCCAAAAAAGGAAGAAATTGACCATAGAAATTTAACTTTTCACATTTTAAAAGAAACATGTTTAAAAACAGATTTAAAAGAACTGGCCATTACTGCCAATCTGGCAGTTTGTCAGTCGACCGGCCATTCAAAAAAAATTTGACCATTGGCTTTTGGTCGACCGGTCAATCGACCATATTTAACCGAGACCAAACTAGTTACAGTCGATCGACCGCCGGGTCGACTGCAATAAGGGACTGGTCAACTGGTCGGTCGACCGGGAATGTGCACAACATGCACACCCCAATTGCCAGAGGTTTGTTCGACTGTGCGATCAACCATTCTGGCTTGTAATAGGCACGGTCGACCGCACGGTTGACCGACCTAGGCTAAAAATTGGATCAAGGTATTTTTTGAAGATAAAGAAAATTTTCAAATAATTTTTTTTGAATTTTGGAAGAGAGAAGACATGTATAACCATGAGATACAAGTCCTAAACTGAGATAAAAATTTCTAAGAAAATGTGAAAAAAGTATCAAAACCAAACATGTCAAAATAATACTTTTGAAAATGTGCACTTTTGTGTGCGTATATCTTTGAATCTCAAATCTATATTCTACTCTTTAAACAAACTAGTTACTTACAAGATTCTAATCGACTATAAGAATCTTCAAGCGGGCTTCTCTGATTAGTGACGTCTGAGTGACGCTGAGTGCTTTGAGCTATGATCTCGTTCTTGAGTACCCTTGAGCCATCAACACCTTTCTTTAGAGGAAGAAACCTGTTAGATCTTCTTGAACCCTATTAAATCTTTTTGAACCCTGAAATACACTCTTGAACTTGATTAGTACTTATATGCTTTGTTATCATCAAAATATAAAATTGGGGATTGTAATCTTTGGGCCAACAATCTCCCTCTTTTTGATGATGACAAAACATATGAGCTATTTAAAAGAAAATATAGGAAAAGAGCTTTGTAAAAACTCTCCCTTAAGTTATGCTAGCTATCAAGTATAAGATATCAACAAGTCTATTTAAAAGAAAATCTTAGAAAAGAGCTTTGTAAAAACTCTCCCTCGAATTATGCTAGCTATCCAATACAAGATATCAATAAGTTATATGATAAAGGCATTGTATAAGAGCATGATCAAATAAATACCAATAAATACTCATAAATACTTCTCCCTTTTTTGTCATGCATCAAGAAGGGTAAGTAAAAACAACCAAAATTAAAACATATGTAGATTTTATCAGAAGGAAAACTCATGAATCAATAATACAAACATTTAGTTCTCCACAAATGAAAGAGAATCTGTTAAAATCAAGAGGCTTAGTAAAAATATCTGCTAGTTAAAAATCAGTTGAAACATTCAATATCACCTTTCTCACAGTGATCTCTAAGAATGTGATATCGAATTTCTATGTACTTTGTCTTACCATTTTGTTTTGTATTTTTAATCATATGAATAGTACTAATATTATCAAAAAATATCTTAATATGATCATCATGCAAATCATAGCAAAGGAGAGTATGTTTCATCCAAAGGACTTGTGCACAATAAGCCCCGACTGCAACATACTCCGCCTCGACAGTTGAGAGAGCTACAGAATCTTATTTCTTAGAAGACCATGAAACAAGACAATTTTCTAGAAACTGACAAGTTTCACTTGTACTCTTCCTATCCACTCTACAACCGGCATAATCAGCATCCGAAGAACTTATCATGAAAAATTATCCGGTCTTTGGAAACCCCAAACTCATTCCAATAGTATCCTTAAGATATCTAATAATGCGTTTAATCGCAATCAAGTCGGACTCTTTAGGACAAGATTGAAATCTAGTAGACATACACTAAATATGGTATCCGGCCTACTAGCCATTAAATAAAGTAAACTACCAATCATACTTTTATAAAGTTTAATGTCTACATTTATACCTTGTTCATCCTTGTCAAGTTTTGTTATGGTAGCCATGGGAGTTTTGCTCGTCTTTGACCCTTCAAGTCCAAATTTCTTGAAGAGTTCCTTTGTGTACTTGGCTTGATTTATAAAAATTCCATCACTTCTTTGCTTGATTTGTAGTCCAAGGAAGTAGTTTAGCTCGCTCATTATAAACATTCAAACTCATTCTTCATACATGATTCAAAATTTTTACAAAGCTTTTCATTAGTAGATCCAAATATAATATCAACATAAATTTGAACAATAAAAATGTCACTATCTATATGTTTTGTAAACAAAGTGGTATCTATTTTACCTTTTACAAAATTATTTGAAATAAAAAATGTTGAAAGTCTTTCATAGCAAGCTCTAGAAGCTTGTTTTAAACCATATAAAGCTTTGTTAATTTGAAAACAAAATCCGGATGTGTAGGATCAACAAACCCGGGGGGTTGTTCAACATACACTTCCTCTTCAATAAAAACATTTTAAAATGCGCTTTTGACATCCATTTTAAAAAGCCTGAAATCTTTATAAGAAGCAAAAGCAAGTGTAATCTGTATGGCTTCAAGCTGTGATATGGGTGCAAAGGTTTCCTCAAAATTGATACCTTCGATTTGGGTGTAACCTTGGGCCACTAACCTAGTTTTATTCCTAACAACATTATCTGACTCATCTAATTTGTTCCTAAAAATTCATTTAGTACCAAGTTGGTCTATCATAGGGTCTAGGAACACGGTGCCAAACTTCATTGCGCTCAAATTAATTAAGCTCTTCTTGCATTGCAAGCAACCAATATGAGTCACCCTCAGCTTCGAGGATGTTCTTTGGTTCACTATGAGAAATAAAAGCAAAATGGCCACAAAAATCATGAAGTTTGGAGCGAGTAGTTAACCCTTTGATACATCACCTATGATGAGTTCCTTGGGATGATTTGTAGTGAATCTCCAATCTTTGAAAGTGGTAGTGTCGGTGCCACTTCAATCTCTTGAACTTCACCTTATTTATCAAGCTTTGGCTTATCTTCTTGGCTAGGTGAGTCCTCAAAGTTACTTTCTCTATGTCTTCACCAAACTATATGAACTATTCTCTAAGTCTCCAAACCATAGTGGTCCTCCCATCAAACATCCTTGATAGTGAAGCATTATTTAGGTATGTCCATCTAGCTCCATATGCATCCACCATCAAGGCACTAACCCTTTCATATTTTGTGAGAGCTCACACCTACATCAAACACAAGTAGTGGGGATTTTGGTACCCATATCTTTTTGGGTTCATTGGGGTAGTAACAATTGAAACCCAAACATTTTTATTAACAAATTTAAATGATTTATCCTATCAAAACAAAATTTTGTAAGATGGCCTTTGCGGTCACAATGTGTACGTTTGTACACTCTAGCATACATGTGAGTGGGGTGAGCATTTTTTTCATGTTTATTCCTTCAGGTATGTGCATGAGTTTGTGAAATTTGTTTCTTGCGAAACATAGATTCTACCTATTATGGTTAAATGCACATTGGCTCAAAGTGGGGCCCAAACAATCAATTTTCTTCTTCACATTAATTTTGAAAGAAGAAATATGAGCATAAGAATCAACAATCTTTTTCTTTTTAAAAATATTTTTCTTTTAAAATAATTTTTTTCAAAGAGTTATTTTCTTCCAAAATAATCTCTTTTTCTTTTTTCACCAAAATAATTTATTTTTCAATGAATTGTTTCTTTCACAAATGTCATTTAATTTTGAAAACAAGAAAATATTCTTCTTTTTCAAAAATTCGTTTTCTTTTGAAACACATTCAAATTTATTTTTTAAAAAATTATTTTCTTTTAACAAAGAAGTGTTTTCCTTCTTCATGTTATCATTTTCAATTTTTAATAAATCATATTTTTCAAGAAGTTTTTGACAAAAAAGTGCAAGCTCATCATAAGGCATGTCAATATCTTCTTCTAACTCGAATTCAGAATTTACCTTAAGGAAGTCTTCCCCTTGGACCATGTAGCACATCGTGAAAGCATCACTTCCTACATCCTAGTCACTCCCCATGTAGTATTATTTTTATTCATTAAGAGAGATAAGGGTATTCCATACTAAAAAAATCAAATCAAAATTAGTAACCCTAGATAAATATTCAACATTTAGGGTACTCTTTAAAATATGAATGGCTTTTGTATTAGCCTCAAGATTTTTACCATTAATAAAGTATGAATCTTTAATGGTGGGAAAATAAACATGAATCCCTAGGGCTTTTAGGAACGTGGACATCTTAACTTTTCAAGTTTGGATGTTAAAAATGTCAAACAAGGGAGGTATCATGAAATCCATGTGTGTATGCAAATATTGTGATTAGCAAAAATATGAATCTTTAACTCTAAGTTGTTAGACCCAAATCAAGAGCACCAAGCTCTGATACCAATTAAAATTACACCTAGAGGGGGTGAATAGGTGTATAGCTAATCAAATAAAAATTTAAGATAATATAATATGAAATAACACAACCGATCACTCAAAACAAGATTTGAAGCTAGATTTCCCGTGAAGAGCTCTGAACTTCTCCTCGTGATTCCTCTAGATAAGAGTTGAGGTGCTCAATTGCTATCTTATTGAGATGAGTATTGATCGACAAGAATAAATGAATGATAAACAAGTAAATAGAGACAATCAAGCAATCGCAAATAAAAGGATTTTTTCTGAGATTCGAGCCACCGCTCTACGTCCCCACTTTCACCACCGTGAAGAATTTCACTATCCACTATTGGATCCTTCACAAAAGGACTTACAATAAGGAATTACAATCACTCAGAGTACACAACTCCCCAACTCAATCCTCTACACCAGAGGCAGCACAAAGCCAATTGAGATAATAAGCTCTGGCTGATCAAGAGATCACAAATACTCTCTTTGCAACTCTCTTACAAAAATCCTATAGAGTAAAATATAAACTTGAAGCTCAAGGATGTAAGTGAGAGTGAAAATCAGAAAAGAAAGATTTTAAGAGCAGAAAAACTCAATTAAAGTTTTGAAAATAAGAGCATAAAAGAAAACTTGAAACCTTTTCTCTTTCAAAGCAAAAACTAAATTTTCAATAGAATTTGTTGTTATAAAATATTCAATCCTAATGACCTTTTATATAGGTTTTAGAAAAAACACTTTAGAATAATTCGCCGGGTCTAAAAAAGGAAGAAATTGACCCTAGAAATTTAACTTTTCACGTTTTAAAAAAAACATGTTTAAAAACAGATTTAAAAGAACTGGTCATTACTGCCAATCTGGCAGTCTGTCGGTCGACCGGCCATTCAAAAACATTTGACCGTTGGCTCTCGGTCGACCAGTTGGTACCGTGGTTAACCGAGTTACAGTCGGTTGATCGCCAATCGACCGCAATAAGGGACCGTCAACCCGGAATGTGCACAACATGCACATCCTAATTGCTAGAGGTTCGATCAAACGTATGGTCGACCGTTCTGACCTGTAATAGACATGGTCGACCGCCCGGTCGACCAACTAGGCAAAAAACAAGGTCAAAGTATTTTTTTGAAGATAATGAAAATTTTCAAATAATTTTTATTTGAATTTTGGAAGAGAGAAGACATGTATAGCTATGAGATACAAGTTCTAAATTGAGAAAGAAATTTTTAAGAAAATGTGAAATAAGTATCAAAATCAAACATGTCAAATCATACTTTTGAAAGCATGCACTTTTGTGTGTGTATATCTTTGAGCCTCAAATCTATATTCTACTTTTTAAAAAACTCGTTACTTATAAGGTTCTAATCGACTGCAAGAATCTTTAAGCGGGCTTCTCTGATAATGACGTTTAAGCGACGCTGAGTGCTTTGAGTTATGATCCCGTTCTTGAGTATTCTTGAGCCATCAACACCTTCCTTTAAGGTAAGAAACCTATTAGATTTTTTTTGAACCCTGTTAGATCTTTTTGAACCCTGAAATACACTCTTGAACTTGATTAGTACTTCATATGCTTATCATCAAAATACAAAACCAGGGATAGTAATCTTGGGGCCAACAAGTCTCTCACTTGTTCTCACAAGAACAAAACACGCAAGCACACTAGCTTACCGAGGCCGCACCTCTACAGTGAGCTCCCTCAAGAGCTCTACACAACGCAAACTCACTAGTTCACCTCCTCAAATACAAAAATGAAAACTTTGTGATCACTTCTTGATCGAAAGTAAACACTCTCACATACAAGGATCCTATAAGATAGATATGACAATGGATAGCTTAAACTTGTGTGAGAAAATAAGATAGATTTTGTGGAGAAAAACTCAAGAAAACTTCTTTGAAAACACAAGAGATTCACTCTTGAAAACTCTTTTTTGGATATAAAATGAAGCACTAAAACTTGCTTAGAAACTCTATAAAAAAAGCTCTTAAAAACAGCTTAAAAAATCTTCCCAAAAATCTGGCCAGAACACCCCTTTTATAAGGCATCAGAAAACTAGCCGTTAAGGGCCAAATGGCTTGTCAGTCGACTAGCCGGTCGACCAGCCAATGGTTATTTTTCAAACCGTTGGGGTTTCTGGTCGACCGTTCGGTCGACCACACCCAAGTCTTGACCTATCGGTTGACTGCTCGGTCGATCGAGGCAAGACCAGAGAGCTGGTCTCTCTGGTCGATCGATTGCTCGGTCGACTGGGGCCAGATTCAGAGGGCAAGCTCTCTGGAGCGGTCAATCGTCCGGTCGATCGGCCCTCAAGCCAGGGCTTGTGCACATTACTGTGCATATCGATCAACCTCTCGATCGATCGACGTCTGGCTCGGTCGACCGGTCGGTCGACCGCCAGAAGCCTAAAGTCAGGGTTTTAAGGATTTGAAATCTAAACTTGTAAAACCCATAAAACTTCTAATAAATCCCATAAATTTCACAAAAATAATTTCAAACTTTGATGTACAAATATGTGTGATCAAAAATCAACATATTACAAACATGTTAAACTATTTTTACGATATACAAGTTTAGCCTTAAAACAAAAACTGTATTTTTTAAAATCAAACTTCAAAATGATTTTCCAAAACTTATTCAAATACAAAACAAGATATTAAAACTTAGTTAAAGCATAGTGTGTATGGAAATGAGCCAATACACAAATAAGATGAAATATACTTATTTTTGATAATAAGCTCAAAAATAAGTTTTGCCTTTAATAAAACTTAAAACCATGAACTAAAAACATCAAAATAAGTTTTTCTTAACATTTGAACCATCAATGTGTATGGATGAAATTCAATACACATATATACTATGTAAACTTGTTTTTGATGAAATTTATTCATGAAACCAATATGCATAATCTTTGAAGCTCAAAACCAAAACGGTATTTTTCAAAATCAAAACTATTTAACATGAAATGTTTTGAAATATATTGTGTGTGTATGAGCTTGAGCAATCCACAACTAATTTATCCTTTGCATTTTATCTAAAACAAAATTTTAAGCACTTACAAATAAAGACTGTGAAAATTTTCTCTTGAAAATCTTCTTCTTCATCTTGACTTGGTCCAAACTTTGATCCATGAGTTAGACTCCTCTTTGACTACTTGATGCGATCTTAACGCGCAAGATCTTGAATCAACACATACTAGCTTCAAAACTTGACTTTGAATCTTTTGTTGAAGCTAAACACTGACTAAAATCTTGATAGAAAAATCTGAAACTAAATGAGCACAAGATCGTTAGTACTATAACTACATGAGTTAATCATCATCAAATTAGAGTGATGGGCCTTTGGGCCAACAATAAATCGGTTACTCAAAACAAGAATTGAAGCCGAATTTTTCATGAAGGGGTCTAGACCTTCTCCTCTTAATTCCTCTAGATTATGAGTTGAGGTGCTCAATTACCTCCTTGTTGAGATGAGTATAGACAGAGAATGAAAGTGATGAAATAAAAGCAATAATAGCATGCAAGAGGAACAACCACACAAGTATGAATAATGAAAAGTAATAGAGAGTAAGATACAAGAAATTGCAAGCATAAAGAATTTGTTCTGAGGTTCGAGACACCGCGCTACGTCCCCGCCTTTACCACTATCAAGGATTTCACTTCCACTAAGGGATCTTCCATAAAGGGGCCTTATAAAAAAAATTACAATTTAGTCTACACAAGATCAGAGTACACAACTCCACCACTCAACTGTCTACACAAGAGGTAGCACAAAGCCAATAGAGGTTACAAAGCTCTTGGTGATCAAACAAGATCAAAACACTCTCTCTTACAACTTTTTCTACAGAGTAGAATATGAAATGAAGCTCAAGAAGTTAAGTGCGAGAAGAAATTCAGTTAGAAAGAATTTAAGAGCTTTAAAACCAGCTGAAAATAGCTTTAAAAAATTAAACTTGAAGATTGAAAGTTAGAAAAACTTTTCTCTTTTGAAACAAACTTGAGTTTATATGAAAACTTATAAACTTATGTTATGAAAACTAAAACCAATGACCCATATATCTAGGCAATAGATAAATATTATTAGTTAAGCATACCAGGTCATTTGGGGGTGAGATTTGACCCATAGAAACAAAAAAATGCCTGTTGAAATTTGCTAAAAATAAAACAAATTCAAAAACTAGTCATTATGTAGACTTGGTAGCCTGTCGGTCGACCGACAGCTCAAAACCAAAAAGAACCATTGGCTCCGATCAATCGCATGGTTGACCGAACAATTGTTCAAAAGAGGAAAACTATGGGGTTGGTCGACCGGCCCAAACAGAGAGTTAAACTCTGACAGTCGGTCAAGCCCGGTCGATCGCAAGGGTTAGCGGTCAACTAGTTTATCGACTGATAACATGCACAAACATGCACGCTCTCTTGGCCAAAAGCTCAGTTGACCAGGCGGTTGACTGTTTTGGCCTGACATAGGCACCAGTCGACCGCACGGTCGACCGACTTAGCCTGAAATAATTTTCCTGAATATTTTTTAGTTTCAAAAATTTTTTAAAATATTTTGTATTAGTTTATGAGTAATATAGCAATGTATAGGCAATGAAATACATGTTCTAAACTTTATATAAAATTTTGAAAAAATTACGAGATATGTATCAAAACCTAACATGCAAAATACCATTACTATCAAAACTTGTATTTTCAAAATCGTCTATTTTTGTGTGTGTAACTTCTTGAGCATCAAAACTATATTCTACACTTTAACAAACTATTTTCTTACAAGGCTCTAAGTTACTGCAAGTATCTTCAAGTGGGCTTCTCCATTAGCGACGTCGAGTGCATTGAGCTTCAATCCCATACTTGAATACCTTTGAGTCTTCAACACATTCCTTTAGAGGAAGAAAACTCCTTAAATCCTTTAGAATCCTAAAACATACTTAAACACTTGAACTTAATTAGTACTGAATAACCACATACGTTTTGTTATCATCAAAACGATAAACATGCGATTGTAACTTTGGGCCAATAAAAACTACACCTTTAACTAAAATTTCATTTGTCAATTCTCTTCAATAGAAGGATGAGTTCACAAAATTGCTCAAATCGTAAAATTCTCGGTTAAGTTAACACTATAGCACTGATCAAAATTGCTTATATCACAATATGGATCCTTGTGAAGTTAACATTACACCTATGACAGTGATCTTCCTTCGAGCTTTCTCATTGAAACTGAAATATCATATGCTAAGTTAATATCTCACCTCTAGCATCCAGTTCATTGTTAAGTTAATACTACACCTATGACAATAATCTTCTCTTGAGCTTTCTCATCGAAGCCAAGATGTCAAATGCTAAGTTAATATCACACCTTTAGCATTCATCTCCCTGTCAAGTTAACATTAAAACTATGACAGTGATTTTCTCAGTTTTCTCAAGGAAAATAAGATCTCTTAAATGCTAAATTAATATCATACATCTAGCATTCACCTTCTTGTCAAGTTAATATCACACATCTGACAATTCAATTTGCTTCCAATTGCAAATCCTAACCCGTCACGTTAACATTGCACCTCTGATGGTAAAAATTTTCATAAATCACTAGTGAATTTAACTCAACTTGTTATTCTCATCAATAGGATAGTAAGTCTACAAAATTCATTCAAATCATGAAATCAACTTCTGTCAAGTTAACATCACACCTCTAATAATCACACTTCTGACAGTAACCTTTTCAAATTTCTTGATGGAATTTTCAAACTTTGAGGTTCTATGTTCATCGTCACCTCTAGTAATCAAAATCAATCGCTTTCATTTATCTAATTTTCAAAACACAAAATAAAAAAAAAGTTAAGACAAGAAGAAGGCAAAATTATCACTTTTATTTATTCAAAATTAAAAAGTGATACAGACACTCTCTTATGGAGTGTTAAAAAGAAAGAACAAAAAGTTATTCTCACTCAGTGAGAGACTTTATTTGGTCCTTGAGGTGTTGAATGTCTCGTTGGTGCGCCTCATCAATCTCAACTAAGGTCCGGGCCCTTAGCTCCTCTTCAGATAAAAGCTTTTTTGTAGCGAATTGTGCCTGAAGAGCTTCTAATTTCAGAGTATGGACATTAAGCTTCTATTGTACTTGACCTTTAGCGTCCTTGAGCTCCTCTACTCTCTTTCTATTATTCGCAAGCTTCAGCTCATTGTCACGGATTAAAACTTATGCCTTAGCAATTGCAGCTCGAGCACTCGCTATCACACCTTCCGCGCTCTTGGTGACGATCTCGAATCTATGAAGGTCGTCTTGTTAGCGTGTTTTGATATCATCAAGACAATGAGCTTCCTCAGCTATCCGCTCCTCAATCTCCTTTTGCTCTCGTTACTGTTTGGGAAAATTCTCGATCACCCATTTAGCATTAGTAATTAGAATAGCTCTTCCTGGTTCCTAAGATCCCTCAAGTACACATTGAGTTGCTCAACTAGCACTTGATGCGCTCTCGCTCGATCAGAACCTCAGTCTGCCGGATGTTTTTGACCTGGTTCTCAAGGAATATTCGTACGAGCTCAAAGGAACGTCACCCAGAAAGCACTAATTCAGTGTAATACTCCATTGTTGTGAAGAATTGCCTCACTATTTGGAGAGATAACTCTTCCAGAATGTCCATAGCTGGTGTCGGTACCGGCGGAATACTTCCTGATCCAATCTCTACAACCGTACTAGAGACGCGGTCAAAAGTTGAAGGAATGTCCTCCACACCAGTGCCCATAAAAAGGTTCTTCTACTTGAGTGGGGGCAATGTCACCTACAACCATTACAATGATGTCAGCGACGCTCTCCAAGATGACGAAACCATTTATAACTGCCGTTAAGCATCACCTCCACATTCTCATTAATAGAGTCTTCAAATAAAAAATTTATTTTTCTCGTAGTGAACGGGCCTCTGACTTAAGTCTCCCATTTGTGATAAGTTTTTGGAAAGTCTGTGAGCTGGGCTGACTTAACTTGGCCCGCCATTCTCGATTCTTTCCAGTGAAGGTCGGCACAGTCTTGCCGAGTTTTAAGACAACATCTGGAACTGGTCCACCCACAAAGTTAGTACTCCAAAAATAGTGATGTTGCATTAAAGTATTGGAGTTCAAAGGTGAGGCTGCGTTCTATGACCTAAAATGCGAGGACCCCATGGAGCCTGTGTCTAGACTTTATACTTCAAAAAATTTCTAAGTCTAGAGACTTAAACACATGTCTTATAAATGTGACCCGTGTTCAGAAGTCTCAAGACGTGGAGCCCACCAGACTCGTGTTCAATTCGCGGACGTGAGGGTCGCGTTGAAGCAAAGAAACACCAGGATCACCAGACTCGCTCTGCTCAGTAATGCGAGAACCCCATTCACAAATCAAACGCGGACCAGTGAGATCCGTATCGATTGTTCAACTTCAATAGAAGTTTTGAAACTTCAAAAAGAAGTTAAGAGACAATGTCTCTTCATGTTCTAATAGCAAAAGACATTTAAACTTACCAGAAATGAGGACTTTCTGAGAAGAAAAACCACCCACGGTGGTCAACTCAGTGGCGGCGCTTGAAGAAGCAACAGTTTGCTTGGGTTTTAGAGCCATCTTGACATAGAAATCTTTGAAGAAAATAGGAAAAAGCTTGAAGCTTTATGGGTTCAGAAAAGCTAAGAGCTTTGTTCAGACGCAGGTCTGGTCGAAAATGATGAATAGTCAATGTGAATTGATTATTGAAAGACCAGGGTCTTCTATAGGCCCTTTAGTGCCCGAGATACGCTACGCGTATCTCGAGCTCAATCTAAGCCAAATACGCATCCAACGCGGCACTCGCGTCCGCGTTTAGAAGCATCCAATGCGATCTTCATGTTTTAAAAGTCGTGTCTTTCAATCAATTAAGAGTCGCATCTCTACAGCAATTGAGAGCCGCGTCTCATTGATAATTGAGAGTCGCGTCCCTACAACAATTGAGAATCGCATCTTAACTTTAATAAAGTTTGCGTCTGCACTTGATCAGCATGGTGATCACGTCTATGAGAGATGCATTATCTCACATTGAAGGAGTATGTCCCTACTTCTGCAATCAGTTCAACAGTATACTAACAAAAGTAATCGATAACTCTATCGATTCAATAGTACACCGACAAACAAACCAAAACTCATAACGAGTGCTAGACTGAGTTTCTAAGACACTTGTGATGATCTTCCCTAGAGGCTTCAAGCAGTTCAGCAGTACATCATGAAGACCAGAATCCAGACAGGATCAAACTCAGGCCATCTCGAAAGATTTTCAGTCCAATCACGAGGACTCTGAAATCAACGTGAAGTCTAAAGTATTCCAAAATTCATCCCAGTCAACCGTAGAGTATCAAAAACTTTGGTGGGGTTCTGTAGGTTGTCTAAAAATCATTAAAGACAAGTCATCAGATGTCGACCTCCCCAACGCGAAGGTCGCATTTCAATTAAAACACGGACCTCAAGTCTAAGAAGAAACGCGGACTTCAGATGCAGATCTGAGGAACCTCGCATCTCACTTCAAACACGGGTCTGAACAACTCCGCATCTCATCTTAAATGCAGGTTCGAGCAACTTTGTGCTTCATTTCAAATGCAGGTCTGAAGAACCCTGCATCTCACTTCAAACGCAGATCTGAGCAACTCCACGTCCTATTTCAAGCACAAGTTTGAGCAACTATGTGCTCCTCCTCAAATGTAGATCTGAACAACTCCACATTCTAGTGGAGACGCGGGTCTAAGCCCTGCGTCTATACAAACGTGAGGTTCGCATCCAATGCGAGACCTGCGTTTCTTTTGTAACTGACCCCCATTAATGGGTCAATTAACTCCCTATGTAATGGGGAGTTTAGGGGATAATAATACCCCTATGACTCCCTACAAATAGCCTGAGGAGCTATAAAAAGGAAGGCCAAAGAAAAAAAAGAGAAGTTTTGGAGGATTGAAAGCTGAGAATTCTCAAGCTAAAAACTTCTTGTTTTTCTTCTTACGTTTTTAAAGAGAGAGAAAAGGAGTAATCAGTAGACTTTAAACACATAGTATTTTAAAAATAAAGCTCCATCCTGATTGATTTTTGAGAGTGTTCTGAAAAGAAGGTTGGCATTTGGCCGGTCAATGGAGAATAAAATCACTCTCCATTGGCACATGAAGAACCCATCCTTAAACAAAGAAAGAATCATACATTCTTCCCTTTTTTGTAATCAGAATCATTCCGTTGTAACTTTTTAGCTACTCAAAGAAACTTTATATTGAGCCCACTTTTTCAACCAAGCATATGTATATTTGGGGTGTGTGTGTGTGTAGAGTGTATATCATATGTGAGTGTGTATATATAATATGTGTGTGTGTATACTCATATATCTGTATGTATGTGGGCGCACACGTGTGTGTATGCATGTGTGGCGTGCGTGTATGGGTACATGTATAAGTGTGTTATGTGTGTTAATTACCCTCCCTCTCTGTGTATGGTTGCGTGTTACAGCGTTTATAGACTCATTTGTGCGATCCAAACTCGGTAACATGAGATTCAAATTTATACCCATTGTGAACCCGGTAGCCAGAAGATTTGAAGATCGACATACGAGATAATTCGAAGGTTCATACCAGTTCGTACAATGAAGACCAAATGGTGATTCAGATCTAAAACCGTGTCATTTCATGTGAGTGTTTGTTCTTATGTTATTTCCTTATTTACTGTTGTTAGTAGGCGTTTATATGTTACTCGTATCATTTCATGTGAACGATTAATATATTTTACCAGTATAATTATACGTATCACTTCATGAGACATCAGTGAGCGTCCATTTTAATTATGTAGTTGATATGAGCATTTATCGGTGTCATTTCATGTGTTAGTAGTTCGTCGCTATTAACTTAGGCCTAGTATTGATACATCTGAGATAGTGACTTGATTCAATTTATTGATTAGCTGGCCTAGTTCATATTTGAGGATAGATTCATATTTTATATGGAGTACTTATCGGACTTGATATTCCCTTAATTGATAATTATTTAGATAAGAATTCATTTGGATATTGAAGACGTATTAGATGTGATTTTCTTTTATTAAGAGAGTTATTTTCTTGATGCTTGGTTTTATATATAGGCTTATTCTGAGTTGGAGTTGTTTTGAGATTTATGCTCTATTTATCATATCTTGATCAGCATTTAGATGGGATTGACATAGTTAGATTTATAATTGTGAGTATTTGGAATTTATTTACTGATCATATTATTCGAGCATAGATGATATTTTGTTGAGGTTGAGTATCAGAATTAGACATTTCGAGATTTCATGTTGGTTGAGGATATTCCCATATTTCAGTTATGATTTCAGTATTTGTTGATTTAAATTAATCTCGAGGATATTCGATGGTTCACTTCATGATTGGTTCCTAATTATTGCAGTTATTTAGTTATAGAGATAGAGTTATTGTGTTAGTAATCTAGTTGATATCAGTGATCTCATACTTTAGAGTTTATAATAGTTGTCAGATATCAGTATCAGTTATTAGTGAATAGTGCACCATTGTGATTAGTGATTCTAAATCTCCAGTATTCAGATGTCAGTTATTACTTACCAGTTACTCAGTTGTCAGATATCAGTTGTCAGTTATCAGATATAGCTAGTATTGACATCCTCAGTTGTTAGAAATATCGGTTATACATATTAATTCATATTGTTTGCTTGTTAATAGAAAAACATAACCCGATGAAAAGGGGTAATTGCCTGATAATGCATGTTATGCATTTTGGAAGGACTTATTATGGTATACCGAGTTATGAGTTTCACCATGGGGAATCAAGGTAGCACTGACTGTCTAGTTATTCAGTTGTCAATTGTCAGGGCTAAGCCCGAATTATGGCGCCACACTAGTTGTCTTTTCATGTGGGGCTATAGTCTTCAGTTATTAGAGCCTTATGGCTTGTCCTGATTCAGCGTCAAGCGTGTTAGAGTAGGTAC
The DNA here is from genome assembly GCA_038442645.1 of Agave tequilana. Lineage (NCBI taxonomy): Eukaryota > Viridiplantae > Streptophyta > Magnoliopsida > Asparagales > Asparagaceae > Agave > Agave tequilana. The sequence goes on along the minus strand of JAVJIF010002044.1, from coordinate 136,398 downwards.
CAGGCATACACTGTACCCTTTCAAAACACATGCACTACATTGGCGGGCAGTTACAACAATGATAACCTTATTTGATATGTGAGAAAACGGTTGTGGTATGGGACACAACTAAGTACAACATTAGTTAGGTTAAAAATAACCAACCAAACTAGTGACATGCTAGGTTACATATCTTGACATCAGTTGTTGATTTTATCAGTGGTATTTTTTTACCTACAGACTTGTCAATATTATTATTCAGTTATCTTTTATTTATAATTTATCATGTTATTTAGTTATCTTCTATTTACAGTTTTAGAATGTTATTATATATACACATTGTTTATATGCAGGAGCATTTTTTCTTTTTTTTACACACTCATTGGGTCGCTTTCTGACGACCCTGAATTTGCACGTTCAGATTGGATGTTTTATTTCATTGATCAGGTGTTCGTTGAGATCGTACGCTTCGCAATGACTCGAAGTTTCCCTCTTTTTGGATTCTGATATTCTTACTTCTTCTTTATTCATATTGTTTCCTAATTCTCCCTAGATTATTATCAGTTGTCATTCAATCTCTGTGTTTATTTATTATCATGTGTAGATGCTTATATGTGATATTGCAATGATAGTGATTCATTTTAGTAGATTCATATAGCTTGTTCGGGTTACTTAAGGCTTATCGCGTATACGTGGGGTATTTTCTTTGCGTATATGCGTCACCGACTCTCGTCACGTCTCCTCTCTAGCGTATTTTGGGAAGCGGGACATGACATTTCTAATCAAACTCTATCTTCATCATTTTATTTCTATCTCTAAACACTTAACATAGAATTGCTTTTCTTTTAAAACAAAAAAGAACTACTTAACCAATCTAATGTGTAAAAAGATACCAAAACGCTTGTAACGCCCCGATCCCGCAGGTACGGGGACGTTATGGCGACGTACATACGCGAGGTGAAAATACACTCACGAGTACGTTAAGCCTCAGTACAGGATATAACTTCCATAAACACATGAGTTCCAGCATGAAATAAGTACAAGAATACCTGCAGAAGAGGTTAGCGATCATAACAGATATAAAAAAGAGGGACAAATAAGATAACAGAAATAAATCACTAAAATACCTATGAATAGTCCCGATGAGGAATCTCCCATGTGACTCCAAGGCACTCTCTGAAGCTACAGTAACTCGGATCTCCAACCTGGGCATGCAAACCCAGGGTCGTCAGAAAGCGACCTAGTGAGTGGTAAAATGAAGGAGGCAGTAATAGATACAATAGTACTACAAACACGATAATAATATATAATACAAGATGTGATAATAGTGATACCATATAATACGCATATACGAAGCGGTAGAAATATATAAACAAGTTATCTTTTATTACCACCACTACCTAGCCGGTTATCATCAGGTCATATTTATAGTCGTGTTCAGTAAATGGTGACGTGATAGAAATGAACATGCGAATGGTGACGTGGTAGAAGTGAACATGTAGATGGGTATATGCAATGTAATCACTATAAGGTGTGGTGTATATACAGTAATGATGTCTGCTATACAGAAAGCATAATATATGCAATGCAGAACACGTGTCGTATGCCATGCAATGCAGAACATGCGTCGTATGCCACCACAGAAAGTATAACATATGCTAGGTAAAGTAACAAGTATACAGGTAACATGATATCAGATAAAGTAGCATGAACAATAACAAGATAGCATATATGTACCAGGCATGTCATGTCATTTATACAATAGTAGCAATCAGTACCGCCTGCTATTTTAATTACTCTCTTTCAGTGTCCCATACCACTGGCAGCTCATACTGGAGCCCGCACTTCAGTCGAACCCATCCGGACATGGCCTACGGGTACCATTATCAAACGAGAGAGTAACCGAATAACAAGTGTTCCCGATGTCACTATTGTGTATACTGTTTTATTATGTTAATTGAAAACCATGGTCGAGGAGTTCTTATCGGGTGGGTGTATCCCGTGCATACCCGGGATAACGGCCTTATCAGACCCCTGGCTGCTGAGACCAGGACCAGCCCGCTAGAGCTGTAACATATAACGGGAATCTCAATGAGCTAAAACAATAACGGGATGCTCATGAGTAACAGACGGTAGCTAGCACTACCCCGTCCCCTGCAGTGGGACAAACAATGGATCCAGACATCCACCCGATATGATCTAATCAACCGTCAAGTCTCCCCCATATCCAAGTTATCTTTATTATCTTATATATCAAGTATATAATGTAACAAGAACAAATACAGTACATGATACGGGTAACATGATAACTGGACTTGAGCTCTGTTGATAGCATAGAACAATATAATGGGAAACGGGAACAATATAGCGGGAACAATATAACAGGAAACGGGAACAATAGATGTGGAATTCCACATATCACGTATCAACAGCTCTCATGTCCAGTAACGGGAATATCCATATCAGTAACAGGAAACAATCATATAACATGAATACGATAACATGGAACAGGAATACAAGTAATATGAACGGGAGGCCATATGACAAGAATAAAGAAACCATACATGCATGTGTAACAGTAATATGCCGAGAATCCATGTGATGATGATAACAACTAGTAATGACATGCGGTAGTCCGTGCATTGGTGTCTCCGTGTACCAATGAAACATATATGTGTAGCAATAATCCGTGTAACACATCGGTGTCTCACTAACATACCATAACAGTGGTCAGTGTATAAGGTAAATGTAATGTAATAACAGTGATCAGTGTCTCCTATAATACCATGTCCAGTGTACTTACAGTATCCGTGTCATGACGATGCCAGTACATGAAATAATGGTATCCAACATTCCTATCTAGTGATATTGTATCGAGTACCGTAGATCAGTATACATGTGATGATCGTTATCTAATTGTGATATACTATAGGAAATAATAGTGTCCAAGAATATGGTGAACTAGCGGCCCGGGTGTCACTGGCTGTACAGGCATGATAACTGTGTCAGGGTTGTCTATGTCCGTATGTCTTGTTAGTCCATATGTCTTGTTACTATTATATTAAATCAGGAACTACCTAACAATCCTCGAGATTATGCCTATTACAATGACTGTCCAATCATGACCAGTGAATAATTAATAGTTACTGTATTTTATTTATAATTAAGATATATCAATCAAAGTCCAAAATCACTAAACATGATAAAATATAATTTATAAAAGAAAAACACTCACAAACTAGCCATGGGAAGGTAGTTCTCTTTCCCACGATCGCAACGGCTCCAGAATCGTCCAAATCGGAGTCCGGATGCTCCCGATAACGCCCGAACGCTAAAAGTAACGGAAATGGGTTAAATATGTAAATAAAAAGAATTCAAATGCAATTAACAAATTGAATCAGGGGGGTTTCTTCAAATTTACCTTTAATGGGTTTCGGATGCGGGTAGCTGGGTTAACGGGTCGGGTGTAGATCCAAACCCAAACCCATCACTTAAACTTTATCGGGTCGGGTTGAAAACCCAACCCCCCAATATTGTTATTGGGTTCGGGTTATACCCGAACCCAATAATACTCCAACAGCAGCAGCAGCTCTTGCTGCTGCTGCGCGAGCAGGCCGGCCAGCCCTGCTGGCCGGCGGCAAGAGGGGGCCCGCCGGCGGCCGTCCCGGCTGCCGGCGGTGCGGCGGTGGCTCAGGTCGCGGGCCTCGCGCGGGAGAGAGAGCACGAGATAGAGAGAGGAGAGGGAGAAAAGGAGAGGGAGAGAAGGGGGTAGGGCTGCGAGGGCAGCGGCTGCCCAGGCCGCCAGGCCGACGGCCGCCCAGGCCGGCGGCGGTGTTCAGGCCGCCGGCGGTGGTCCGGGGGCCGCGCGGGGCCGAGCACAGAACGAGGGAGAGAGAACGGGAGAAGGAGGAGAGAGAGAAAAGGGAGAGAAGTGGGGGACCAGGGCCGCCGGCGGCCAGCCCCGCCGGCGGTGCTACCAGAGGATGAGAGAGAGGGAAAGAGGGATCTGGAGAGAGAGAGATTTAGAGAGGGGAAGATTTTATAGGTGAGAGAGAGAGAGGGAGAGGCGGTGGAGGAAGAGTGTGGAAGAAGCCAGAGAAAAGAAGAGAAAGGAAAAGAAAAGAAAAAGAAAATAAGTTTAAAAGAATAATTTCATAATATTTTAATATGGTCAAAAATTGACTAGCTCCGAACGATGCCCAAAAATTACAGAAAATAGAGAATATTAGCTTGAGACGTAAAATGAAAGCGGTTTGCAGAAACGCGGTCTGGTTTGTACATGAAAAATCCTGGAAGATGTCGCCGGTACCGAGCGACACCGGTTTGGCCGGATTTTCGATAAATTTAGAAAAATCCCCAAAAGTACCTAAACGTAGCTCATGTAATTCTAAGACATATGGTGAAAGCCGATTCTCAAAATTCTACTCTGTTTGTGAAATAAAAATCATCAAGCCGATTATCGGTATCGGTCGACACCGACTACGGATATTTTCCAAAATAATCCAGAAAAATGCCAGAAAATCCTAAAAAATCTAAAATATTAGAAAATGATTTTTAAAACTGAGATCAGCTCAATCGGACTACCACGGATATCAAATCAATTTTGTACGTCGTATCGCGTACCGATACGGTGATACGTACACCGGGAAGCAGGGGGTTACAACGCTTCCATCGCATCTATACCTGAAGATCGACCCGTATAGTCATTGGTACTATGGTTAAATTGCTAAAATTCAGAGTTCATCACACATCAGATAAACACTTTTCTAAACTCTGTCTTTTTGTCAATCAGCGGTAGCTATCGACCATGTTGATGATAATCTTTTCAACCCCGCTCTGGAGAACAAAATAGAAAGCGTCTATAGTGGTCTTCCACAGCAAGTATGCTACACTGAAACCTCATAATGACAAACCTTGGGAGCATATAAGTCACAAAGGGCCTCAAACCCCAGAACTATACACCAGCCCACCGTTGATAGCTAAGAAGGGAAGACTCTAAAAAATCAAAATGCTACGAATGAACTTCATCATTAGCAGCCTTAATCCAAGTTCAGCACCAGGGAATGCATATACACACCCTCTTTATTAGGCGAAGCTGAGGTAACATCAACATCATTAGGGCAAAACTCAACTTTTATTCCTGGGCTCCAACGAAAGCTATAGCTAACCAGGTATTTTTCCACCGCCTCCTGGTCATGAAGTTTAGAAGGTTTTTAATCAAAGTCCATCCCTATCCTAGTGCGATGGAAAGCTCTTTTCCCCGTCTCCTTCGCGATGGACTTTCCCTTATCTGATCCATCAGAAGGACCGAATTTTCCCCTTTCTTCCTGTTCAGCAAGAATAAGAAAATGGCAGAGATTCAAAAACCAAAAGATTGGAAGGAGGCAAGAAAGAAGAAGATGAAGCAGAATTTGGAAAAAAAAATGCCTAAAATGTAGGAGTGCAGTCCTCTGAACCCTAGGGGAATGAACTGTCATTCGATCAATGCTCTACATGTGTTACGGTGGATACGATCGACAACATCACTTCAGATACGCGATACCTACCTCGAACGCTGCATCACATAAAAGGCAATAATTTGATCGACACTGTGCAGAATGTGACGCACATTTAAAGTTTTGCCAAGTTGTATTGTTATGCATGTCGCTATAGGACAAAACCTGAAATGACAACAGGTACTTTAAGTTCAATACTAGAAAGTCCTAATTTCATTCTGCTTCCCTCTCTACATCGGAGACTCTGAGAACCCGAAATTCCTGAGGGAGAGTTCCCGACCTCTTCTGAAAGAAAAAAAGCAGAGAGGGCATCTATAATGGTCACTTTCTGAGACTCCTATGATTGTGACACATTCAACCTATGACGGATGTGTGGCGCATGGCAACTTCCAGAGTATTTAACCCGGTATCTTCACTCAGTTCAAATTTTGAACGGGTTGGGTGATTGACAAAAGAACTAGATCAGATTATAGAAATCTCTATTCTCAAGCCCAAGCTTAATTCAAATGATATAGTAACATCCCGGGGGCAGTTCATCCTTATCTGCAGCCAAGCATGAATCACAAGATAGAGATGGACTCTCTCCTATATTGATTCAAACCGGAACGTTCGGCTAGACCCTTAGCAAGATAAGCGATTTAGGCATTCAAACTGAGCAGAACTCTCTAATCTTATCTATTGGATATGACCTGTAAAAATAGAGGATCCCTTCCAACGAGAGGGGGAACACGTTCACCCGAATTCAGAGAACCCTATTGTAATTGCCATTGACATAGTGGAACTTCTCTCTCCGTGATTTTTTCTTTGGAGTTTTTTATGTATTTTTATTGTGTTTGCGATTAGTTGTTTCTATTATTTGGCTACATTCACTTCTCTATTTTGGTTTGTGGACTGATTCTTTAGGAATTACCCACTGCATTTATACAAATGATAGTAAATATAGAATTACAACTCTACTTTTACTTGCGCTACATACTTATTACTATAACACCCTCATTCAAACTCACAATGGCATGACATCGAAAGTTTGTTTAACTAATGCAAATATTATCACTGTTAAAGTACTAAAAATAAATTCTAAAATATTAAAAAATTGGATGATTACGATGTTGAGAAGGAGAGATCAGATAATGAAAACCTGCTGAAGAAGAGAACTTCGATGGATGCAAAACCAAGGACGAAGTATCTAATGGAGTGATGGATTCTGATCGAGATAGAGCATTTGTGATTTAACTGAGTCTCTTTCACATTTAGAAAGGAGGACTTTAAGCCTATAAGTTTTTTCAGAATACACAGGACAGGCTCTAAAACCCATAATCTCTCTTTCACTTAAAGAAAGGTGGACAATAAATCAATAAGAATTCTGTCGATGAAGAAGGAAATCATAATATTCATGATAAGAGTAATGTCAGAGAAGGAACATCCGAGGAGAAAGGACGAGAAGAACTTGTTGGCCCCTATGACTAATCGCTGGGGCAGCACAGCGAATGCAATACATGATCGACGACAACGAGAAGAAAAAAAGGAAGGGGAAGATTTTCCAAAGTATAGAAAGAACATACTATTTAACGTGTTCCACCAATCAAACAGATCATGTGAACGTCCACGGGAGAAGGGAAAAACTTTATTAAATTTTGGGAGAGTACAATTAGAAACACTTATACCTCTCTAAGAAGATTACAAATCATTGATGGCCACCAAGAATAATGAAATGGCTAAAACTTCTCACACGAATCTCTCTCTTTGATTAATCACACCCTTTAAGAATTGTTAATTCATTGAATACATTGAAGGTCAACCCAAAGGGTTTATTTATAGACCATAAAACCCTCTTAGTCCTATACAAACTTCATCATTATGAACAATCATCACCTCAGAAGAAAGAAAACTCGAATCCAACTCAAGACTGGAAACAGATTCAGGAAAGAAACAGTCAGACCCAACAGTAGTCGACTAGACTTTAGTATAAGTTGACTAATAATATGTATTAGTCGACTATTCCCAATTATTAGTCAATACTCTGACAAAATCCGAGAACTCAACTCTCTGTTTGCATGACCTAGTCGACTATACAACTGTATAAGTCGACATTCTTATCATTAGTTGACTATACCAAGTATAACTCAACTAATACTGTGAACAACTTCTTTTTCATGTCTGTTCTTTGATATTTGAAGTTTCATTTAGCTTCACGATGTATTCTAGTCATAATCCTAATAATCTCCCTCTTGACTTGAGTTTGTCCAAGTCAGAGAATAGCCATCGTACTCCATGTGCTCACATTAATGCATAATAGAATAAAACTTAACTTCATCTTCATCTCACTCCCTCTATCTATAACCCCTTTATGGTGTTCACAACATGATTAGGTCGAACAAGTTCTGGCCCGATCTGAACTTGATCACCCAAGATCTTCTTGATCCGCGCAAGATTTATGAGAATTTTCTCCATCATAAGAGTAATGATCTGGACTTTTTTGTTTTGTGTCGGTGCTGCCTAGTCCCAATATACCTTCAAAGTAAAACTGAACATTTGTGCTCGAAACCATCGCAATCTTCGATTGATCTATAATCTTCAATTTTAAAGCTGAGGATAACTGCAATCCACCACTGTAAACTCTGAATTTCACAACATGTAAACATTATCGACACATTTGACCTAAAATGTCACATGGGCATCTTTAAAAACTTTCATAAAATCATCTTCAGAACTAAAACCGAATCCTTCTCCATATAGGATTCCAAGAGAGATGATATTGTACCTTGATTTGGGAACATGACGAGCGCCTTGAAGAGAAGTGATGCATCCATCATTAGACCGAAACTGGATTATTCCTTCGCCAATCACCTTGCTTGTAGTAGAATTTCTCATGAAGACTTTCCCTTGAACTGAAATGTATGAGGAGAATATCTTCCTATTGGAACTGATATGCTGTGAACATGCAGAGTCAATTATTCATCTATCTTTGTTATCGATCGATCAGTCTGTAATAGATAGAATGTCACACTTTTCTTCATCTCTTTCAGCCAATTCAGCGACATTAGTATCTGATTATTTCTTCTTTCGAGTCCAACGATCATGTATCTCTTCTTGTGACACCAGTTGCACACCAAATTCTTGTATGTTGGGTTACCTGTGGAACTTCCATTATTACTCTTCTCCTTTGACAAGTGAACTTGCTGGAATCATCATGATGAGATCCACCCGTCAACTGATTGTCAATTTTATCCTTATTTAGCAGATGCTCCTTGACCGCATTGAACTTAATAGTTAATTTGCCTCCATAAATGATAGCTTTCGTAAATCTCTTATATAAGAAGGTAAAGACACAGTAATAGAAGTGTTTGATTCTCATCTTTTATCTTAACCTCTATCTTATCTAAATCATTGATGATAGAAAAAAATTTTGCAATATGAGACTTGATAGGTGTATCTTCATGCATGCGGAGAAGAAAGAGACATTGTTTTAGAATCAACCAATTCACCAACGACTTCTTCAGATAGTGGTCCTGAAGTCACTCTCACAATGACGACGTTGTTTTCTCTGTAGAAAAATCATCCAATATTTCGTCCGCCAAGTAAAGCGAATAGCCATCAAGGCTTTAATATCCAACTCCTGCCAAATTTCTTTCTTTATGTCTTGAAGCTTTTTCTCCTTTCTGAGTAGTGCTTTCTTCAACCCGCTCAAGATCAAGATAGCGTTCATCCTAATCTGTCACTTGCTGAAATTGATGACACCATCAAACTTCTGAATATTAAACTTAATCGCAGACATCTTCATGTTGACCTTACTCTGATACTGATTATTGTGAAATTGACGGCCCCCACGACCGAACGCTAGGGCAGCGCAGCGAAAGCAATATAGGATTAACGAGCAACATAAAGAAAAGAGAAGGGAAAGATATTATGAACTATAGAAAGCTAACATAATTTAATGTGGTTCCACCGATCAAACAGTTCGTCTGTACATCCACGGGAGAAAGGAAAAAACTTTATTAAACTTTTGGGGGTACAAGTAGAAACACTTATACATCTCACTAAGAGGATTACAAGTCCTTTGATGCATGCCAAGAACAGCAAAACCCTGATGGCTAAAGCTTCTCACATGAATCTTTTTTTGATGAATTACACCTTCTAGGAATTGCTAATTCATTGAATACATTAAAGGTCAACCCCAAGGGTTTATTTATAAACCATAGAACTCTTCTAGTTTTATACAAACTTCATCAATACGAAAAATCACCGCCTCAGAGGAAAGAAAACTTGAATCCAACTTTAGACTGAAAACAAATCCAGAAATGAACACAGTCAGATTCGACACTACTCGACTAGGCCTTAGTATAAATCGACTAATAACATGATTTGTTGACTATACCTAATTATTAGTTGACTACTTTGACAAAATTCGAGAACCCAACTCTCTGTTTGCAAGACCTTTCTGATTATACTAATGTGTAAGTTGATTAATTCTTATCAATAAGAATTAATAAACTATACCAAGTACAAGTTAGCTAATACTGTGCATAACTTCTTGTGCACGTTCGTTCTTTGATCTCTGAAGTTTCATCTACCTTCATGACGTATTATGTTCACAATCCTAATAGCACTTTCAATATTGATGAGGAGAGATCAGCGTCGCCAAAAGTGGATGAGGATGACACATGAGCCCAAAATAGAGGAGAAAATACCAGTTGGAAGAGAGGAGATAATTGCCACTGAGAGAAAAGGATTTTAGCTGGCAACATCACGGTGACTATAAGCTCTGCAAGAAGAGGTGGAGGTCCAGTTAGTGATGTCAAAGGAGAAGAGAAGCAGAGCTCATCTTATCTGAATCTGAATTAGGGTTTAGTTGTGAGAAGATAAGAGTGGATACAGATCGAGTTTGATCACCTGAAGAAAAAAGCATAGCTACAGCGGATCAAGGTTGAGTAGCAGAAGTGGACTAAAGTGGGTCTGAAATGAGATTCAAAGTGAATTCGGGTTGGAGAAAATAGGACAAATCTGAAGACTTGTATGGATCAGGCTATCGAAATTTTATCAGCTGAATCAAGGTCTGCTAACTTCAGATCAGCTCTAGTCTGCAATTTGAATAGGATCTGAACTATGCAGATCTAGATAGATGCATTCGAGGAAATCGCAGACGAAAGTTACAGTCAGGAGGAAGAGACCGGGTAGAGGATCATAGATGCAGAGATTAGGGCAAGATCATGCAATCGTATGGTTGGAGAACATCTATAATAGAGTCGCCAATCGGAGCACAGAAAGAAGAAGCGAGCTGAAGTCGATGATGGAGTCATGGAGGTGAAGGGATTGGCTCGAACTCATGGCGAATGAGGAGGAGGAAGTTGGAGGTAATCTTAAAGAGCAGGTCGGTCAAAAGTTGGATGTTTCGCGATTATTGCAGATCGGAGAAGAAGAAACGAGATCAGAGAAGGGACACTTGTTGGCCCAAAGGCCCTTCACCTTAGTTTTGATAATGATAAACTTATGAAGTTAAGTTTGCTAATGATCTTGTATTTATATAGTTTCAGTTATGATCAAGATTTTAGTAGGTGTTTAGCTTCAATAAAGGATTCAAAGCCAGTTTTGGAGTAAAAAACACGTGTTGATTCAAGAGCTAGCGCTTCAAGATTGCATCTAGCACTCGGACGGAGTCAAGCTCTTTAGATCCTATTTAGATCGAGTCGTCTTGAAGATGAAGATCAATAAGAAGACTTTGGTCTAAGTTCGTTTTAGTTTTGTTTAAATCTTGTGCAAGAATACATTAGTTTTGATATGCTCAAGTATACACACACACACACATAAGTTCAATAGTTTTGGTTTCGGTTTAACCAGTTTTGGATTTTCAAGAATATACATATATTATTTTCATGAATAGATAGAATCAAAACAAGTTTACATGATTTTATATATATTGGATTTCTTCCATATACATTGATGATTCATAATATCTAGAAACTAATTTTGATGTGTATCTAGTCATGTGTTTTAAGTTTTGTTTTTATGAAAACTTAATTTTGGATTAATGTCAAAAATATAGATATATTATTTACATGTGTATTGGATTCTATCCATACACACTATATTTCAAAAGTGTTTCAAATATCATATTTTTGTATTTATACAAGTTTTAGAGAAAACGGATTTTCATTTTAAAATCTAAGTTTTAGAAAATATCGTTTTTGGTTTAAAGCTTAATTTCTATACCTCACAAATAGTTCAAACAGTTTGTAATATGTATTGATTTTTGATCACACATAATTGTACTTCAAATATTTATTTGAACTTATTTTTGTGGATTTTATGTAATTTTATGAGATTTTATAAAGATTTAACAAGTTAGATTTCAAAACCTATAACCCTGTTTCTAGGCTGCCTGCGGTCGACCGATGTGCACAGCTGCCTTGGTCTTGGACCAGTTGACCGTGCGGTCGACTAATCTATAGAGCTTGCTCTCTGGATCTGACCCGGTCGATCGGTCGGTCAATCGACCAGAGAGTTAGCTCAAGGTTGCCTGGGGCGATCGATCGAGCGGTCGACCGGTAACCCAGCTGTCAGAATTTTGACCGTTGGCCAGTCAACCGGACGGTCGACCGACAGGTTATTTCTGACCAGTTCTGGAACCTAACGACTATATTTTTAGACCCCTATATAATTGGGTCTTTGAGACCAGTTTTAGCCAAGATTTTCAACAACAATTTTTTCCATCTTCTCAAGTACTTTCAGCTAGTGTTCTAAAAAAGTTTTTGTGCTAAAAATTCTTTTTATTTGTTTCAAATTTTTTGGATAATCAAAGAAAAATAATATTAGGAATTTTAGTTTTGTTCTTAAATTTCATATCTATCAAGAAGTTATTTTCAAGTGTTTACTTTTTTGTTTATTTTTCAAAACATTTTGTTTTCTCACACTTGAGCAATTAATCTAAACCTATCTTTAGGAACTTATTTTGTGAGAAAAATTATTTGTGATCTCTCTAAATCACCAAGAGTTGTTTGTGATCTTTGTGATCACCAAGTGTATTTCTTTTTTTTGCTTTGTACTAGGCTTTGTGCCTTCCTTTTGTGTAGAGGAGAAAGAGAGAGGAGCAATGTACTCCAGTTATAATTGTAATTCCTCGATGGAGGTCCCTTTGTGGAAGGTCTTGTATGGACAAAGTGAAAATCCTTTTGTGTAGGGATGGAAACGTAAAGCAGTGGCTCGAACCTTGAAACATATCCGCTGTTTGTTTTTGGATCTCTCTCTCTCTTTATATCTTGCATCGTTATTTCTTGCATATATTCATATACATGCTAGATATAGTTTGTGTGCCCACACTTGTGTTCAACCAAAAGAGCTTTTAAATCACCTCATCTCTTAATCTAGAGAAATCTAAAGGAGTAGTTCCAGAGCCCTTCACAGAAAATTTGAACTCACTCTTAGTTACACGTTGTGTGTTAGCAATTAATCTTTAAATTCAGCATCATTTGTCCTAGATTAGCTTGTACACCTATTTACCCCCCCCCCCCTCTAGGTGTATTTTCAATTGGTATCAGAGCTAGCGCTCCTGATATTCAGTTTAAAAACCTAGCAGTATGATCCTTGAATTGCTAATCTAGTCTATTGCTTTGCACACATACTACTTTACACTCGTAGATTTTCTTATCCCTCCTATGTACGATGTTTCCAATATTGACATGTGAAAATTTAAGATAAGTGCATACCTTAAAGCCCTAGAATTGCATGTTTATCTTGCCAGTATCAAAAAATTATATTTTAGCAATGAGAAGTACCTTGAGGCTAATGCATAAGCCATAGAGACACTTAGACACACATTAAGCAAAGAACATTTATCTTTGATTTCTCATTGTGATTCCACTTTTACAATGTGAAACACATTGACCTCTTCCGAGCAACAAATGACAAAAAATATGGAGAAGAAATCTAGTGGAGATGAGTTCGACCAAGTTTGCTTCATGGTCCAAGGGAATGACTCCCTTGAGGTAACTTTGGACACTCAACTAGATGATTGTGCTAGCTCTTCATTTGATAACAATGCTATAGATGCTCATGCTTTAAATGAAGAACTACCCATGTTTTGTGAAAACTTGCTTTCAAAGTATAGAGCTTTGAAAAGCAAAAGTTTTGATTTAAAAGAAGAAAATAAGAATTAGTTTTCAAAATTAATATGGTTTATAAGAGAGAGTTGAGATTTCAAAAGGGATTTCTTGCAAACCTAACTCGATCTTATTTTGAAAGAAAATGAAATTTTAAAAAAAAAAAGAATGATTTTGGTATTGTTTTAAAGAAGAATGAAGTTTTGTCTTCAAAACTTGAATTTGTTTTAAAAGAAAGTAATTATTTGAAAAACAATATTGTTTTAAATTCTAAAGAATTGGAATCTACTTTTTTAGAAAATATTTCATTAAAAATTAATTTTGCTTCCCATTCTTGCCATGATTCAATTATTATATGTCCTATTGATAAGAATGCATGCTCCATTTCTTCTTCAATTATTGAAAATGATATTTGTATTTTGAAGAAGAGTGTATGTTGTTTGGGCTCCATTTTGAGCCAACGTGGATCACAAGATATTGGAATCCATGTTTTGAAAGAAACATGATCCTTATATGCATACACACCGATCGTGACATATACATGCTTCTCATATTCACACACGTGACATCTTTTATGCTCATGTGTTCACTTGTATACATTGTTGCTATAATAGAATAAATGTTTAAAATTTTGTAAGAAAGTTTGTTTATACCCCCCATGAACCCAAGAAATTATGGTTACCAAAATCTCCACCATTTGTGTTTGATGTAGGTGTGGACTCTTACAAAATGTGAGAGGTTTGGTGTCTTGGTGGTGGATGCATTTTGAGCTCTATGGACATTACTCATTTGATGCACCACTATCAAGAAAGTATGATAGGAGGATCACATGGTTAAGAGACCTAAAGAATAGTTCATATGGTTTGGTAACTACCTCTAACTCCTTATTTTAGTTTACATCCATTTATAGTGATGTTTTTAGCATGTTATGATTTTCATGTTCATTATATTAAATGCAATTTTTATTAAACTGATGATATACATGTATAGTATTTGAGACACACCCATATTTATATGGATTCATATTTTTATAATCTCACTTTAGTTTAGCTATTGTGTATATCCTAGTGTTAATAATTTTTGTATTTACCCTAGTGATCATATTTGTTTATGTGTTTGTACTTCATATTTTGATTACTTGTTTAAATATAAATTGAATTAAAACTTGTATTTATACTTGTACAAATAGTGAGCTCTGTGTTTGTAATTCATTGCTCATTTGTACTCATTACATATATTTGTATAACCTTGTTTTGATGATTCTTTCATCTTTACTTATTTTTTCTATTTTTGTACATATTTTTATGTTTAGCTTTTGTCCAAAACTATAGCTATACAGGTCTATCCTAGAGTCACTTGCCTTCATGCAATATTCTTTTGTGGACTCATTTATGTTTGGGATATGTATATATATACTTTAGTTTTGACAAAACATACATATACCTTGAAGTTTGTTTTATTTTGATGAAAATCGAATTTTTATGATTTTCATGTTTATGAAAAAGAATTTTGATTTATTAAGCTTAATTGTCTTATCTCCATAATTTTGTTGATTACATAATTTTTATATACTCTATATTTTGTTTACTCATGATTTTATTTTCATGAGCTCTTATGTGCCCATTTTTGTGTAGTTAGCATGTTTTCATGGATATATTCATGTTGTATTCCTTATTTGAAAGATTTTGAACTAATTTTAAAAATTACTTTAAATTAGTTCATTATTATTCATTTGATAGTGTTTTTAAAACTATGCTAAAATGATTTTCAAATCACATTTTAAAAAACTCCTACCTTCTAAGGGCGGTTGGATGGGCGACCATACCTTCTATACTCTTATTGAATATCTTTCAAACATGTGCATGAAAGAGAGGTACTTATGAGATTTACATGATTTTAATTAAAATTCATTTGTATACTAATGTTTTTTATATATGTATGCATCATATTTCAATTGATATTATATTACTTTGATCATACATACATATAAATGTTTTTCTTGTGCTTATCTTACTATGTCCATACATTTTTAGCACAAATTAATTTCTTACTAAGCTTATTTATTCTTAATGATAATTGGTATCCTATACAAGTTTATGCATTTTTTTATTAGTATTTCATAAAAAGGAAGAAAAATTCTTGTTTTATCTTTTAATTGATTTTATTTTTCAATTGGTATCTTACTCCTACTTTATGATAAAAAATATCTTGTTTTGAAAAATGCTAACATTTTCAATATTGGTATCAATAATCTTAAATTATTTTTATTCTCAAATTGATATCTTTATTGCAAAATAATTGTAGTGTTTACCTAAAAAAAAATTAGTTTTTACTTTCAATTGATATTATGTTTTTCTATTGGTATCAATTAGTTAAAACATTATTTCATTTCAATTGGCAAAAAGATGGTTTCACTTTCAATTGATCTCTTTCAATTGATGGTTTTTATTAGTATCAAAATTTTGTTTTAAAATTTGTTTATTGGTATTATTTGCTTTTCTTCACCCTTTGTTGATGATTGACAAAAAGGGGAGAAAGATTTGTGTTTATCTATGCATGTTTATTTGTTTTTATATGCATATATTTGTTTTATGCATATTCTTATGCATAGTTTTATGATTCTCATTGCATACTTTTATTATTGTTTATTGGTATGTTGAGCTACATTGCATATCTTTCTGTTTTATAATTATGCATAAGTTAAGGGAGAGCTTCTATAAAGTCTATCCTTAATCAATGCTATATAACCTCATAAGTTTTGTCATCATCAAAAAGGGAGAGATTGTTGGCCCAAAGGCCTTTCACCTTAGTTTTGATGATGACTAACTTATGAACTTAAGTTTGCTAATGATCTTGTGTTTATATAGTTTCAGTTATTGATCAAGATCTTAGTGAGTGTTTAGCTTCAACAAGGATTCAAAGCCAGTTTTAGAGCTAACACGTATTGATTCAAAAGCTCGCGCTTCAAGATTGCATCTAGTACTTGGATGGAGTCAAGCTCTTTGGATCGTGTTTAGATCGAGTCGTCTTGAAGATGAAGATCAATAAGAAGACTTTAGTCTACGTTTGTATTAGCTTTGTTTAGATCTTGTGCAAGAATAGATTAGTTTTTGATATGCTCAAGTATACACACATACACACAAGTTCAATAGTTTTGGTTTCGGTTTAACCGGTTTTGAATTTTCAAGAATAGACATATAAGGTTTTCATGAATTAATAGAATCAAAACAAATTTACATGATTTTAGTATGCTGGATTTCTTCCATATACATTGATGATTCATAATATCTAAAAACATATTTTGATGTGTATCTAGTCGTATGTTTTAAGTTTTATTTTTATCAAAACTTAATTTTGAATTTAATGTCAAAAATATAGATATATCATTTACATGTGTATTGGATTCTATCCATATACACTTTGCTTCAAAAGTGTTTCAAATATCATGTTTTTGTATTTATATAAGTTTTGAAGAAAACGAATTTTCATTTCAAAATCTAAGTTTTGAAAAATACTGTTTTTGATTTAAAGCTTAATTTTTATACCTCAAAAATAGTTCAAATAGTTTGTCATATGTGATGATTTTTTATCACACATATTTGTACTTCAAATATTTACATGAAATTATTTTAGTGAATTTTATGTGACTTTTATAGGGATTTAACAAGTTAGATATCTAAACCTATAACCTTGTTTCTGGGCTGCCTACGGTCGACCGACCGGTCGATCAAACTTGAGCTCGATCGACCGATGTGCACACGACGTGCAAGACGCCTTGGCCTTGGGCCGGTCGACCGTGCGGTCGACCGATCCAGAGAGTGTGCTCTCTGGATCTGGCCCCGATTAACCGGTCGGTAGACCGAACAGAGAGTTAGCTCTCTGGTTCTAGCCTCGGTCGACCGGGCGGTCGACTATTAGGTAAGTTTATCTGGGGCGGTCGATCGATAACCCCAACGGTCAGAATTCTGACTGCTGGCCGGTCGACCGGCCGGTCGACCGAGAAGCCATTCTGACCTGTTCTGAACCCCAATGGTTATATTTTCAGACCCATATATAAATTAGTCTTTGAGGCCAATTTTAGCTAAGATGTTCACCAACAATTTTTTCCATCTTCTCAAGTGTTTTCAGCTAGTTTTCTAAAGAAGTTTTTGTGCCAAAAATTCTTATTTTTATTTGTTTCAAAGTTTTTGGATAATTGAAGAAAAACAAGATTTAGGAATTATAGTTTTGTTCTTAAATTTCATATATATCAAGAAGTTTTTCCCAAGTATTTTCTATGTTGTTTCTTTTTCAAAACACTCTGTTTTCTCATACTTGAGCAATCAATTCTAAACCTATCTTTAAGATCTTGTTTTTGTGAGAAAAATTGCTTGTGATCTCTCTAGATCACCAAGAGTTGTTTGTGATCTTTATGATCACCAAGTGTATTTCTTTTTTTTCTTTGTGCTAGACTTTGTGCCTTCCTCTTGTGTAGAGGAGAAAGAGAGAGGAGTTGTGTACTCCTAGTTATGATTGTAATTTCTCGGTGGAGGTCCCTTTGTGGAAGGTCCTATGTGGACATAGTGAAAATTTTCTGTGTAAAGACGGGAACGTAAAGCCGTGGCTCGAACCTCGAAACATATCCTCTGTTTGTGTTTGGATCTTTCTCTCTAACTCTCTCTCTTTATATCTTGCATTGTTATTACTTGCACTGTTATTACTTGCACATATTCATATACATGCTAGATATAGTTTGTGTGCCCACACTTGTGTCAAATAAGAGAGCTTTTAAAGCACCTCAACTCTTAATCTAGAAGAATCTAGAGGAGTAGTTTCAGAGCCCTTCACGGGAAATTTAGACTCACTTTTGGTTACACGTGTGTTAGCAATTAGTCTTTAAATTTTGCATTATTTGTCCTAAATTAGCTTGTGCACTTATTCAACCCCCCTCTAGGTGTACTTTCAACACTGTTGTCATTTTAGCGTGCGAATATGAGGACAGAGTGCGAGGATGCAAACAATGATGAATGAGGTCGAGATCGTAGGAGCAAGACGACGAGTTTTTAGAGAAGAAGAATGAGTTGATGACTCTTTGAGTTGACTCAGCTAACTCGGGCAGAACTTGGCAACATGACTGAATAGAATTTTGGAGGTTTTTAGGATAATTTTAGTGGAATTTTAATCTAGGGTTTTATAGAGAATAGGATTTTGACGAGAAAAGCAGAGAAAGCTCTTTGGAGCGATAACCCGCTATTGGGCACAACTACGTGCGCGCAGCCCCGTGCAAGCTCGTTGTTGGCGTGACGATAATTAATAGAAGAAGATTTTAATTTTGAATGTTTTTAGAGAGATAGCTCTGATGCCATGTTAGGTTTGAAAAAAAATAGATGACTTGACGACTTATCCTAAATAGGAATAACCTCTCCTTTATATAGATGATAATAAGTAGAGAATTACAATACTATCCTTATTTGCACTACACTCTTACTAAATTCCCTGCCACTGCACCAAAACTCCAAAGTTGAGGTGAAGGTTGAGATGTTTATATTGTAACATGCCCCCACAGGTCGAGCGCCCTTTTTATAGGCCAAAATCTGGGTTTTGCTTTAGTGGTATTTTTGTTTTTAAATCCTTTTTTTAGATTTGTGTCTGTTGGAATTTGAACCTGAGTTACTCTAATACCGTACTAAAGTCCCTGCCGCTGCATCAAAACTCTGAAGTTGAAATGAGAGTTGAGATATTTTTATTTTAACACATATAAAATGTTCACTTTTTAGTTTAGTATATTTACATTTGATTCAAAATTGTCCACCTTTTTATTCAGTCTGTCTACCTCTTGTGTAAAACTGTCGATCTTTTAGTTTAATATGTCTTTCATATAAAATTGTTCACTTTTAGTTGAATATATCCATTCATATAAAATTGTCCAGCTTTTAGTTCATCCTGTCTATTTTTGTATAAAATGAAATTGTCTATCTTTTAGTTTAGCATGTCTATTATTCGTATAGAAGTATCCACCTTTAGTTCAGTATGTTACCTTTCATATAAAATTATCACTTTTTACTTCAACATGCTACCTTTCATATAAAAATGTCCACCTTTTAGTTCAACATGTTTATGTTCTGTGTAAAAGAGTTTATCTTTTAGTTCAATATGTGCACCTTTGATATAAAACTCTACACCTTCGCTTGTTAAAACTTTTAATATAAATGTTTATTTATTATATAAGTTCTTTACTTTTTAATTCAATATGTATAACTTACATATAAGCTGTGTATCTTCGCTTGTCATGACTTTTCATATAAATGTGTCAAAGTTTTCTATTTCTTAGTTCAATATGTCTATGTTTTCATAAAGCTTTACCTTATAGTTCGACGTACCTTTTTGTGAACACTTAATGAAAATATTATTGTAATAAAATAACTAAGAAAATTAAAATTTCAAAAAGTAAAAAGAATAGTCTAATCGAGAAAAAACAATAGCCTATTATAAATTTTTTACAAGGAAAAAGAATTTGGCATTGTACTTTAGGGATTTCGCTATAGCCTCCTATATAAAACCGTAATAAGAAAAAAAAGTCAGCTTCATAATTTAATTTGCTACATTCACCTCTTTTTTTAAACCAACTAGGTGCACCCACGTGTCAAGTGCAGTAACGATCCCCCCCGACGAAAGATACAAATGTCCCGCAGTAATCATCTCAAAAAAATAGACTGCTTCAAAGATGCGAACTACTGATATATAGAAGATTGCGACTATGATCGCAGTCCTCACAAAAAATACCCTACCTTTGAGTCTTTATTAGGATTATGACTATGATCGCAATCCTCACAAAATGCTATATTTTTGAGTCTTTATAGGACTGCGATCATGATCGCAGTGAAGGACCCGGGGCTCCATCCCAAAAGACTAGCCTTTTAGGTGGAGTTGCCCAAATCCTTATAAACCCAAGACCATCCCCACGTCTAGCCGATGTGGGACTATTTGTTCGACCTAAATCCCAACAATCCCCCTCGAACAAAGAGTCTCCCTGCAAGCTCAACTATCTTCGCACCGTCCCTGCAAGCTCAACTATCTTCGCACCGGAAGATCAAATGCTCCATCGAGATCCAACTCTTCACTGCGTGAGGTGGCCGCACGCCTTATGTGAAGTACCAACTGCAGTCTGTCACTCCTCTACGAGGACCACTGCCAAATTTCTCGAGAGCCAGACATTAGCTTCACAGGGACACCGGAAGATCAAATGCTCCATCGAGATCCAATTCTTCACTGCGTGGGCGATCGCCTTATGTGAAGTACCAACTGCAGTTCGGTCACTCCTCTACGAGCACCACTGCCAAATTTCTCGAGAGTCAAACAGCTTCACAGGGGCCTATTGCGCCTTTTTGCGCCAGTGGGGAGGGCAGGCCCTATTGCGCCTTTGCGCCATTGGGGGGTCTATACACTATCGAAGAACATCACCCACACACACGACTAAGTTCGGGGCATGGCTCTGATACCACTTGAAGGACCCGGGGCTCCATCCCAAAAGACTAGCCTTTTAGGTGGAGTTGCCCAAATCCTTATAAACCCAAGACCATCCCCACGTCTAGCCGATGTGGGACTATTTGTTCGACCTAAATCCCAACAATTGGTATATTGTTGGAGGAGAGATGATATTAAAGAAGATGCCATGCCAAGCAGCTGTAGAAGAGTGCCAAGTGCCGCCGTCGAAGATCGCCAAGGAAGTCGACGATGAAAGGCAAAGGGACAGCAGCAGAAAATAGCAGAGACAGCAGAAGACAGGCGAGTCGGTCGACCGGTCCGGTCGACCGACGTGCACAGCATGCACAGGGATTTGAGCGGTCGACCGGCCCGGTCGACCGAAGTGCTCTGACTGCAGGAACCCAATTCTCGGGTTTTCTGGGTCGACCGGCCGGTCGACCGGAATACAGGGACTGTTCTCTCGGGTTTCTTCGGTCGACCGTCCGGTCGACCGATAGTCGGGTCTGAGCGGAAAAATTGCTGTTTCAGAAAACTGAGTATTTAAGCCCTAAGTGTAATTTCTAGGGTTTAGAGCCTTGAGTGAGAAAAGCTGCGGATACTCTTGCATTCAGAGAGATCCAGAGCTATTGTAATCATCTTCCTAAATTGAAAACTCTCTCCATTGATTGCCCGAGGACGTAGGCATTGAGGCCGAACCTCGTTAGATCTGTTGTTTGCGATTGTGTGTTCTTCGTGTGATTTGGGCTGTTCTTTGTGCTGGAGATTGTGTGATTCTCTGTTGGTTGTTGTCGGTGCGCACAACAAGTGGTATCAGAGCATCCAGGCTACGCTTGGGATTCTGAGGATTCGAAGGGTTCCAGATCTGATCAGGTGGAGATCGTGTGTCGATCTCAGGTCAGAGGTATTGGTGTTCGAGGAGATCGTGTGTCGATCTCAGGAGGACGCAAGGAGGGCTCATTGAATCTGTGTTTGGAGTAGATCCGGTGAGAAACTCGATCTAGGGTTTCAAGAGGCAGGTAAAAATCCCATTTTTATCTGAGTAGAGATTTATTCCAATTTGGTTATTCTTCCCATAAATAGAGAATCAAAAGAAGATCTCAATGGCAGAAGAAACTGCATCTGTTAAGACAATGAACAATCACCCAAGGATTGAAGTTGTTAAGTTTAATGGGACTAACAATTTCGGTATGTGGAGATGTGAGGTTATGGATGCACTGAATGCATCAAACCTCGAGGACACTCTCCTATTGGAGAGGAAGAAGAACGCTACCACTGATGAAGAGTGGGCGAAGATGAACAGATCGGCATGTGGCTTGATACGTTCATGCTTGTCACAAGACATAAAATACCTTGTGCAACATGAGACATCAGTGAAGAAACTGTGGCAAACCCTTGAAAAGAAGTACCTGAAGAAGAGTGTAGAGTCCAGGTTGCAGCTTAAGAGTAAGCTGTATCAGTTCAGGATGCAGAAGGGGAGCACAGTCAATGAGCACATCAACCGATATACGAAGCTTCTTACAGATCTGCTGAATTTGGATGTCAAGCTAGAAGAGGAAGATAAGGCGGTCATCTTTCTGAATTCACTACCTGCAGAGGAGTACGAGACATTCACACTGACCTTCATTAATGGAAGGCAGAGCTTGGATTATGATGAGGTGTCATCTTCATTGATGAGTTATGAAACAAGAAAGAATGAAAGACATCCTTCTCAGACAAGTTCATCGGCAGAGGCATTGGAAGTAAGAGGTAGAGGTTCATCAAGGAAGGGAAAGAAGATTAGAGGAAGATCAAAGTCCAGGCCGGGCTTCAGGGATCTCAAGAGAAATCAGTGCGCATTCTGCAAAGAGATTGGGCACTGGAAAGTAGACTGTCCAAAGTTCAAGGGAAAGAAGAAAGAGTCAAAATCTGAAGCAAATCTCACAAAAGTGGTAAAAACTGCAAGCAGCAAATCACAGGCAGATGGATCAGATTCGGATTCTTCAGTGTTCTCGTTTTCAGTCACCACTCCTGTCATTGGCTACTCGGGGGAGAACGAGTGGATCTTGGACACAGGTGCAACATATCATGTATGCCCTAATCGAGACTGGTTTACCAGTTTTGAGAAGTTGGAGGGGTGTTCGGTCGTCATGGGCGACGATCACCAGTGCATCATGGAGGGTGTTGGCACTATTCCAATCAGGATGTTTGATGGGATGGTGAGGGAACTGAAAGAAGTGAGATATGTTCCTCAGCTAAAGAGGAACTTGATCTCTGTAGGAGCTTTGGAATCACTAGGGCTCGGAGTGTCAATTAAGGATGGAGTTCTTAAAATGACAAAGGGCTTGATGGTGGTGTTGAAGGCCGATCGCCGTAACAACTTGTATTACTTGAAGGGTAGTACAGTGACAGGGCAGGTGGCAGCTTCAACCAGTCAGAAAGAAGATTTAACCCGGCTGTGGCACATGAGGCTGGGACATGCAGGGGAGAAATTAATGCAAACTCTTGTGAAGAAAGGGATGCTGAAGGGTGCTGAGACCTGCAAGCTGGATCTATGTGAACATTGCATCATCGGCAAGAAGACCAAGGTGAAGTTTGGCACAGCTTCGCACTGCACGGAGGGTATTCTTGACTATGTTCACACGGATGTATGGGGACCTACCAAGACTGCATCGATTGGAGGTAACCACTATTTTGTGTCGTTCATTGATGACTACTCTAGGCGCTGTTGGGTGTACACTATGCGACACAAAGGTGAAGTCCTAGAGCTGTTTGTGAAGTGGAAGGCTAATCTGGAGAGAAGCACAGGAAGGAAGATCAAGGTTCTCCGTTCTGAGAATGGAGGGGAGTACAAATCCGATCCGTTCCTACAGCTATGCCTTGATGAGGGCATAGAGAGACACTTCACAGTACCAGAGAATCCGCAACAAAATGGGGTGGCTGAGAGGATGAACCGGACTTTGCTAGAGAAGGTTCGGTGTATGTTATCCAATGCAGGACTGCCAAAGAAGTTCTGGGCTGAAACTTTGGGGTATGCATGCCACCTTGTGAACAGGTTGTCGTCGTCTGCAATAGGGGGAAGACTCCTCTTGAAGCTTGGTCAGGAAGAACTGCTCAGGATTATGATTTGCTACGGGTTTTCGGATGTCCAGCCTACTACCACGTCAGAGAAGACAAGTTGGACCAAGGGCAAAGAAAGGGGTGTTCGTTGGCTTCAAGCGAGGAACCAAGGGGTTCAAGATTTGGGACCAAAAGGACAACAAATTCATAATCAGCAGGGATGTCACATTCGATGAGGCTTCACTGATGAAGCCTACGGTCTCTAAGCAGGTGGAGACCAGCAAGACCAAGGAGCTATTGCAGCAGGTGGAGAGTGATGCAGATCCACCATCTCTAGAGGATTCAGTATCAGTGAGGATCATTCCTGAGGTGACACAGGGAGGTGATCAAGTTGCAGAAGAAGATGCTGAAGTTGTTGAAGAGGATCAGGAGCAGGTCATGGGTACTGTTCCAGATTCTACTGCAGTTGAAAGACCACGGAGGAATACTAGGAGACCTGGTTGGCTCACCACCGATATGGTTGTTGCATATGCACTTCCAGTTGTTGAAGAGGCTATTCCATCTACCTTCAGAGAAGCTGAGATCAGTTCAGAAGCAGAGATGTGGAAAGAGGCCATGAATGAAGAGATGCAATCTCTTTATAAGAACAACACATGGGAACTTACCAAGTTGCCCAAGGGAAGAAGGCCATAGGGTGCAAGTGGGTATTTGCTAAGAAGCAAGGATCTCTTCAAGAAGATACAGTGCGCTACAAGGCAAGGTTGGTGGCTAAAGGCTACGCTCAGAGAGAAGGAATCGACTACAACGAGGTGTTCTCCCCGGTAGTTAAACACTCGTCTATTCGGATTCTATTGGCTTTGGTGGCGCAGAATGAGTTGGAACTGGACCAACTTGATGTGAAGACCGCCTTTCTCCACGGCGATCTTGAGGAGGAGATCTATATGACACAGCCCACAGGTTACAAAGCTGCAGGGAAGGGAGATTTAGTATGTAAGCTGAAGAAATCGCTGTACGGTTTGAAGCAGTCTCCTAGACAGTGGTACAAGCGATTTGACAGCTTTATCAGGAAGAAGAAGTACACACGAAGCCATTTCGATCCATGCGTGTACTACAACAAGTTACCATCAGGTGAATATATCTATCTATTTCTTTATGTAGATGATATGTTGATTGCTTCTAGGTCAAGATCTGCTATTGATTCTCTGAAGAAGATGCTGTCGTCAGAGTTTGAGATGAAGGACCTGGGGGAAGCACGGAAAGTATTGGGCATGGAGATCACAAGAGACAGGAAAGCTGGCAGGATAAGTTTGACTCAGAAGGGCTATCTGGAGAAGGTACTGCAGAGGTTTAATATCGGGAAGGATACTAAGTCTGTTAGTACACCAATGGCGCCGCACTTCAAATTGTTAGCGAAGATGTCTCCAGGAGTGTTCAAGAGCGTGAGCATATGTCTCATGTTCCATATGCCAATGCGGTGGGTAGCTTGATGTATGCAATGGTGTGTACGATGCCAGATCTATCACAGGCAGTCTCCATGGTGAGTAGATACATGCATGATCCTGGACAGGGTCATTGGGAAGCTGTGAAATGGATTCTGAGGTACATCAAGGGAACTGTTGATGTAGGCCTAGTATTCGAGAAGGACCACACCGGAAAGCAGGAGTGCATAGGGTATGTTGATTCAGACTATGCAGGTGATCTTGACAAACGCCGGTCGACGACGGGATATGTCTTCACATTCTCGCAGGCACCGGTGAGTTGGCACTCCACACTTCAGTCTACCGTCGCGTTGTCGACCACAGAGGCTGAATATATGGCTATGACAGAGGCCATGAAGGAGGCAATCTGGCTTCAGGGATTGCTTGATGACTTGGGCGTGGAACAGGATATATTGAAGATAAACTGTGACAGCATGAGTGCCATCTACTTGGCAAGGAACCAGGTCTATCATGTAAGGACGAAGCATATTGATGTCAGGTATCATTTTGTACGAGAGATTCTAGAGGAAGGTGACATTGACTTGTTGAAGATTCACACTTCGGAGAATCCGGCCGATATGCTAACAAAGGTGGTGTCGGGGGTGAAGTTTGCACACTGCAAAGACTTGCTCCATGTCCTTCAGGTGAAGTGAGCTTGCTGAAGCTCATTTAGATGAACTACGGAGGGTTTAATCCCTTGGGCAGGGGTACGTAGGCAACCAAGTTGGTGCAGCCGCTATCGAGTCAGAATTCGGCTCAGATTTGGAAATCTTCACCGAGGTGGAGAATTGTTGGAGGAGAGATGATATTAAAGGAGATGCCATGCCAAGCAGCTGTAGAAGAGTGCCAAGTGCCGCCGTGGAAGATCGCCAAGGAAGTCGACGATGAAAGGCAAAGGGACAGCAGCAGAAAATAGCAGAGACAGCAGAAGACAGGCGAGTCGGTCGACCGGTCCGGTCGACCGACGTGCACAGCATGCACAGGGATTTGAGCGGTCGACCGGCCCGGTCGACCGAAGTGCTCTGACTGCAGGAACCCAATTCTCGGGTTTTCTGGGTCGACCGGCCGGTCGACCGGAATACAGGGACTGTTCTCTCGGGTTTCTCGGTCGACCGATAGTCGGGTCTGGGCGGAAAAACTGCTGTTTCAGGAAACTGAGTATTTAAGCCCTAAGTGTAATTTCTAGGGTTTAGAGCCTTGAGTGAGAAAAGCTGCGGATACTCTTGCATTCAGAGAGATCCAGAGCTATTGTAATCATCTTCCTAAATTGAAAACTCTCTCCATTGATTGCCCCGAGGACGTAGGCATTGAGGCCGAACCTCGTTAGATCTGTTGTTTGTGATTGTGTGTTCTTCGTGTGATTTGGGCTGTTCTTTGTGCTGGAGATTGTGTGATTCTCTGTTGGTTGTTGTCGGTGCGCACAACACGCAGTCATCACAAAAATGTCATATTTCTAAACCTTGATCGCAGTCATCACAAAAATAATATTTCTGAACCTTTATAGGACTGCGACCATGATCACACTCCTCTTTATTAGGACTATGATCATGATCGTTGTCCTTACAAAAATAATCTTATTTTTGAGTCTTTATTAAGACTGTGATCATGATCGTAGTTCTCATAAAAACACAATTTATCAGTCTATATTGGGATTACGACAATGTTTGTAGTCCTCGCAAATGCCTTAATTTTTCATTTAATAAAAATAGTGTGATCAGATATAGTCACAGTCTTCTAATAAAGGACTGAGTTTATGATCGCAGTTCTCACAAAAAACTGTGATCATGAGTCGTAATCCTCATATCAGCTTCTCCATCATCAACAGACTTTCATTCACTGATATCGAATGATGCCCAATGCTTTTCAGATTTAAAAAACAAATCAATTACAAACACAAAACTCATTGCGAGTACAAACAAACGAGATCCCATGGAGTGGGCTCTCCGCTCCCTTCCAACCCCCATAAAAACCTGACCGCGTAAGTCAATTCACGAATTACTCTGCGTCAGGGTCAGAGTAAAGGGGGAGAGCAACATCAAGGCGATGCTGAAGGGTAAAAGAGAAAATGAAAATATATAAATAAGTGGCGTTTGAGAGGAGTTAATTTATGCTGATGTGGATGAGGCTGCTGCGAATAAAAATAGAGGGGTGAGTTTTTCCCCTAATTATGAAGGAAAGTAGGTGGGTGTAACGAAATTTCCTTGTACTTTCTGTATCTAAAAATTATTCTCAATATACTCCCTCATATGTTAAATAGAAAACCTCTTGCTAATTAAATATCACATTAGGAAAATGTAAACAGATTATGACATGTTTACAAGAAAAAGATATGCACTTTCTCTTAAAATATGCATATTAAAGGCTTAAGATCCTGAATATTAAATGCTTTTTCTATCTTTAAATCGCACAAAATCTCACATTTTTTTAGATTTTATTTAAAGAAAATCCTACAAAACAATGAAGGTGGACAATTTTCTAGCCTTCACCTTTTTCTATACGGATAGGCGCATTTAATAAGCCTCCCGAGTTTCACTGCATCAATTGATTTTGACCCATTTCATGAAATAGGCAATACAAGTGTACGAAAAAACTCCGACCCCGTATTGTTTTTTTGTGGGGGCAAGGTTCTAAGCATATGAGAAACTTGTTCAAGAAGGTTTTTCAAAAGGGCAAAAGGGAGGGAGGAATGGGGAAAGCTTTCACTGCGGTTAAAGACAATTTTCCCCATATAAAATGTGCTATACATATAGCATCTTTTACATCTATCATCTTAGAAGTAATTCATTGAAATCAAATTTACCATCTGCCTGGCAAGTGTCACTATAGCACCGTGATAAAAACACTTTGCAGCGGGCAAGAGGTGGGGTTCAAATCGCACTTGCACCAGGCTACGGCCTAGGGGGGGAAAAATAAGAACTATCTGCCTAAATAAATTAGATGATGGCCAACATATAAAATGTGTTGTACATATAACACTTTCTACATCTGTCATTTTATAATTCGTTTGAAACACACATTTTACTAACTATCTGATTGTTTGGTGTTTTCATCAGTCTCGCCGTCTAAATAGCTGTTCTTAATGTGCCCTCATGCCAAACAAGAAGATCTTTTTTTAACTAGGCTGCATGTTAAACCCAAAAATTTTCAATCATCTTTTTGCCGTATTCCGTTTTGCTAACTACAAACGTATGACGAGGCGAGACAGTGACCTCGCAACTTCTTTAAGTTCCGTTGACAACACCCATATAGATGTTTATTCATCCTCGAATCAAAACCTCTCTATTACTCACTTAAACAAAAATCAATGCTTGTATCATTGAGATCTCCATGTCATTTCCAATGATACCATGCGCAAGAGCACGTAACAATCGCTTGACTTGACTTGTCTGCTACAAACTATAACGTAATCCTTGATTAGTTTTGTGGATGACAAATGGGAACCCTCTGCTTGTATTAATCCTACACTTAAAAAATTAAGCAGCCCTATGGTGGTAAGTTTGCCCTAATTAAATACAAGTTTCTCTTACATTGAACAAGTCATGGGGGGTGTCACGTTACTTCGATTCAACAACCAATGATTAAGAATTATTCGTTTATTTGGTCTACATCTAAATTCAGTAGAATAGTGGATCTGTTGCTTTCAGCAAAAGCTCTTCAAGTACTATAATTTTCATGTCATTGGTAATCTAATTAGGAGATCGTGTTTTCTGATCCTGGAGTTTCAATTTAGACATCAAAGTGTGAGTATCATTGTAGCACAGTGGTCTAATCTTTTTGCAGTTGGTAAGAAATTTGAGATTTAAATCCGTCTTGCACCTAATTACAACTTATATTTCAGAAAAAAATTTAAACGGGCAGTTAATGACTGCCTACCAAAATTTTCAACTTTTATTTATTTATTTGACTAAAGGGCATTCAAACAGTAGAATTTAATTGTTTTTATTTCTCTATCTTCTGACTCTAAAATTTTGTCGATTCCACATTGAATAGAAAATCCTCTATCAAATGGAGCATAAGTGGCTGGCGAGGAAAAACTGAAATTTATTGATTTGCGCCCGAAAAACTAGAAATGAACTTGGATTTAATTATCAATAGCGTAGACTAATTACTCATTAACATAGTCCCAATTGAGTACTGGATTTTCCTTTTTGCTTATTGATTGTTTACAGTGGCAGTAGCTTGCTTCTGTTGCATGATTCTAGAACAGTAGGGGCGAAACAAGAAATAACTTGTCGGACGAACTGGTAGAGAAATAAATCAAGTAGAATTATAGATTTCTTATAGGTTATCAAGGTTCCTTTCACTACATCAAAACTAAAAAGTTGTCGTAAGAGTGAAGGATAATACTTTATATTCTAACATGCGAGCCCTTTTTATGAGTCAAAATTGAGTTTTTGTGTAACAATATATTTTTTATTTAATTTTTTGAAGTGTGCCTAATGATAATTGAATCTGGGCTACTCTAATATCATATTAAGATCTATTCGCTGCACCGAAACTTCAAAATTGTGGTAGAAGTTAAGGGTCAAATTTGTTGTTCCTATACTATATGCTCCTATTTTGAATAATTTTAACTTTTCTATTTTTTTAGAAGTTAAGCATGAAACAACATGTGACAAATAAATTGCAATAAACTATAAGAATAAATAAATAAATAAATAACAAGTGCAAAAAGAGCTAGCCTATAAAGGAGCAGTTGTAATAGTCACTGTTTTAGAAGACAAATACACGTCTTATCGCTCTGACATTGAGTTGGTATCATTAACTGGCGGTAAAATCTCCGGCTCTAATGTGAGACAAAAAAATAGGCTAAAGTGACCACTATAAAAAATTCAATATTTTTTCTTAGTTGGTGTTAGGTACTCTTATCATTAAATATCTTTATCTTATTATTAGATACCTTTATTTTTAGATACGTTTATCTTATCTTTTCGTATCTTACTACTCATTTTCTTATCTATCTACTCTCTTGTATCAATATATATTAAATTAATTACTTTATGAATATACATACTGAAATTTCTTCTTCTTCAAATTATCATGGTATCAGAGCCTCTCAAATTTTTTCTCTTCTGGTCGAAGTTATCTCGTTGTTCTCGAGCCCGCGTTGGGTCACGCTCGCATAGTGTGTGCCTAGCGCCGCGTCACTTTCGCCTCGTGCAATATCAGAGCTTTTCTCGTCATCCTCGTGCATCCTCCTCCGCCTCAACTAAGACCGAGCCTTTACTAATTCTCTCGCATCCACCAATGTCGACTCCACCATCACTTGTGTTCCTCCAACGTTGCAGAATCCGATCTGAGCCCTCTTAGGCCCTATTTTAGTCTTCTTGTGCTATCTCATCAATTTAACGTTCTTGGGCTCTATTTTAGTCCCCTTGGCTTTCTCATCAATTTAGCTCTCCTGGGCTCTATTTTAACCCCCTTGGGTTTTTCTTCTCAGATGATCGACCGCCCTCCAGCACGCCTCAAGTCGCGTTTGAGGACTCACAAAAACCTCCTTCCACTTGATCCATTTGGATTTCGCCCTGCCTAATCCATCTGGATCTCGCTCTGCCTGATCCGAAATTCATCCGGATCTCGCTCTCTCATATGATGCCTGATTCATCCCAGATCTTGCCTTCTCGCCTGATCCTTCTAGATCTCGTCCTGCTTGATCCATCTAGATCTCGCCCTATGGATCTCGTCATCCTTTCGTACATGTGGATCTCGCCACGCCACCCTCGATTGCAATCTGCTCCATCAACTAGCTCATCAAAAACCTTCCACAAGTTTTACGAGATTTTGTTCAAACTTTCGATGTTTGATCCACTGTGAGTTTGAGGGGTGTATTAGATACTCTTATCATTAAATATTTTTATCTTATTTTTAGATACCCTTATTTTATTTTATCTTATCTTACTACTTATTTTCTTATCTATTTACTCTTTGTTGTATCTATATATATTGATGTAGTTGCTTTATGAATATACATGCCGAAACTTTTTCTTCTCCAAATTATCAGTTGGCACACTCAGCCCCAACAATATTTTTATATTCTACCATACTTAGCATAGATAAATGTCAGTTAATTTTTTTTACTAATCAACACCAGTGGGGGGTCCCGCATGAAGGCGGGGTAATGTCTCATAACACGGAGATTGAATGTGTCACCAACTCGTGGAGAGCCAAGCTCTCAACCCAGAGTTGCCATCAGACCAACCGCGGGAGACAAATATCAAGTTTGTTGTTAAGGACAATTCCCATGAATAAATAAACAAAAGAAGTCAGTCTAATTGTGGGGATATTACTTAATTATCATGGTATCTTTTTTGGTTTTAGTTTATTATATACTTCTACAATATTCAAAATTACGTTAATTACTGAGTTTCAGAAGTCACAGATTAAAAATTAATAAAAATCACATATATGAAATTTATGCGTTGCAATTTTATAAACTATAGATTTCTATAAAATCTGAAAATTTGAACATTTTGTAAATTAAGATTTTATTTACTACGCTGCAAAAGATTCAAGTGAGTCAAGAAAGAAAAAGAACACGCATCTAAAAAATTATAGGACATCCTATATTAAAAGATTATTTATCTAAAAATTTATTTAGTCATATCTATCTATTACCTATGTTCTAACTACAATATTTTCTGATGTTTAGATGCCGAACTCAAATTCACATTGTGACATCATTTATATAGAATTTGAATGATAAGATTAAATCAAATCTCAAACGCAATTAAAATTTATTTATCCTAATCAGAGAAAAAAAAGAGTGGTTTTCATAAAATTCTTGTGAAACTCACATTTTCATTTGGCTGCATGAATCATACCAGTGCCAAATGGCTAAGTCGACACATTTCGTTCAACTTAGAGTCACATTATCAAGTTTGCCAAAGTACCATTATGGAATTAAGTTCCCGTCAATAGAAGAAGATCAAGTCTTAGGGCTTGTTTATTTGAGAAATTTTCACTCAGAAATTGCAATTTTTGCTTGATATTGATGGGCTGCGCGGACTTGTCACTTAGTGTGTTTGGATCACCAAATTTAAAAAGGGAAAAAAAACATTAGTGGGCCACACAAACAGTGACATTTTAAAAGTAGAGTGTTTTCTTGGTTGAAAAAACGAGAGAACTCTACTGTGAATAGACCCCCACCACTCTCTTTTTTTCATGAAAAAATCAAGTGAGTGGGTTCCACCACTGTTTTTCAAAAAATACTTTCTCAAACAAACATGTCTAAACGAGTGAGGAGGAAATTTCAGTTACAAGAGTATGAGTTAGCTTAGGTTTCTATGTGAAGGACGGGTGAGCTGATGATCAACTCAACATATTGAAAAGAAATTTTGTCTTTTTCTTGAGTGAATAGTAAGAAGGGAAAAGAGAAAGAGAAAGAAGTGAGAGTGGGAACACACAGTGAGAAAAACAATAAAAATTAGAAAGGTAAAAGTAGACCCGACTCTGGTTTCAAGACCAGCGAGTCTCGCTTGGCTGGTTCCGATTTCAATTTTAGAGCCGGTCGGCTTTAGCCCCAGTCCGGTTTCAAGCACCAAGCTTGTTGCTGCTGAACAGCAACGAGCCAGCCCAAAGGGCAAAAAATAAAAAATAAAAAATAAAAAAATCCAGTTCAGAACAGGAACCGGCTGTTCCGGTTCTTAAAAATAAGAAACCGGAAGTGGACCCACTTTGGGAATCGGTTGCTGGCCTATTCGGTTCCGGTTCCGGTTCATGAGACCCGATTTCGGCTCGGTTTGACGGTTCGAACCGAAACCGTAATCGAGTCTAAGAAAAAGTCATGTCCAACCCATCTCATTCTTAAAAACTCTCAATTGCATTTCCATTAAAGATAAATCAAGAAGTCACAACCGATACCAAATTTGCTTTTCATTTTTTTTTTTTTTTGTGAGATTTGCCGGAATAGCAAATCTTTGATTTTCTCTTAAAACAACAGACCCTTCATTGCCAAAAGGAAAACAATTTAGGCTGGTCCCAGCGGATTTTTCCGCCCAAAGTGCCAAGTCTTCTGGTTGGGCTTACCTACATGTGCACAAATACCAGTTTATTCCTGGGGACCATTGTTCTGACCCATAACAAGCCTTCGTGATTTCGCACAGCCCAACTATTAGGCCCAGTTATTATGGGCTCATTTGATTTAATTAAGTGTGTCGTCTGTTTGAACATTCTATCTAATTTAGGGCTCAGTCTCCTTTCTAATTTTGGGATGAGTTTTATGTCATTCCCCTTTCTGATTGTGGGTTCAGTTATGTGGTTATAATCATATTTCATATGTGAAAAATATAGAGCATAGTCTCTTACTTAGATTTGCGAGGAGGAAAAAGGCAAAATCCACGAATATCTAAAATTCTAGGAATAAATGCATAAATTAGTTCTTAAAGCTGTTTTAATAGCTCAGTCTGGATTAACTTGACATAGCCTACTCGCTCTTAGGAGGCCGATTTGGTGAGGTCTCAAGTGGGGCACCTAGATTTTGATTTAATTCAAAATGGCCCAAATCAAGTACCAATTTAAACGAAGATAATCAAAACTGACCGAGGGGAGATTTTCTCACGTGACTCATATAGAAACTTTGTTTATCCATTCGTCCGTTCGTTCGTTCGTCCGTCTTCATCAGCACGCGCGCGAGAGAGAGAGAGGAGAGAGAGAGAGGGGAGAGATAGAGAGAGTCGACCCCTCTTTCTCCTTCCTATCTCGGCTCTCCCCTCTTCCTTTCTCCTTTTTCTTCCTCCCCCCTCCTTCTCCTAATTGATCGGTCAATTTTTCACCGACAGCGGCAATATGCTAGTCAAAATCGATCGCAAGGGAGGTTTTCTCCCGTGACTCATATAGAAACTTTGTCTGTCTGTCCGTCCACCTTCATCCGCTCTTTATCCGCGAGAGAAAAAGAGAGAGCAACGTCGACTCCTTCTTTTTTCTTCCTCTGTCAGTGCTCCCTTGTTCTTCCTCCTTCTTCCTCTCCTCATTCTCCTCTTGACCGATTGAACAGTTTTTCACCGAAGCGACAGTACACTAGTTAAGTTGGTTAGCTTAATGATTAAGCTATCAGAGAGAAAAAATATGGGAACGGATATTGCCACCCCAAAAAGTGAGAAAGGCCCTCCCAAAAAATTTACAAGTGTGCCATTATTTTTTTTTTTTTGTCCATTTCACCTATGGTAAAAAGTCCAAAATATCCATTTCTTCTTCCTCCTTTCTCTTTTCGCCATCTCCTTCCTCCTCCTTCTCCGGCGACCCCAGTTCCCCCTTCCTCCTCCCCCTCCCCCTTCCTGGTCTCCCCCTCCTCCTCTCCCCCTCGCTGGCCCCCACTCTCTCTCTTCTCCCCTCCCCCCGCCCGCCCCCTCCCTCTCCCAGATCTATTCAGCCAGAGTCTGGCCAAACAGACACAGATCTGTTTGTCCGAATCTGGCTTGACAGACGCAGATCTGTTCGTTCGGATCTGCGTCTGTTTGGCTGGACTTCGGCAGAACAGATCTGGGAGATGGGGCGGGCGAGGGAGGGGAGAGAGGGGAGGGAAGGCCAGGGGAGAGTTAGCGAGGGGAAGGCCGGGGGAGAACTGACGAGTGGGGAGTTCGCCGATGGGGGGTGGCCGGGGGGAGTTCACCGGCGAGGGGGCGGCCGGTAGAGGGGAAGGGAAAGGAGAAGGAGAAAAGGGAAAGAGTGGTTTCGCCATTTTTAATTTTTTGAGGGGGGCTTTTATCAAAATTGGGGGTGCCCTAATCTATGGGGTGCCTTCCTCATTCTTAGAGTTGGCAATATCCGTTCCCAGAAAATATAGCTGTTAGTGTCTTGTTAGTTTCTTAATTAACATGCAAATAACTTTCTCTTTAAATAGTAATACATAACTGATACGGCCCTTTGCTGACTGCTACCTCGATCTCTACGATCTCTGAAATAAAACCTAAAACCGAGTCCATATCCTTCCCCTTTTGAGAAATCCTAACCCTATTCTTGGCTTGGTGATCGGTCGCTGATATTGCACATTTATCGTCACATTCACATACTTATTATATAATAAACTCTGCTTTTAATTCTAATTATTGTCTAATTTATATGCAGGCCCATTTCTAAAGGAAAGGGAAGAGAAACGAGCCCAAAAGTCCATCAAAATTCTGATTTAATTCAGAATTAATTCGAAATCAGAAAGTCAGGGCTGATCACGGCAAATCAGAGAAGTTAAAAATTAGTTAAAATAAATCATCCAAAATCAATTGGTTAAAGCCAAAGATCAAAGGCAGTTTTGTCAAATCTGAGAGTAAAAACGGGAAAATTAGGAAGAGATAAAGGCGTATCGCTAAACCAAGAGCTGTTATCCCTCCCTGGTGTGGCCACCTGGCTACACCCAGGCCACGGAAACAAGGCCAAAGCCACGTTTTCGCGGCTTAGTTAGCTTTGTTGGGGGAGCGTTTACTCCCCCTATCTTCGTACGCTCCTCCATGTTGGGTTTTTTTCCTATAAATACTGGATTTTCAGAGACCACAGGAAACGATCAAGTAGAGAGTAGAAGTTAGGCTATTTTGTAGTTTGTAATTTAGGTTTTTATTTTTTTATATACTTTTTTATTTTATTTATGTAACGGAGAGCAGAGGAGAGTTTCATGGAGGAACGAGAGTAGGCCTGAACTGAAGGTGACATCAATATAAGTAAGTCTTTTCTTTCATTGTTATTTGAATCAAATTAAGGTTTCTTTTTCTTCTTTATCTTTGTTTTTCATTTGCTTTCCTCTGTTGTGTTTGTGAATCCAAATGACTCTGATAGCCTCGAAGTTGCCTTACTCTTGCAAATGTCGTTGATGGCTTATGGTGATGGATAGTCATTCCTATGCTAGTGTAGCTTGCCCCTTCATTTCGTACTGTAAATCAGGAATGAAGAAGATCCTATTTGTCATATATCGCTCGCCTGGTAAGCAGGTACTGAAGAGGTAAGTAAGTATTTCTTTTAAGTTTTCTTTCTTTTCTTTTAACTTTAAGTTTAGAACATCAGAATCTCCAAACTCTTTTATCACTCTTTTTAATTTCTTTGTATAAATTCATTTTTCATTTTTCTCCACCTTCTCAATCTACCACTTTCTTCTTAACTGGACTATAACTCATTTTTTTTCTTTTTAAGAACTAAAAGAAGATCTTTAACCATTGATTGTAACCTAAAAGAGAACGTGCTAAAAAAGCTTCCATTGCTAGTCCCTCCTTGTGGATCACGACCCGTATAGCCACTTGCTATAACGGTAGAATTGAGTACTTGCACATTCTATTCTTAAATTCTGAAATTCTATTTTCTTGTGTGCAGGTTTTAACTCAATCAAATTTTGGCGCCGTTGCTGGGGAGGGACAGTAAGTAATTCTCTTTTTAAGTTTACATTTTTTTGGTTAACTTTCTTCTTTGTTCTTGGTGTACAGGTTTAACAACAAGAAAATTTTCTTGTAGTGGACATATAAGTGGCTCTGGACTCTGCTCAAGAAAGTAGAACCCAGAAGCCTTCAAATTTGCTATATTACAGTGGCAATCTGAGTGAACTACTAACCTATATTTTTGCAGGTTGACTGAATTGTAAAGCTAAAATTCTGTTTTTATCTATTTTCTTGATTAACTCACTGTACTTACTTTCTAACCTTAACAGTAAAATGATGTTTGTTAAATACTAAAAATGGTTTAAAACTCTGCCTTGAAGCACGTGTCTAATTCGTTTACATTTTAAATTACTCTTGAAGAGTGCTGGAGCAAAATGTACTATGCATAGATAATAGTTTGGGAAACATTCTTTAGTGATTATTTGCTTGTTGAATGTTACTTTTCTATATCCTGCATACTTTGCACAATTAATCTTGAGGTCTTATCCTATAAACAAGATAAGGTGGAAAAGTCATTACCCTCACTTAGCCCACAAACAATCTCCTCACTTATTAACCCAAGCTTAAGTAAAACTGAGTAGACGTTGGCCCTAGGGACATCTCGGACTCATATAGGAGACTGACCTCAGGGGAAAGTTGATTTGAATTTGACTCTTACCAAATCGGTGTCTAAGGTTGGGGATTGAGAGGCGAAACCCGAAGGTTGGTGATTTGACATAATTAGGTCTGTTGCTTAGGCACGAATACCTTCCACTGATCTTGCCCCTACCTGGCCGATTAACTTGCGGTAAGATTCAGTAATATACCCCCCGTGGATAGTCTAACCAGTTAGGAGTCGTCTAGGTCTAAGGTTTACCCTAACTTAGATTAGATTTTTTTCTTTATGTTTATTTATTTGTTTGTTTTTCTTTGTTTGATTTTGATAATTCTCGTGTGATATGGCTTATAACAATAATTTTTTTCAATTTTAGTGGTAATCCATGTTACACGCCAACCTCTTTTTCGGATATTACCAACCCGGCATATCATAACTTCAACCAACCTAGTGTGTCGGATTGGTCTTATCCGAATCAATACATGACCCAGTCCTAATATTAGGAACAAGACTGGAATGATCATCACTACTCTTCACAGAATCATTGGGGATAAAACTCCCCCGAGTCATATTGTCAACCACCCTACCAACATCCTGCTTCATATACTTCTCTAAAATAACCGTTAGAAGAATCAATTAACTGGGAAAAGATGATAGAAGCCTTAGATGAGCTTGAGCGATGAATTCAAATTTTAGAAGACACAAAGTCTCGTCAAAATTTTTAAATCACGGATCCTTACTCTATTTTTTAAGGAGAACATGCCAACTTAAAAAAGAGTATGGAAACCATGATTCAATGTCAAAATGATCCACTCAATATGATAGAAGTAAGACTTAGTAGATTAAAAAACATGCGTAGGAATAAGAAAACTCTCCCTACCCAATCTTTGACTATTCCTGACACTTCTAGCTATATTGATGAAAACTAAGAATCATGGTATCTTGAAGATTTTGATCAAGATTCAATTTCAACACAAAACCTTGAACGTGATCAATATCAACCTATTGACTAATTGGTAAGTTTTCATTTTAATGAGATTGAATTTGATTATGAATGTGAACTTCATCCCCAACTTTATGATTCAGTTCCTATCTTTGAATCTATGTTGATTCTGGTATTCTTACCCAATTTGGACCAATTTTCAGAGCCAACATTTATTCTCGTACCTATAGATCTAGAAATTGAATCATCAATTTTGGATAGTCGCATTCTATTGATGAGAAAAGAATGTGAATTTCAATTCTTGGATTTGGACTCAATTCTTGAACCAAAACTGACTCTCGAACCCAAAGTTGATTTTTCCGAGTTAATATTGGTTCCTGAACTTATCATTCTTTAGCCCAAGTCAACCATGCCACCAAGTCACATTCTTTTGTTGGACATAGGTATAGTCCATGATAACTCCGTGATGATTTTTCAAGACTAGTCATTTAGAGGGAGTAAGTTTTACGATAGGATCTTCATGATCCTATTCATATTGGGGACTGTAAATATGTAAATAAAAAAGAGTTCAATAAAGGTGAGTTTCATGAACCATCACATTATCGTGATTGGATAGCAACGCTTGACCCAATCAGACCACCACCGGAACCACCACCATAAGGTAGTATTTCCTTTCCTTTTTTCTTTTTCATGCATCTATGCATTAATTCATACATTGAAGACAGTGCATGAGATAGGTGTGGGGGAGGGTTCTAACATAACTTAGGTTTTTCTTTAAAAAAAATTATTAACATTTTCTTTACTTTTAAAAACTTTTTGAAAATAGAAACAACATTTTGACATATTTTTTGTAAGAAATTAAGTCAATTTTAAAGAATAGGAGATCATAATTAGGATTTCTTATACTTGGTCAAAATAAAATTATTTGTTTGATTTCTAAGGTTAGTAAGAAAATTTGAAAAAGTAATTTAGTCTTGATTTTTACCTTGATGATATATGCATGCTTTATACACTTACACACTTAGGGTTCAAAAAACAAAGATTCTTAAAAAAGAGAAAAATATATATATATATATATATAATATATCAAAAATCCTCTGATTAAATTGGGTATTTGTGACTCATAAAGCATAAGTATTCACGCCTAAAAGCGGTTCATATAATAAAATACTTAGTGTTGTGGTCTTGTTTGAGTCCTTATGTCCTTGGAGTGTTTTCTCACCCGGTTCCCTAAAACCATTTGGTTTGGGAGTCACCGATTAAAGGCTCGTTACATGGGCAGATTAGAAAGCCTAATAGAACTAAGGAATAATATCACCAAAAATAAAAAATAAAAGAAAAAAATATGGCATAAGAGTTAGAGTTAAAGAACCCCGAGTCAAAATTTCACGGTCACAAACGTGCATATAACTTAAGATAAAATAATAGATTAGATGAAAAATACAGTTTAACTTCATGCCCTGGTTGATAACAAGTTTTTGAATTAAGACTAAGCTTAAGAATGAAAAGTTCGATTTTCTTATAACTTATAGGTTACTTAATTCTTACAATAATACTTCAAATATTTTTCTCTTTCAAAATATATTTTCAAAACACTAACACTTTGTTTCTCTTTCTTTATGGATTTTCTGAGTGTAATCTACTAAAAACCCTCACGAGATAAAACTCGTCCTCTAGGGGAAACCTAGAGGTTTAATGGCTTGTTGCACATGCTCAGTGCAATCACGTGACCTGCAAAAGTGGTCTAATAATTTTTGGTTTAGTTTTGTTGTTTTGCTCTAGGATAAGCAAAAGTTTAGTATGGGAATGTGATCGGTCGCTGATATTGTACATTTATTATCACATTCTCATACTTATTATATAATAAACTCTACTTTAATCCTAATTATTATCTAATTTATATGCAGGCCCATTGCTAAAGGAAAGAGAAGAGAAACGAGCCCAAAAGCTCATCAAAATTCTGATTAATTTAAAATTAATTCGAAATTAGAAAATTAGGACAGATCATGGCAAATCAGAGAAGTTGAAAATTGGTTAAAATAAATTTTCCAAAATCAATTGGTTAAAGCCAAAGATCAAAGGCAGTTTCGTCAAATCCAGGAGCTGAAACGAGAAAACCAGCAAGAGATAAAGGTGTATCGCTAAACCAAGAGCCGTACACCCCCCCCCCGAGTATGGCCACCTGGCCACACCAGGCGCGAAAACACGGCCAAAGCCGCGTTTTCGCGGCTTAGTTAGCTTTGTTGGGGGAGCGTTTGATCACCCTATCTTTGTACACTCGTCCATGTTGGGTTTTTGCCTATAAATACTGGGTTTTCAGAGACCACATGAACGATCAAGCAGAGAGTAGAAGTTAGGCTATTTTATAATTTGTAACTTAGGATTTTTATTTTCTTTTATGTAATTTTTGTTTTATTTATGTAACTGAAAGGAGAGGAGAATTTCATGGAGGAATGAGAGCATGCTTGTACTGAAGGTGACATCGGTGTAAGTAAGTCTTTTTCATTGTTATTTGAATCAAATCAAGGTTTCTTTTTTTCTTTACCCTTGTTTTTCGTTTGCTTTCCTCTGCTGTGTTTGTGAATCCAAATGACTCCTATAGCCTCGAAGTCGCCTTACTCTTGCAAGTGTCGTTGATGGTTTATGGTGATGGATAACCATTCCTGTGCTAGTATAGCTTGCCCCTTCATTTCGTAGTGTAAATCGGAAATGAGGAAGATCCTTTTTGTCATACTTTGCTCCCTTCTGTTGGCCCAGAGGCCCTTCACTCTAGTTTTGATGATGATTAACTCATGTAGTTATAGTTTACTAATAATCTTGTGATATTTAGTTTCAGATATTTAATCAAATTATTAGTAGGTGATTAGCTTCAATAAAGGTACTTTGGAGCTTTCACATGTTGATTCAAGAGCTCGAGCGTCAAGATCGCATCTAGTACTCGGTTGGAGTCAAGCTCGGTGGATCGTGTTTGGATCGAGTCTACTTGGAGAAGGAGTTCTACAAGAAGACCTCGGTTTGTTTTAGTTTAGTTGTTTAGATCTTGTGTAAAGATTAGATAGCGTTGATATGCTCAAGTTCACATACATACACAAGTTTTAAGTTTAAAGTTTATTTGGTTTTGGTTTTTCGGTATAACCGATATTGAATTTCATGTCAAAAACATAGATATAAATCTTTATATATACATTGGATTCTATTCATATATAATATGCTTCAAAGCTGTTTCAATATCATATTTTTATATTACATGTGTTTTGGAAAAATCGGATTTCCATTTCAAAGTTTGATTTTTGACAAATACTGATTTTGTATTTAAGCCAAATTTCAATATCACAAAAATAGTTCAAATTGTTTATAATATATGTTGAATTTTAGCCACACATATTTGTATTTTAAAGATATGATATGAATATATTTTTGTGGAATTTATGTGATTTTATGGGATTTATTTGATAATAAAAAGACATGCTTTTTAATCCCTATATAACTGGACCTGGCCTTCTGCCGATCGGCTGAACGGTCGACCGCTGCAGAAGTCGGTTGACCGGTCCGGTCGACCGACGTGCACAAGCATGCAGCTTGGGCTGGTGGGCCGGTCGACCGGGCAGTCGACCGGCAGAGAGCTGTTGCTCTCTTTTTCCATGCCCGGTCGACCAGGCGGTCGACCGATGGCACAACGGTCATAAAAATAATTGTTGGCCGGTCAACCGAGCGGTCGACCGGAAGGTCATTTCTGACCTTTCCTGGCTGCCAACGAGCAGAATTTTTGTGGGTTATAAATACCCGAGCTAGTTTTAGACAAATTTTTCAAGAGCAAAAATCCTCATCTTCTTAAGTGTTTTAGTTACAAGTTTTAAAAGAGTTTTTGAGTCTAAAAGATCAATCTTTATTTATTTTTAAAGTGTTGGAATTTCAAAAAAAATAGAGTCTTTTAGGAATTGGTTTTTGATCTAAATTTCTATATCTATTTGGAGTTTTTTTTCAAGTATTTTTCTTTGTTCCAAATACTTTATTTTCTCACACTTGAGCTATCTATCTATCATATCTATTAGGATCTATTTTGTGGGAAAATTGGTTTGTGGTTGTTGATACCACCAAGAGTTGTAAATCTTCCATACTTTGTGATATCCCTCTAGTGAGAGGGATTGTGTTGTTATCCCTCTAGTGAGAGGTGATTGTGAAAGTTGTGTTGGTATCCCT
Organism: Agave tequilana; assembly: GCA_038442645.1. Lineage (NCBI taxonomy): Eukaryota > Viridiplantae > Streptophyta > Magnoliopsida > Asparagales > Asparagaceae > Agave > Agave tequilana. Next base: position 93,764 of record JAVJIF010002044.1, on the reverse strand, counting down.
CTAAGTGAAGAGGTGATTGTAGAGTTGTGGCTTTGAGCCTTATCCCTCTTGTGTGAGGTTGATTGTTGTTTGGCTAAGTGCCCATCCCTCTAAGTGTAGAGGTGATTTCTGTTGTGCCTTACCTCTTGTGTAGAGATTGTATTATTGGAGAGAGGAGTTGTATACTCTCGGTTTGTATTACCCAAATCCTCAGGAGAGGTTCCCTGTGTAAGAAGTCCTGTGTGGATGATATAGTAAAAATCCTTCTGTGTGAAGGCGGGGACGTAGAGCAGCGGCTCGAGCCTCGAAACATATCTTGTTATTAGCGATTGATCTACAATCTCTTAACTCTCTCTCCCCCTCATTATGCATTGCATCATATTATTCATATCATTTATATGCTTAGGTTTGATTGTGTGCCTCACTTGTGTTGAACCAAGAGAGCTTCATATAGCACTTCAACTCTTATTTAGAGGAATTTAGAGGAGATAGTCCAGAGCCCTTCACCGAAAATTCGGTTACACTCTTTGGTTACACTAAGTGTGTTGCAATTTAGTTTTAATTTCGCATTATTTGTTATTAGATTAGCCATACACCTATTCACCCCCCTCTAGGTGTACTTTCAATTGGTATCAGAGCCTACGCTAAACTATCATTTGCATTTGCACACATATAGTTTACACTCATGGACTTCATGACCCCTCTCATATATGATATTCCAACATTGATGTTTAGAAAGTTAAGATGTCCATGTACCTCAAAACCCTAGGCTTGCATGTTTTCCTTACCGCTACCAAGAAATCTTATCTTGGTAATAGCAAGCATATAGAGGCCAATGCACAAGCCCTAGAGGCACTTAGATGCACGCTTAGCAAAGAATATCTTATAATGATTTCTCATTGTGATTCCGCTTTTGCAGTGTGGAACACTTTAATCTCTCCCGCACTACAAACGACGAAATATGTGGAGGAAGAATCTAGTGGAGAATCCGAACAAGCTTGTTATATGGTCCAAGGGAATAACTCCCTTGAGATAAACTCAGAAACTCAACTAGATAATAGTGCTAGTTCTTCCGGTGATGATTTTGTTGATGCCAATACTTTAAATGAAGAACTATATATTGTTTGTGAAAACCTCTTAGAAAAATATCAACTCTTGAAAAAGAAAATTTTAAAATGAAAGAGGAAAATAAGGACTTGTTTTCTAAGCTTAACATGGCTTTGCAAGAGAAGGTTGTGATTTCAAATGAAAGGGACTCTTTAAAATCCCAACTTGAACTTGCCCTAAAAGAAAATGAAATTTTGAAAAATAAAAATGATAGTTAAAATGTTTTGAAGAAAAATGAGGTTCTATCTTCAAAACTTGATTTTGTGTTAAAAGAAAATGAATCTTTAAAAAATAAAATTATTTTTATTTCAAAGGAATTAGATTTAATTTCTAATGAAAATAAATCTTTGAAAAATGATTTTGATTCACATGTTTGTCATGCTAGTATAGTTTCACCATCTAGTGTAACCATAGCATGCTCTACCTCTTCTACCATTCTTGAAAATGATATAAATATATTAAAAAAGAGCGTTGATTGTTTAGGCTCCACTTTGAGCCAATGTGTCATGAACCACACACGTTTGGAATCCATGTTTCGGAAGAAACATGCTCCTCCTATGCATGCACACAAACCACGGCATACACATACTCCTCACGTTCAAACACATAACATAATGTATGCTCATATGTACACTTGTACACATTGTGGACATAAGGGCCACCTTGCAAAATTTTGTTATGATAGAATACATGATTCAAATTTTGCAAATAAGTTTGTTTGTGTTAGGAAAGGTGCTAACCCCCATGGACCCAATAAGGTATGGGTACCAAAAGTCACTCCTATTTTATTTGATGTAAGTGTGGACTCTCACATGACGTGAGAGGCGTTAGTGCCTTGAGGTGAATGCGTTCCGAGCTAAACGGTGATAATTTTGGATGCATCACTTTCAAGGGGAGTTTGGTGGGAGGACCACCATGATTTGGAGATATAGAGATGTGACCTTTTGGTTTTGATAACTATCTCTTAGTCTCATTTATGTTTACATGCTTTTATGTTGTTGATTTTTAGCATGTTTTGATTACTATGCCATCATAATTAAACTTGTGATATACATGATTAGTATTTGAGATACACCCATGTTTATATGGATTTATATTTTTGAGTTCTCACTTTAGTTTAACTATTGTATATATCATAGATCTAAGACATGTGCATTTACTTAATAATCATATTGATTTATATTTTGTTTTATGCTTTTCGTTTTGATTACATGTTTAGATATAGTATTCATTAAAACTTGTGTCAATACTCGTACAACTAGTGAGCCACAAATAAATTATAGTATGTTTATACTTAATTGCTTATTTATACCCATTAGATATACTAGTATAGCCTAGTTTTGATGATTAGTGCATTTCAACTTGTATTCCTTATTTTTGGACATTTTTATGATAATATGTTTTCCTTCATGTATATGAAAATTTTATCTAAACTATTAGGTATACATATATAACCTTGAGTCATTTGCGTTTCATGCAAAGTTTTTTTTATGGACACAATTGTGTTTGGATATGTATGTATACTTCTAATTTAGACTAAACATACATATACCTTGAAGTAGATTAGTTTTGATGATTTTGATAAAGAATTTTCATATTGAGCTTAAAAGCCTCATTCCATGATTTTATTGATTACATGACTTTGTACACTCACATTATTTGATGTTTACTCATGATTTTTATTTTCATGAGCTTTCTATGTGCTTTGTAAATTTTGAGTGTCGATGATCGTGTGACTTCCATATGTTCATGGACATATTCTTATTTTTATTCCTTATTTGAAGGATTTCGTACTAGTTTTCAAGTTTATCATAAAACTAGTTGCGTATTTCTTCATTTTGGAAGAGTTTTCAAACTTATCAAAATTATTTTCAAATCCTATTTTTAAAAACCCCTTCCATCTAAGGGTAGTTGGATGAGTGACCATGTCTTATATGCTCAAATTGAAAATCATTTTAACATGTGGATAATATGGTGGTCTTTATGAGTTATACACTTGATCCCCATTGTGTTTTCAATTGGTATCACAATTGATATTTATTTTGTATACTCATATTTGTTTCTATATATGTATGCTTCAATTTTAAATAGTATCAATTTTGATTGGTATTTACATTTTCATATGTGTGTGTTTTAATTGTACTTACTATATCTTTATATCTTAGAGCACAAATTTTGTCATGCTAAGCTTAATTTAGTTCTTAATGACAATTATTTTTCAATTGGTATCTCATGCAAGCTTATGCATCATTTTCATTAGTATTTCATAAAGGGGGAGAAAATTCATGTTTTACCTTTCAATCGGTTTTTTTTACAATTGGTATCTTACTCCCACCTTTTTAAAAAATAATATTTGTTAATTGATATCTTAATTTTCAATTGGTTTCCTACTCTCCTAATGAAAAATATTTTCAATTAGTATATGTTTCATTTTCAATATTGGTATCAAGAATCTTAAATTTATATTATTCTCTATTTGGTATCTTTATTGCAAAATTATTTTAGTGTTTAACCCAAAGGTTAGTTTATGTTTTTCAATTGGTATCATGCTTCATTTTATATTGATATCTATATTGAAATAATTGTGTTTACCTAAAAATTTAGTTTTTTACTTTCATTTGGTATCAATACTTACAATATATATATTCTTACATTTGGTATCTCTATTGCAAAATGATTTTAATGTTTGACCAAAAGGCTGGTTTATGTTTTCAATTGGTATCATGCTTCATTTTATATTGGTATCTATTTAGAAATAAGTTGTGTTTACCTAAAAATTTGGTTTTTTACTTTCATTTGATATCAATACTTACAATATATATATTCTTACATTTGGTATCAAAATTATAAATTATCTTAAATTGGTACTAATATTTACAATTGGTATCAAGATTTACAATATATATTTGTTTCAATTGGTATCAAAAACACACAATATTTCATTCTCTATTGGTATTAAAACTTTACAAGATGTTTTTAATTGGTATCTTTTGGTACTTTAAAAGTTTTGTGTAGTTTCTATTGGTGTCATAATTTGGTATCATAATATTTTGATATTTATTACTTATATGTAAGGGAAGCTTAACATCTTCTCTATATATAGATTCATGTTGAGTGTATCTCATATTGAGGAGCTTGATCGCTCTTCTTTATGTCTTACACGTGTGTAGAGGGAGCTTCACATCTCTTTTTATACATTGTATATTATGCTTTATGTGATTAGGGTTTAATCTCTCTTCTTCATGAATGTGCATCGCATATATATACCTTTATTGTTTGATTTGAAAAAAAGAAGAAAATTTCTTTTGAGTTTATCTTGTGCCCTTTATTGATGATTTGACAAAAAGGGAGAGAGAAATTTGGAGCTTTATATATGCATATTTAGTTTATGCATATTTACTTTTGTTTACTTTTACAATTGGTATAAGATTTTACAATTGATATAAGAGCAATTGATATCAGAGCATGTTTATTTATTTTCATGTTTATTATGCATGTTTATGCATGTTTATATTGAGCATTCATTGCATATCTTTATTATTTATTGCTATGCATGAGTTAAGGGGGAGCTTCTATGAAGCTTAACTTTAATCCATGCATATATAACTCTATGAGTTTTGTCATCATCAAAAGGGGGAGATTGTTGGCTCAGATGCCTTTCACTCTAGTTTTGATGATGATTAACTCATGTAGTTATAGTTTACTAATAATCTTGTGATATTTAGTTTCAGATATTTGATCAAGTTATTAGTAGGTGATTAGCTTCAACAAAGGTGCTTTGGAGCTTTCACATGTTGATTCAAGAGCTCGAGCGTTAAGATCGCATCTAGTACTCGGTTGGAGTCAAGCTCGATGGATCGTATTTGAATCGAGTCTACTTGGAGAAGGAGTTCTATAAGGAGACCTCGGTTTGTTTTAATTTAGTTTGTTTAAATCTTTTGTAAAGATTAGATAGTGTTGATATACGCAAGTTCACAAACACACAAGTTTTAAGTTTAAAGTTTATTTGGTTTTGGTTTTTCGGTAAAACCGATATGAATTTCATGTCAAAAACATAGATATAAATCTTTATATGTACATTGGATTTTATTCATATACAATATGCTTCAAAGTTGTTTCAATATCATGTTTTTGTATTTACATGTGTTTGGAAAAAATGGGATTTTCATTTCAAAGTTTGATTTTTAGAAAATACCGATTTTGTATTTAAGCCAAATTTCAATATCACAAAAATAGTTCAAATTGTTTATAATATGTGTTGAATTTTAGCCACACATATTCGTATTTCAAAGATATAACAAGAAAATATTTTTGTGAAATTTATGTGATTTTATGTGATTTATTTGATAATAAAAATATAAGCTTTTTAATCCCTATATAACTGGACTTGGCCTTTTGCCGGTCGACCAGACAGTCGACCGCTACAGAAGTCAGTCGACCGGTCCGATCGACCGACGCGCACAAGCGTGCATGCCAGCTTGGGCTGGTGGGCCGATCGACCGGGCGGTCGACCGTCCAGAGAGCTCTACTCTCTGGAAATGGCCCCGGTCAACAGACCGGTCGACCGGCAGAGAGCTCTGCTCTCTGTATTCACTCCCGGTCGACCGGCAAAGAGCCATTGCTTTCTGTTTTCAGGCCCGGTCGACCGAGCGGTCGACTGGTGGCACAACGGTCATAAAAATGACCATTGGCGGGTCTACCGGAAGGTCATTTTTGACCTTTCCTGGCTGCCAACGGGTAGAATTTTTGTGGGTTATAAATACCCCCCATTTGAGCTGGTTTTAGACAAGTTTTTCAAGAGCAAAAATCATCCTCTTCTTAAGTGTTTTAGCTACAAGTTTTAAAAGAGTTTTTGAGTTTAAAAGATCAATCTTTATTTGTTTTTAAAGTGTTGAAATTTCAAAGAAAATAGAGTCTTTTGGGAATTGGTTTTTGATCTAAATTTCTATATCTATTTGGAGATTTCCCAAGTATTTTTCTTTATTCCAAACACTTTATTTTCTCACACTTGAGCTATTTATCTATCATATCTATTAGGATCTATTTTGCGGGAAATTGGTTTGTGGTTGTTGATACCACCAAGAGTTGTAAACCTTCCATACTTTGTGATATCCCTCTAGTGAGAGGTGATTGAGTTGTTATCCCTCTAGTGAGAGGTGATTGTGAAAGTTGTGTTGGTATTCCTTTTAGTGAAGAGGTGATTGTAGAGTTGTGGTTTTAAGCCTTATCCCTCTTGTGTGAGGTTGATTCTTGTTTGGCTAAGTGTCCATCCCTCTGAGTGTAAAGGTGATTTGTGTTGTGCCTTACCTCTTGTGTAGAGCTTGTGTTGTTGTACTCTCGGTTTGTATTACCTAAATCCTCAGTGGAGGTTCCCTGTGTGGGAAGTCCTGTGTGGATGATATAGTGAAAATCCTTCTGTGTGAAGGCGGGGACGTAGAGCAGTGCTCGAACCTCGAAACATATTTTGTTAGCGATTGATCTACTATCTCTTAACTCTCTCTCTCATTGTGCATTGCATCATATTGTTCATATCATTTAAACGCTTGGGATTGATTGTGTGCCTCACTTGTGTTGAACCAAGAGAGCTTCATATAACACTTCAACTCTTATTTAGAGGAATTTAGAGGAGATAGTTCACAGCCCTTCACGGGGAATTCGGCTACACTCTTTGGTTACAATAAGTGTGTTGCAATTTAGTTTTAATTCCGCATTATTTGTCATTAAATTAGTTATACATCTATTCACTCCTTCTCTATGTGTACTTTCACTTCTAGTAAAGGTAAATCGTCGATACGGGTGAAAGGTAAGCAGGTACTGAAGAGGTAAGTAAGTATTTCTTTTAGGTTTTCTTTCTTTTCTTTTAACTTTTAGTTAGAACACCGCAATCTTCAAACTCTTTTATCACTCTTTTTTATTTCTTTGTATAAATTTATTTTCTATTTTTCTCTACCTTCTTAATTTACCACTTTCTTCTTAACCTGACTACAACTCATTTTTCTTTTTTCTTTTCAAGAATTAAAAGAAGATTTATAACCATTGATTGTAACCTAAAAAAGAACTTACTAAAAAAGTTTCCATCGCTAGTCCCTTCTTGTGGATCACAACCCGCATAGTCATTTGCTATAGCGGTAGAATTGAGTACTTGAACATTATATTTTTAAGTTCGAAAATTCTGTATTCTTATGTGCAGGTTTTAACTCAATCACTTGACACTGACCCATTCTCTCCAGCTTGAACAAAACCCTAAACCCCCAAATCTAAACATAATTTCTCAAAGAAAAGAAGAGGGTTTCACATCCATGGTGAAAAAAAGGAGCCAGCTTCAATAAAGGGTCTGTTTGGATTTAAGGAATTGGTGTGAAGTGAGGAAGTAGGAAGTAAGATTTATTTCCTTTAGGAAAAAGGGAATGAGTAGTAAGTTTTCTGGTATTTGGATGATTGTTGGGAAGTGTGGTTTGGAAAATGTTTTGTCGTTTCCGGTGTTTGGATGGTAATGAAAAGTGGAAGTGGAAAAGTTGACCACAAAGTTGACCGCAAAATAATATTAAAATAAAAATTAATTAAGAAAAATAAAAAATAGATTGTAATTAGAATGCAAGTGAGATTTACTTGACCAAAAAATTAACTGTTTTATGCTATAACTTATTATAAATGAGATTTACATGACCACAAAATTAACTGTAGCACTCTGGAAGTGAGAAAATGGTTGTGTAAAAGAGAGATGAAAAAAGGAAATGGGGGTTTTCTTATTTTCCTTTTCCGGTGTTTGGATAGGTAGGGAAATGAGCAATTATACTTCCCCACTTCCTCACTTCACTGTGATTCCTTACATCCAAACACGCCCAAAAGAGCGAATGGGGCCACTTTGGAGGGTGAGGTTTTTTGTATAGAGCTTCAAACCTTCTCTTCTTTAAGTTCTGAACCAATCTCTCTCTCTCTCTCTCTCTCTCGCGCCACCCCCCTCTAAGTTCTGAACCAATCTCTCTCTCTCTCTCTCTCTCTCTCTCTCTCTCTCTCTCTCTCTCTAATTTTACTCAATATGAAGATCTTGATTGCGGTTTAGATTTTGTCTTCTAATTCTTCTTATGCTGCTGTTACGATGAAAATAACTTTTAGGCCAAAACTGTATATGATTCTGATTATATGGTTAGATTTGATTTTTGGCAAGAATTTGGATTTCTCACCTAAGATTTGATTTATTTCTGATTTCATTGATTGTGAATATGCTTTCTACAAGAGAGATTCCTCGATCAAACTCTGTTTTCTCTAATACTCGTTATATGTCGAGCAGTTTGATTCTAGTCGGTTTCCGACTTGCTTAATTATTACATCAATCTAGCAAAAAGTTGAAAATTTGAACCTGTCATTGAAGAAAAGAACATTAGAAAATTTTGGAAGACAAGTGTTCAACTTCATGGTTCTTTTTTGAGTTTAATGTTGCAATAGCAGTGAAGTTAGGAAACACTTAACACAATCTAGTCTTGTTGATTTTCGATAGTCCGTTGAGCTAAATCCTATTAACTTGTTTGAAATTTTTTCTTGCTTTTATTTTCCTAGCATCATACATAGCACAATTATTTATCAAGAATGTTGGAAAAGTAAGATCATTTTGCCTTTCAGGACAGAGATGTATCAATTAATATATATCGTACCCTTAGTAGCATTTTGATAATTCAGAGCTAAATAAATTTATCAAACTGTTGGAATATCACCTGACTTTTTGCTTATTAAACATACAAATTCTCTAATGCATAATTTCAAAGCCAATATATTGCGGGAATGTCCATTTACAATTACTGGTGGAAAGCAAGCATGAAATGTTATGTACTCAAATACTATTGAAATTTATATGAGAGGCTGAGATGAGTCATGTAAGACGAAACTAAGAGAGGAATGAACTTTTTTATTTTGCTCGATCATAGATCAACATCACATATGTATAATGCAGCTACCATGCATTACATGCACCTTTCATTTTAACCTTCCTAGTTCTAATTAACAGATGGTAATTGTTTCTATTTTTGGTTGAAATCTATTCAGGGTTGTTTGGTGGGAGAAATTCGTATAAAATTTTCTTGAATTAATGAAGAATTACAACGGATTAATACTCCGATTATAAGAGAGGGAAGATGTTCATGCTTGAATCTCCCCTTTGTTTAGTGCTGGGTTCTTGATGTGGCGGTGGAAAGTGAATCTTGTTTTCCGTTGACGGGTGAACGTCAGGATCTCTGGGAATCCTCTCTTTAGATAGCGGATGGAGTAACACAGCTCCTGTCCACCAAGAATCTCAAAGAGATTATAGGTAAAGACCAACTTGTACGCAGCAAGTTGTTAGAAGAGTTGAACTCTCTCTTTCTTTTCAGTGGAGGTCTTGGTGCTTCTACTACAGCTTGCAACCGAAATCTTTTTTTTTACTCAAAATTTTCCGATCCACCCAACCCCTTCTCCATAGCAAATGGGGCTATTTATAGAGGTTTCAGGGAGTGAACGTGTCCCTAAAAAACGCTCCATAATGGGGGTTAACTCCCTCATTACGTGGGCAGTAATTGACCCAGTAATGAGGGCAGTTATAACTGAGATACGGGTTTTGACCTTCGCGTCTTATTGCTGAAGTAATACTGAGACGCGGGTTTCGACCCTCGCGTCTTGGTGTTGTAGTGATGTTGAGACGCGAGTTTTGACCCTCGCATCTTGGTGTTGCAGTGACGCTAAGATGCGGGTTTTGACCCTCGTGTCTTGGTGTTGCAGTGATGGGTATGATTAGCCTTGCGCCCGTTGTTTGGATCCTGCTTTCTAATGACTTATCTTCAGAAATTTTTAGACAGCCTACAGAACCCCCTCCAAAGTTTTCGATATTCCGCGGTTGACTGGGACGGATTTCGAAATACTTTGGACTCTGGTTGAATTCATACTTCTCATGATTGGACTGACAATCACTTGAGATACTCTGCGCTTGATCTTATCTGGACTATGGTCTTCGTGAGTGTATTAGTGTACTGTTGAATCAAGGGTAAACAGTCATCTTCTTGTGCTAGTGTACTGTTGAACTGATTTGCAGAAGTAAAAACTGAATACAAGTCTTAAGACGCAGTCCTCACTCGGAGTGGGGACGCATCTATTAGTTTGCTGAAGAAACGCGGCTCTTGAGGGATACGATCTTTGAAGTGAAGACGCAACTCTACTTTGTTGACTACACGCAGCTTTAGCCTCGTTGAAGAGACGCGACTTTTGGAGGGATGCGGCTTTCATTTATAGTGGAGACGTGGTTCTGGGAAACGCAACTCTGACTCGCTAACGGAGACACCGTTCAAGCTCACTAGGGAAGACGCGCGAAATTTTCTTTTTGATAAAGACGCGGCTCTGGTTATGGAAGGACGCGGATCTATGGACGCGGCCCTTGATTCTGTCAGGATGCAGAACTCAGGATGCAGTGGAGACGCGGTCTTAGGCTCCTCAAGACTGACGCATAGATCTCAGCTAGTTGATGGGGACGCGGCACTGGCTCAATAGAGACGCAGCTCTGATCCCTTGATATGGTGCAGGCTCAGGCCATATTGAGTTTATGAGAATGACGCGCGTCTTCTCTGGTTGTTGAGGACGCAAACTTCAGAACGCAGCTTGCAAGTTGATGCGAACTCAAGACGCAACCTTTGAATGGGCCCAATTCGCTGAGAAAACGCTGCTTTGAACTGCTCTAAGAGACGCGGTCACGGATTTCTTAGCCGGAACGAAGAGAACGCAACCTTCTGGTTTATGAAAGGACGCGGGTTTTCGGACGCGACCTTTGAGTCTGCGCTTGACGCGACCTCCCAAACGTCACATACTACCCGTCTTAAAGATCTGGTTGGACCTTTAAATGCCAATTCGGCTTTGACAATTGGGGACCTATGTCCTTCGATGTTTCCCGAAGCGGCAATCCATGCGTCAACTCTTTATTGGGCTTTGACGATCGTGCAGAAGTTAAGGCTGATGACTCTAATTTTTACGCCATTAATTACAGGCCTTATGGTTTGCCTATAAATAGGCTTGCTTCACCTCCCTTAACAATCCATTGCTTAGACTGTTCTCCTTAAGAGCATGCGCTCTGATGGTCTTTGTCTTGACTTATTTTTCTTCTCTTCAAGGGGATGTATCCCAATAGACAGCGAGAACTCAAAGCTTCCATGCTTTCCTTTAATCTTTTTCAGAGATTATCATTGTCAAGTGATTTCAAGATCAAAAGGCATCGCTTTAAGTACCTTTTACGGTTGTGTCTTGATGCATAAAGTTCAACCTCTAAAGGTTTCTTTTAAGGATAGGGACCACTTGTCGCTATGGAATATTCAGTCCCACTGAGTTTCTGTTTTCCTGTCCCTTGAAGAGATTCACTCTCTTGACCTTCTCTTGAAGTCTGACTGGTGCGCCCATTATTTGAAAGTCGCGTCTTTTAGACTTCTTGATGAAGTGCGAGTTGATTGATCCTGAACTCTGACTCAAAATCCTTTGAACGCAAGTGTGATGAATTCTGTGCTTGGACTTTGAGATGCGAGCTTTGCATATAACGTTCGTGTTTGAGGTTTTTGACTTTAAAGAATTTAAATTCTTTTCGAGGCCTCCGGACTTGGATGTAGCAACTTCTGCGTCTGGTTCACTTTGCGTCTTGTATTTTAGACGCGGGTCTAAAACCAGACCGCGCAGACCCTTACGCGTCTGAAATCCACAAATTCAACTGCGTTTGCTCTTTCAGTCTTAATTTAGCAGAATTTTTTTATTTCTGACTTAACAGAATTTTAAGCCTTCTACACCAGTCATCCCCGCGTCTGAAGTTTATAACTACCATTGTGTTCGCCCTTTAGCTTTTCTGTTTCTACCTTAACAGAACTTTAATCTTCTATATTTTTTGTTTCTTGCAAGCAGTCTTAGTCAACCTTTTGCATCTTTGCTGGGCCCTTGGGAGAATATATCGACCAGCGAACTTGTTTGATGGTCTAACACTGGAGAAATCAAGGCTCCTGTTCATGGGCGACGAAGATTTGGGCGACTGATGACATCCGTCAAGACCTCATTGGACATGATGCACCGGCGGTGCCCCCGGGTTTGTCATGATCACAGTGGTAATGGTGGTGGGTATGGTCTTCTTGCAGGTCACGGAAAGAGGACGTCACCTGTAAGGTCTCGAATCCTCCCTTCACCAATCTTACCCCCAGAAGTGACATCGACGAAAAACTCATGCTCATTAGATGACTTTCTGGTGGTAGAGATGTTCATCAACGAAGGACTATGGCCCACACCAGTTGGTCGGGTGGAATCAAAATGTTTTTCTAAATTTCGACCTCAAGAAACACCATTATTCTTGGTTAGCGATGAGCTTCTTCGATGTTTACGTCGTGTATCATGATGTAATCAGCATCCGATCATCTTAACAGTGCTCAGCCCTTCTTCAGTGCTCTTTCAAACATCTTGTATTTGGAGTGGTGGGAATGCTTCAAGGAGTGAGTGCAACCTTTTACTAAGAGAGAGGGACTTCTTTGTACTCCTTTATTGTAACACTCAATCTTATTGTATAAGAGAGCGCTTTGTATCACTTTCATATGTTTGAATATAAATAAAAGTGACACTTTTTCTTGTCTTCTTCTATTGTCTTGAATTCCTTTTTTGTATTAAAAAACAGACAAATAAAAGTATGGACCTTTGACTTGCTAAAAATATGTGATAATCTTAACGAGTCAAAGTTTGGAGAAAAATCCTGTTTCAAGAATTCAAGGATGCTATCAGAGGTGTGATATTAACTTGACAGGAGTAAGATGGGTCTTGTGGACCTGCCAATCTATAAATGAGAATGACAAGTGAGATTTGTACCCCCACGGAGGATGAGTTTTTATCAGAGGTTTGGTGTTAACTTGACTAAGACTCAGTTGGGGATTTAATGAAAACACTGTTAACGGTGTAATGTTAACCTAACAATATTTTTAAGTGGACTTGTTATTCTGTTGACAAGAATAACAAGTTAGACTAGACTCGCGGGGAATCTAGGAGAACCTTTACCGTTGAGGTGTGATATTAACTTAACGGGTGGAATTAAATCTTGTCAGAAGTGTGATGTTAACTTGACAAGGGTGTGAGTCAGAGGTGTGATATTAACTTAACTCAAGAGTGTTTCAGCTTCATTTGAGAAAACTGAAAGTGTCACTGTCATAGGTGTAATGTTTAACTTGACAGTGAGGGTAATGCTAGAGGTGTAATTTTTAACTTAGCATTAGTCATCTCGACTTCGACAAGGAAGTCCGAGGGAAAGTCATGGCCATAGGTGTATTGTTGAATTTAGCAATGAACTAGACGCTAGAGGTGTGATGCTAAACTTAGCATCGCTCATCTCAGCTTCGATATGGAAGCCTGAGGAAAAGTGACTGTCAGAGGTTTAATTTTAAACTTGACAGCAACTTAATCACTGTTAGAGGTGTAATGTTAAACTTAACAGTAATTTGTCATAGGTGTATTGTTAACCTGACGGTAGTTGATTTGCGATATGAGCAATTTTGAGGACTTGTCATTCTATTGATGAGAATTGACAAGTAAAGTTTGAAGTGTCAGAGGTGTAGTGTTAACTTGACAGTGGTTGATTTGCGATATGAGCAATTTTAAAGACTTGTCATTCTATTGATGAGAATTGACAAGTGAAGTTAGAAGTGTCAGAGGTGTAGTGTTAACTTGACAAATTTGAAGGCTTGCTACTCCATATAGAGTTGAGACAAGTAAGGTTTGTACTTGCTAGGGAGTAGAGAACTTTTTCATTGCCAGAGGTATAGTGTTAACGTAGCTATGATTGTATTTTGTGGACCTATCATTCTATGTATGAGAATTGGTAAGAGATTTTGGAGGAGAGAGTGGAATCAAGTCCACTAGGATTTTTAGCAAACCCTCGGCTATCAACGGATTTGATGTGCCTTTACCAACTATCGTTTGAGTTGGGCTAGCCATGCTATTTCCCTCAGCATGATGAGTTATCGAAGACTTATGTTGGGCTTAAAGCCAACCTTTTCCTCTATCCTTAGCTGTCGGAGGCTTCGGATGTTAATCAAGAGAGTAGCTAATACTAAAACCCAAGTTTCGCATTTTGTTTCTTTCTCAATATTTACATCATGCATCATGATACAGTCAGTGCTCAATTAGTTTGACACTGATCTACTGTGATGTGATCTAGTAAAAGAAAGAATCTCTTCTTGGATCTGGAGTTTTGATCAGAGGTGTAATATTAACTTGATCGGAGGAAGAGTGCTATCAAGGGTAGTACTTCTTCAAGAATTTGTCATTGATAGGCATCATGAGTGTATCACCGTTTGAGGTTATGAGGCGATATGCTCCATTTGAGTAGACTGACTCCACTACAAATGGTCCTTCCCACTTGGGTTGGAATTTTTCTTTTGTCTTATATGTCATTACCAAGGGTCTTTTGACAGCTAAGACAAGGTCACCTTTCTTGAAAGTTTGCTCCTTAACTTTCTTGTTGAAGGCTCTGGTAATCCGGGCTTGGTAGAACTCGATTTTGCTGCTGGGCTTGCAGACGTTTATCGTCTAAACCCTCCAGTTCTTGGAGTCGCAGTCGATGCTTCTTCTCATTCGTCATCTCTGTTGTTAAGGTGACACGTAGAGATGAAATTTAGATTTTTAGTGGGAGCACGGCTTCACACCCATATACTAAAGAGAATGGTGTAATTTGTTGGGGTTCGAATTGTCGTGCGATAGGCCAAAGCATTCACAATCACGTTAGCTTTTCGAGACGAATTTCTTGAGAAGCTTGCCAATAGTCTTATTAAAAGCTTCTGCAAGGCCGTTAGTAGCTGGGTAGTATGCTGTTGAAGACACACTCTGAATCCTTAACCTGTTGCAGAATCTCTGAAAAGCCTGATTGATGAACTGGGATCCATTGTCATGGACAATTCGCAGGGCACACCAAAATAGTAGATGACGTGATGTTTAACGAATTTGATCGCATCAGATGTCTTTACCTCCCTTAAAGGGATAGCTTCGACCCATTTAGAGAAGTAGTCGGTTATGGCTAAGATGAACCGGTGTCCTTTGGATGATGGTGGGCTTATAGGGCCAACTACGTCCATCCCCCACATCTCAAATGGCCAGGTAGAAGTTATAGAGCGAAGATACCCTGGCGCTTGATGGATGAAATCGTCATGAACTTGGCAGGCGTGACATCATTTGGCATAAGTAATGGCGTCAGGGATCATCTTAGGCCAATAATGTCCCAATCTTCAGAGTCGATCCCCAAGTTTTGGACCAGGTTGATGAGCTCCACACATGCCGTCATGCGCTTCTTTCAGTACCTCCTGTGCCTCTTTTTGTGATAGAAGTGAAGCAAGATCCCGTCATGCGATCGACGATAGAGTGTTCGCGTGATCGCATTATAGTAAAATTTGGAGGCTTTCCTTCTAATGGCAGCCGCTTCTTTGGGATCATCAGGCAGGATGTCGTACAAGACATAGTCAATGTAAGAGAAACGCCAGTCTCTAAGTTCTGGACCGGCTGACGACTCAAGAGCTTCTTGGACTTGATAGTCTCCTGTCAGCTTCTGGTAACTTCGGAAGCAATTCTTGGGCAATACAAGTCGTGGCTGTAAACAAGTATTTTCTCTACTACTCCAGTTGGAAGGGCTAAAGAAGCAGCGAGAGATGCCAGCGCATCTGCATCCGCATTTCGCTGGCATGGTACGTGGTCGATGAAAAAGTTTCTAAACTTTTCGGCCATAGAGATAGTTGTGTTGTAATAGGGTACTAAGTCTTCATGTCTGACTTCGTACTCCCCGCGAACTTGGTTAACGATGAGTTTAGAGTTTTAACGCCAATCTCATCGGCGATTTGCATTCAATCAAGAGGGCATTGTATTGCGCTATGTTGTTGGAGCATGGCTCGGTTAATGAGAAAGCTCGAGGAATCACATAGTTCTGTGGGGAGACGAGTACTATCCCTACTCCGGCTATGACATGCCCTTGCGGACCTGTCCTTGATGCACCGTGAAAGAGAGTTGCCACACTTGTCTTTCAAAAGATGTCTGGGTCAGACAAACTTCAGCAACCTCGTCTGGGAGATCCTCGTAAAGTTCGGTTGCCCTCGGATCTGGATGCTCAGCTAGGAAATCCGCCACCACCTGTCCTTTCACGGCTTTTTGTGGTAAAAAGCGTATTTCATATTGGGATAGCAGTATGGCCCATCTTGCCTCGGCCGTTTAATGACGATGGCTTTGTCATGAGTAACCTCAAAGGGTTAACTCTTAATATGATATTTATAGTCTGGCCTACCAAGTAGTGTCACATTTTCTGGACAGCGAACACCAATGCCAAACATTCCTTTTCGATCGGGTTGTATCGATGTTCAGCCCCGATCATAGTCCTACTCAGATAATAGATCGCTTGTTCGTATCCTTGATCATTATTCTAGGCTAGTAAAGCTCCTAAGGAATGATCCATTGCTTGGACGTATATCAGGAAAGGTTTCCGGACACCGGAGCTGTAAGGACTGGTGGTTCGTGAGGTATCGTTTAATCTCCTCGAATTCTTGCTGGCAAGAATCGTCCCAAACGAATGAGACACCCTTCTTTATCAATTTGGTAAAAGATTGGCATCTTCCAGAGAGATTTGAGATGAACCTTCGGATGTATGCCAATCGTCCTTGCAATCCCCTAAGTTCTCTGAGTTTCCTCGGAGGTTGCATCTCCTGGATAGCGCGAATTTTTTCCGGGTCCAAATGAATTCCTGTGGAAGTTACCACAAACCCTAGGAATTTGCCGCTGGCCACCTCCAGGAAGGATTTGGTGGGGTTCATCTTCAACTGATGTGCCCGCATGATTTCGAAGATTGTCTTCAGATCGGTTATGTGATTACCTTTGGTGCGGCTTTTCACTGCAATATCCTCAACATAGCATTCCACTATTTTACGCATGTGCTCGTAGAAAATAGTATTCATAGCCCTCTGATATGTAGCCCCCGCATTCTTCAGTCCAAAGGGCATGATAATATAGCAGTATACCCCAGTGGTGTCCTGAAAGAAGTATATTTTTCATTATCAGGATACATTTTGATTTGATTATACCCTGAGAATCCATCCATGAAGGATATTCGCTCAAACCCGCATGTGTTGTCAATCATGACATCTGTGATTGGAAGAGGGAATTCTTCTTTGGGGCAGGCCTCATTTAGATCGCGAAAATCAATGGAAATCCGAATCTTTTCATTTTTTTGGCAACGGGGACGATATTGGCTACCCAATCAGGATATTGCTCTTCCCTAATGAAGCGAGAGTTTATGAGTTTTTTGACTTCTGACTGGATTGCTTCTATTATTTCTGGACGGAACCATCGCTGCTGCTGTTTGACTGGCTTCATGTCTGAATTAATGTTAAGGCGATGCATAGCCACTCGAGGATCAAGCCCAGGGATGTCCTCATAATTCCAAGCAAAAACATCTATATACTCTTACACAAGAGATATTAAATCTTCTTTCTCGGAAGGTAATAGGCTTTCACTTATAAAAATAGGCTTAGGATTAGCCTCGTCTCCCAGATTAATCTGGGCAACTTTATCCTCTGTGGGTGGCTCGCGCTGTTCAAAGCGCGTATCCCAGAGAGTATTTTGATGTTTGATCCAAGGATCTGTATCAGACTGGATCATTTCATCTCTGTCTTCCAGGTGGCTTGTTGAAATCATATATGCTGAAAGTTCTTCAAAGAGGTTGCCGACACTAATGTCTGACTCCACGATGATGTGCCAGATGAGTAGTCATTGTATAGTGACTCTTCAGACTCAGAGGCTGATGGGATCGGAGTGACACATAGCCCAACCCCTTGCGAGTTCGATGGTAATAATCAGGGGATTTCCCTTTCGGAACGAAAGACCGGAGCAGTGTTCTTCCTTTGCCGAAGTTCAACCCAGGACTGTTTGTCAGATCATACCCGATGCTTTCCATCATTCTGAGTATATTTGGCTCATAATGGATGAACTGAGGAGGTTCATTCTCGCTTTCCGACTCTTCACGAGACATCGTTTGGACTTGATTTGTCCGAAAAGGATTGATTTTTGGCCTTTGCGTCTAGCTGGGACCATGAATACTGATTCTTGCGCATCTCTGACATCTTGGTACGTTTCGAAGGATGACTTTACTGGTACATGCAATGATGTTAAAGCATCCATTGCCGACCAGGGGTCATTGTCCACTTCGGTACTAGTGTCTGATGGCACTGAATCAGAAGCGAACACAGAAAAGTAAGCCAAATTTAACTCTTCATTAATATACCACCCGCCTACATCATTGGCAGTGTTATCATCGAGCTTATTAATGCTCGTTACAAGTGGATCTAATTCCCACATGCACTCTTCTTTCTCTGGCTCGGTGTCAGCTTCATTAACAGACTCTGGCTCCTCTGATTGTGAGTTCTCGTTTGTTTCCAAAGAGTCCTGGTACATGAGAGAGTCTGTGAAAGAGTTCTCGACTCCCTTGAACGGATGCCTTTCAGCAATCAACGTTCGTACCTTCCCACTCCCGTCGATGTATTTCATAACTTGATGGAAAGTGGAGGGAACGATGGAATTATGATGAATCCATGGTCGTCCAAGCAGCAAATTGTATGAGGTGTCGGCATCGATCACGTAGCACGTCACTTCAGACTTTAAGTCCCTAATTTGGCATTTGAGCTTGATCTTCCCCATTGGGCGCGTACCATTGACATTGAACCCATAAATGGTAGTCTGGGTGGCGCTCAATCGGTGGGTAGGAATCCCTAAATGTTGCATGACCCGGCGAGGCATAATGCTCAACGCGGACCCTGAATCTACCTGAATGCGATTTACTTCAGATGATCCAATATACCCTATGAAGTATAAGGGTCGATCATGTTTCCCCTTCACCTGCATATCATCCGCCGTGAAGGTGATGCAGGGAGCATTTTGGGAGGCATGGAGGCAATCCTCTACATCTTCTTCCTGTGGTCCAGCCGGTATCTGGGTCATGAAGACCTCGGCATTAGCTAGGGCCTCTCTCAAAGCTTCTCTGATTGACTTTGACAGCCTCAGTAGCTCGTAAAGAGTGATTCTGGCCGGGATATTAGCCAGTTGAGCTAGGATGTCAAGCGATAAGGTGTTGGGGATCCTTCCGTGTTGTCCTTTAGGAGAGCTTTAGAAAATCGAAACTCTTTCTGCCTCTCCACCGGTTGTTTCGTGGGGGGCTTGGCTGACTCTGTAGTGGGTTTAGGAGGGGTTGCCACCATTTCGTCATACTTTTTAAAATATGACTGGTCCAAATGAGTTTCTGCCACGAGTGGTTGATTGGGTTCTGCGGCGAGAACTATTGTTTCCTCTTCTGAATCAGTCAGTGAGGGAACATCGGTTTCCGCTTCTCGGGAAGAAGCGCACACCACATTACAGGATGAAGCTTTTGCTTTGCCTTTAGACCTTCTGCTGGTAATAGTGGTCCATTGATGGCCGTCCACAAGGTCGGGATGACCCACATAACTTTCCCCTGAGGTGTGGGGACAGGTACAAGACCCTCTTTTGTTGATAGTGAGGGTCTATATTGATCATTCTTAGTTCCCCTTTTGGGATGGGGACTACTCCAGAGGGTGTTAGGGGTTGTCTTCCAAACTGGAGGAATGATGTCATATTGGCCGTCACTTTCTTCTGCTCTGGACGGAGTTTTAATATCTCTGAATCAATCAGAGCCTGAAGGATGTCTTTGAAGACATAACAGCTCTTGGTGGGGTGTCCCAGCATCCTATGATACAAGCAGTAGTTAGGATTATCAGTTTTACCGACTTCTTCAGGACGTTTAGCTTCAGGAAGTTTCAATCTGTTGCTCTTGTTGAGTACTTGAACAACGAGTCAACATGTTCGTCTTTAAAGGAGTACTGCTTATTGGCGCGTGGCTGACTTGAAGAGCCACTTCCCTTGACCGATTGAGATTTGACAGGGGATTTGGTTTCTGTCGCCAAGTTATCCTTCTTTTTGTTTGAAGGGATGCGTCTGGCGTACGCCTTGTCGATCTTTTGGGTCTGGGCTTATTTTTTCTGCCTTAACCCTGGCGATAATTTCTTCAGCCTGTTCACCTTGCTGGACCAATTATTTCCAGGTGCGGCTTTTAGCAACTCCTATTTGAGCGAGGAGCGAAGTTTGTAGATTGTGGCGGCATGTTTCTACCAGGGTGACCTGGGTCATACCGCTAGGACATCAGAGTGCCACATTCCGAAATCTTTCTATAAATGATTTGACTGACTCCCCCTTCCGCTGCTTCGTGGCCAAAAGAGTAGGCATTGTAACTTCTGAGTCGTCTTCAAAAAAGCATGTCAGGAAGAGCTTCTCTAAATCACCCAATTTTTAATGGAGCCTTCTGGGAGCTTCATGAACCATTCAAAAGCGAGCCCTTTTAGGGTGCCGATGAACAAACGTGTCAAGATGGCATCGTTATCTACCAAGTTCCCCGTCTGAGACTTAAAGTAGTACATATGTTGGTTCGGTGACCCTTTGCCATTGAATGCCTGTAGGGTCGGAGCTTTGAACTTGGGAGGGTATGGAACAAGGTCCCACTCGGCCGGATATGGCCGGACCACTCCTGCTTCTTGGAGCCTTTCCGATTAGTAAGGGCCTCGAGTCGTTGCTCCAATTGACTCATTCTTTTAGAATGAATCCTTCCATGGTTCTGATTGTCTTCCCCCTTAGATGAGGATTTAGACGAGTCAGAAGTAGATTGCTCTTTCTCCTCGATATGCACAGAAGATGAGCTTTCTCTCTCTTTTCGTTTGCTTTTAGACTTTTTAGAGGAGGCTTTATCGGTTGACTTCCTCTTGTCTTCAAGCAATTGTGCCAGCATCTGCTTGAGGGTATCGATAGATTCTTGTTGAGCATGAATCATCTCGAATTGTTCCCTCTGGACCTGGGCTTGTTGCTCAAAGCGCCTGGCTGTCTCCTCAGGAGTATTTGTCATGTATATAAAGGCTTCCTTCTCTATAGAAGAGTTCGAAGCCTGTGACTCTGCAACAGCGGAATGTGAGTCATTTACTTCAATGCCCCGAGCCAGGGTACTGTAATTGATCGGGGCAATCACTCCAGTCCGAGTGCGAGTATGCCGGTACACTCCTTCTGGTTCTGTGTCAGACTCGTCGAAGCTGACCACTGATTACTTTCTCTTACTTCTGCTTGTCATGTTTGCAATGATTTTAGGGTACTCTGTGTCAGAGAAGGCCCTCCTTCTGTGGGAGCGATTTCTTTTGGCTGATCGGGAAGTTAGAGTCGACTGTCTGAATATAGACTGTTGGCTTGCACGTGAACTGCAACGGCACTTAGATAGCATTGTGATAAGCCGTTTAGAGTAACACGATGGAGTGATCAAACTAGCACTCCTCTTCTTTGTCAAATAATCTCTTAGATCCATGGGAGGGGGATCGAAGAGATTAGCCTCGGATTGTCGAGGGCTTTTCAACTTGCGAGAATTATCTTTACTTCGCAAAACTGAGACGCAAGATTCTGAGACGCGGAGCTCACGTCCTGTAAAATGAACGCAGCTCTCGCGTTGTGGCTCTAAAACGCGAGTCTTGCGCCTCTGTTGAGAAGAGACGCGACTCTCGCGTTGCTGGTTATTGCATCTGGGTAGAGATGCTTGAGAAACGCAAGCCTGCTGGGTCGCGCGTATGAATGCAGAGGCACGGGTCTCGTGTCTTGGATGAGAAGCACGGACCTCGCGTTGCTGCTCGTGGCGTTTGGGAAGCGGAGCGCGAGTTTGGTGAACTTCACGTTTAGGTTGCCAAACGCGGACTTCACGTGTCTGATATGGTTCAGAAGAGACGTGGACTTGAACCTCGCGTCCTACCTCTGTTCGGCAGACAGTTGTTGCAGCTTGTAGTTGACGCGCACGCCGTCTCTGTCGTCGCTCAGCATTCCGGTTACGTCGTATGGGTTGATGGGAACCCCCTGTAACCTGGCGCTGAGGAAGGGGATGGACAGGCTGAACATCAGGAACGTTAACCATGCGGATCTCCTGGGAGACGTTGACGCGGGTGTTACGCATGATGCGATTAGTCACGACATCCTTTTTGCCAGTCGTGTCTAAGAGATCTCAGAGCGGACTCGAGGGCAAGTCCCCGAAGAGACTTTGCGGTAGACCCGTGCCTTACGGCTCTTGGAGCCGGAAGAGAGGAACTCTTCATACTTCGCTTGGTCAAACTCCACAACAAGTGATTCGACCGTTTTTCCCATATAGGTGACGTCACCTTGTGCCACAACTTACTCGTCGGTAGAGAAAGTTTTCCCAGCGGAGTCGCCATCTCTTGTTTGGTGGGAGAAATTCTTGTAAAATTTTTTTTGAATCAATGAAGAATTACAACGGATCAATACTCCGATTACAAGAGAGGGAGATGTTCACGCTTGAATCTCCCCTTTGTTTAGTGCTGGATTCTTGATGTGGCGGTGAAAATTGAATTTGTTTTCCGTTGACCGGGTGAACATCAGGACCTCTGGGAATCCTCTCTTTGGATAGCGGATGAAGTAACACAGCTCCTATCCACCAAGAATCTCAAAGAGATTGTAAGTAAAGACCAACTTGTACGCAGCAAGTTGTTAGAAGAGTTGAACTCTCTCTTTCTTTTCAGTGGAGATCTTGGTGCTTCTACAGCTCGCAACCGAAATCTTTTTTTTTACTCAGAATTTTCCGATCACCCGACCCCTTCTCCATAGCAAATGGGGCTATTTATAGAGGTTTTAAGGGGTGAATGTGTCCCCTAAAAAACGCTCCATAATGGAGGTTAACTCCCTCATTACGTGGGCAGTAATTGACCCAGTAATGAGGGCACTTATAACCGAGACGCGGTTTTGACCTTCGCGACTTGTTGCTGAAGAAATATTGAGACGCGAGTTTAGACCCTCGCGTCTTGGTGTTGCAGTGATGCTGAGACGCGGGTTTTGACCATCGCGTCTTGGTATTGCAGTGATGCTGAGACGCGGGTTTTGACCCTCGCGTATTGGTGTTGCAGTGATGGCTATGATTAGCCTTGCACCCGTGGTTTGGATCCTACTTTCTAATGACTTGTCTTCAGAAATTTTTAGACAGCCTACAAGGGTCTTCTCATTATGCATCAAACTGGCTGTGAAAGACGGGGCATACCAGTGCCTCCATGTATTAATCAAACTCATACAAGGTAATTAAGTTATTTATATATCTTTATTATCAACATCACATATATAAGTTCATGATAACACCTTTCATTTTTAATTTCCTAGTTTCAACGAATATCTTTGTTATTGTTCTGGTATTGTCTTGCATTTCAATGGTCTTTTTCATCGCTATTATTATTAGACATTGTTGTATATGCTAGCTCATAGAGATAATAAAACAAAGAAAAGAAAGAACGGAAGAAATATGACTTTAGAAATTATGTTTCCAAAGTTCTTGAAGATTACATTGTTAGTTTTGCACAAGGATTTGAATGATAAGATTTTATATTATATTGGATATTGCATCCATCTAGGTTATAATGGTAAAAGTCTATACTCTTTTCATTTCTAAATATGGTTGGCAGTGGAGGCCAATAACCTTATTACCAACCTCATTGTTAGCTGACTAAGGATTGGCTCAAGTTATGTAGAGAGAGGAGGGGGCAAAAACAGGAGATAGGATTTTTTAACTCTATGACAGGATTTTGGTAGACCGAGCGGTCGACCAAAATGCACAAGGCTTGGATCGATTGACTGCCCAGTTGACTAAAGATGATAGAGAGAAGAGAAACTCAGTTGGTCGGTCGATTGGCAAGTCACCGACAAATCCAGTAAGTCTTGCAATCTTGCAGGACTTTGCGTGGTCGACCGAGCGTTCGATCGCGTACTTAGGTCGGTTAATGTCGATCGACAATCAGATCAGAGGTGATTTTGGACCCGAACTGCTGTGATTTGGAGTTTTTTCTTCTCCCTATAAATAGAGGATATAACCCATTTCGTGAGATAAGAGAGAAAGTGAGTTCTTGAGAGCCAATTATAAATTCTTTTATAATCTTGTATAAATCAAATATAGATCTGTCTTCTACCTAGGAGACGTAGGCAATCTTACCAAACCTTGTAAATCTCAGTCTCCTCTTTTTGTGTGTGTTGTGCATCTGGGGTCGTGTTCTTGGATTAGTTCAACAAGTGGTATGAGAGCTCTGGGCAATGCGTGGGCTTTTCTTGGTTGAGTAATCTTGATTTGGAGCTTGGTTCTTGAAGATCTCAAGCTTTGGAATGGATACAAATCGGATTTTTATTGTGTTGGATCTTTACATTTGGGTGAAGGGATCAATTGAAAACTCTTCTTAGGGTTTTAATTGAAAGTAAAAATCCAATCTTTATCTCGTAGATCATTCCATTATTGTTATACTTGCTTGGTTGATTGAATTTGGGATAGAAGTGGCCGAAGAAACATCAGATAGTACTGGTTCTTTTGTTGTGAAAAACATACAAAACTATCACCACATGAAAATTTATGTGATGAAGTTTGATGGAACAAACAATTTCAGATTGTGGAGGTGTGAGGTGTTGATGACAAGAAAGGCTGGAAGAGATGGAGGAGAAGATTTAGAAGAAAATGAATAAAACTACGTGTGGAGTGATTAGTTCGTGTCTATCACAAAACCTAAAATACGATGTGATGAATGAGACTTCTGTAAAAATAAGATTTGGGAGATCCTTGCGAGCAAATATTGACGAAGACTGTCTAAAATCGCTTGCATTTGAAGATGAGACTTAATCATTTTAGTTGAAGAGGGAGATTTCTATTAGTGATCATATAAACACTTATCTGAAGCTTCTCCTAGACTTAGCGAATGTGGATGTGATGAATAGGAGGAAGATAAAGCCTTGATATTGTTTTGAGCTCTATACCCGATTAAGGATATGAGACATTTGTCCTCACCCTGATAAATGGAAGAACATCACTGAAATATTCTGAGGTCACTGCAGCCCTTGTAAATCTCGAGTTGAGATGGAAGAAGAAGGAGTCCATAGGTGGTACATCGGCAGAGGCATTGACCGAGAGAAGAAAGAGTTCAAACTAAAGAGGAGGAAATCGTGGTATTTCGAAATCAAAATCACGATATGGCAACTGTAGTTTGACTCTGAGCAATATGCCTTTTGTAAACAAACTGATCATTAGAAGAAGGATTGATCTCAAGAAGAAGAACAAGCTGAAGGAGAAGTCAGGGAACCATCAGAGGTGAATGCCGCCAAGTCAGATGGGAGTGAATCTGATTCTTTAGCTTTCTCACTTTCTATCACACCATCGATATGTTACTTGGATGCTTCGGAGTGGCTATTAGACACGGGGGCTACCTATCACATATATCCCAGGAGAGAATGGTTCTCTAGTTTAGCGAAATTGAACAGTGACATAGTAATCATGAGAAATGACGCCATATGTTAGATGATTAAGTTAGGTACCGTTCGAATCAAGATGTTCGATAGTGTGGTTAGGGATTTGACGGATGTGAGATATATTCCACAGATAAGAAAAACATCATCTCAGTTGCAGTTATGGGGTCGAAAGGGCTCAAGGTGACATTGGAGAATGAAATTCTCAAGATCAAAAAGGGGTCTTTGGTTGTGATGAAGGGGATCAAAGACAGGAACTTATATTACTTGAAGGGTAGTATAGTCACAGGTTCTTTGACAGCTTCAGTGGTTTCAGACGTAGATGCTACTCAGTTATGGCATATGAGACTTGGTCACGCAGGTGAGAAGCCTATGCAAGTCTTGATAAAGTAAGGCTTACTGAAGGGTGCAAAGACTCGCGAATTAGAATTCTGTGAGCATTGCGTATTAGGCAAGAAGACCAAGATGAAGTTTGGCACCGTCATTCACCAAACGAGGGAAATTCTCGATTATGTGCATATAGATTATTGGGGTCCCTCTAAAAATACATCTCTTAGAGGGAAACACTATTTTATCTCCTTGTGGATGATTACTCTAGGCAGAAAGTGAAGTTATAGATATCTTATGGAGTGGAGAAGGAGAATAGTGTTGCAAACTAGCAGGAATATAAAGATACTCAGGTTCGATAATGGAGGAGAGTATAAAAGTGATCTGTTTCTGCAGTTGTGACATGATGAAGGCATTGCGAGACACTTACAGTTAGAAAAACTCCCTAACAAAATAGGAAAACATGAAAACATCTCACATAGGAGGGGCTCCCTCCTATGTCGCTGATGTAGCAAAATCTCAGCCCCAGAGAGTAATAATAAGTTAGAGGTAGGCTTAATTTTGCAAACCCCTTACTTTTTAAAAGGTCATCTCCTTTGGACTCTTTTCCCGATCTTATCCCTCTCTCTATTCTCTCTCGCTCTCGAACTCGATCCCAAACCCATCCGCCGCCTTTGCCCCAACCTCTCTCTCTCTCTCTCTCTCTCTCTCTCTTTTCAACCCGAACTCATCTGCCATTATCACCCCCTCTCCCCTCCCCCTCCCCCTCCTCCATTCCACTATGCTGGAAGACCAGCCGCCGCTGTCCGTCAACCAATCAACAGGCAACAACGACCTCTCTTTTCTCCCTGCCCTCTCTTTACCCTCGCTCTCTGTCAACATGAGCAACAACCCACTTCGTCAAAAGACCAGCCGCCACCGTCAGTTCACCAATCGGCAGGCAGTAGTAGCCTATCTATCTCCTTGCCCTCTCTTTACCTGCTCGCTCTCTGTCAATACAATCAATGACCCACTTCGCTGAAAGACCAGCCGCAGCCGTCAATTCACCAATCGATAGGTGACAATGACCTCTCTTTATCTCTATGCCCTCTCTATGCCCGCTCGGTCTTTATCAATACGATCAAGGACCCACCACCAGATGAGCGACCCACTATCGCCTCCCCCGTCTTTGCCCTCAGTAGCAGACTTTAACGCTGCCATCACCAACTACAATGACAAAAGGAGCAATCTTGGTTTGTAATGGATCTAAAGAAATTCACAAGTGATTCATTCTTTTTTGTTTGGTAAATTTCCTACTCAAACTTGATTAATTAATTAATTGTGAATTTTCCAACAGTGGATTCACCACTAGCACCAGTAGAGGCCATAGCAACCAGCAGAGGTAATATGGTCCCTATTCCCTCACTTCCTACTCTAGCAGAAACAAGAAGACTGTAGTATGGCTTGGAACTTCCACCTCCTTCACATTCAAGCTGCCGCTTCCTCTCCTCCAGTAGCAACTGCAAGTAACAATGGCAATAACTAGCATCAACAATCAACAAGAGTCCGCCAACAAGGTAATATAAAAAAAAGTCTTGATGGTAATTAAGATAGAAATTTTGATAGATGAATGTATAAGTACATGAACTTCAGAAATACTAATTTTAATCTTTTTCACCTTGACAACTATTAGTGTGTAATGACATTAAATTGGTTTGAAATTATATGATTTTAATCAAATAGGAGGAGATACAAATTTCATCATGCTTGTAATTTTAGTGAATATGCCACACATATACCAATAATTTGGAATGTGTTGGTAAAAAAAGAATGAAACATTTAGACAATAACTTGGTCAAATATTGATGTTGTAATCTCAGTCGACTTTGTGTTCATCTATGAAGATTGTATTTGGAATTAAGAATCATTTCATGTTCACTTGCATATGAACATATTTCAAAAATTAGAATGTTGCAATGCATATGGAAACTGCATGTGAATATTGATCTCTATGTTGGTATTATTATGGCTTCTTTTAAACTCCCCAGGAATGTATAGTGATGGAGGATGTTGAAATGAATGGCCTTCTACATAGTAGTTCAAGGGGAGAAGAGACACAAAATTCAATCAATGTGGATGTTATAAGTCAAAATCCGAGCAAATCTTTTACTTATATATTGGTTTGGAGCTTCCTATACATATTGAGACATATAACTGCCAATTTCATTGTGGCTTTGAAATTCGTAAAGAATCTATTAATAATTCAAGAATTGCTCCAAATAGAGTTATTTCTTAGACTTTTGCGTGTAACAAGCAGGAAAGAAAAGGGCGACGGATAAAAGCGGATTGAGAAAAGTTACCAATCAGAACCTAACAAGAGAGTAAGTTGTGAAGTCAAATTAAAAATCAAGTTGACTTACTTCGGACACATAAGTGGTTACTAAGTTTGTGGAGCACAAAAATCATCACATCACAAGCCCTAATAAAGTGTTTCATTATTATTCTCACAAGCAGCAACTTCGCACAAATGTTGGAAGAAGCTACATCTAAAAATTAAGTCAATGATGATTTGCTCTTAATATTTTTCGGGTGCTAAATATTACATATGGGAGTCAAGATAAATCACTCCACAACAATACAGTGATTATATAAGAACGATAAGGTAGAAGAACATCGGCAAGGAGTACATCTCTGCCATTAGGATGTTTCAAGACCAGAAAGTGACAGATCCATATTTCTACTTTATTATGGAGGACGATCATTTAGGCATGATGAGGAGAATGTTCTAGGCTATTGTGAAACGGTATATGCAAGTGAATCAGAAATCAGTGATATGATAAATTTTGTTACGTTTCACCAACTATTACGATCTTGGGTAGGAAAATAATTAAAACAAAGAATGCAAAATGATGGATTTAACAAAATGTGGAAATGCAAGTGTACCGTTCGCAATTTGAATAAACTAAAGTAGCTACCGGTTATGAAGGCAAACTTGTACTCTCATATATATATATATTATATATATATATATATATATATATATATATATATATATATATATATATATATATATGATCAGCAAATACAGGGCAAGAAAAATATCACAGTCTCACGATATAGTAGCAGCTGTTTAAATCGATAAAATAATAAAGGATAATTATCAACCCACAAATAAAGAAATCGTGTTAAAGAAAATTACCTAATGAGAATCATAGAGATATCAATAATCTGTAGAGAATGTCGATGTGTAGAGCTCATCGTCATGATCGTAATGATACCAAGATTGCTTGAATCGGAGCCCGGATGCGAAAGTTACGGCCTCTTCCTCTTTCTGTTGGATGCGGGCGCAGATTGGGTTGCTGGAAATTAAACCCGTTTGAACACTCTTCTCCTCCAACTCAGTTAATAGGTTCTTCTCCTCCTTCTTGCAGGTGATGAACTAGAGGGAGGCGACAGACTTGAATCTAATTAGCTTTTAGTTGCTTGGCTTGATCTTGCTTACAGTACTTGTATAAGAGGTTGCACAAGTTCCTTTGTAGGCTGATTTGGCTTGTATTATGCATGTGTGAAAGAAAAGGAGGAAGGAGAGAGACTGTTTGGTTCTTGTTGATGCTGGTTGCGCAAGGGGAGAGATTAATTAGAGGGAAAGAGAGACAAGGACACTAATGGGGAGAAGGATGGAGGGAGAGAGAGAGAGAGAGAGGGATTGCAGCGACTGTAGAGAGAGAAGATTTAAATTAAGGTTTTAATTAAGAGGAGATTAGGAAGTAATCTTAAACAATATGAGAGAAGTTAAATCTCACACAATAAAATTTATCAAAATTCTTCCTTGCCCATTGTTGCCATAATAGGGCCTTTATATAGGCTTTTACAAAAGTGAGTCCAACTCAAACTCATACTCCTAATCTAAATAGAATTACAATCTCAAAATTTAGAAACTCAAAATACCAAAATAAAGAACTAAAAAGTAAAATAAAGAAAGAGAAAAAATTTCAAATCTTACTACGACTTCAACTTGGACTGGGACTTCTTGGATTCATCTCTTCGGCTCTTTATCTTGAATAGATATCTGCATCATTCTCTCTGGGTGAGAGAAAACTCGACTCCGTCGAGTTTAGATGAATTAGGTCTCCCATGCTGTACTGGATCATTTCGTTGCAAATCACCTCAATTTAGCTGTGAATCAACAGTCGGTGCTTTTCTTTTACAGCAGTTTAAATACTTGTAAGTTCCACCAGTTTTGATGGTGATAGTCTCATCCTCTAAAACTTTATCAACTGCCTCTGCTGTAATAGGATGAGTATTTGAGATGGGGTAAATGGGGGTCTCTCAAAGAATAGCTTATGGGAAGGCTTAGCAATCAAGGGGCTACAATCAAAACCCTTGTAATCCACTAGATCATTAACATTGAAAGTATAACTAATGTCATAATCTCTAAGAAGGTCTATAATATAAGTAATACAATTCAGTTTATTCAAGATCTGGAAAGGCCCAGCACCGCGAACATGCAACATTTTAACAGTTCTCGAACGAAACTGTTACGGATAAATTCGAACCATTACATAGTCGCCTACATTAAGAGTTTTAATATTTTTCTACTGTCAGCTCGTAGAGTAGGCTTCACATTACTCTATTTATTTTCATCACTGATCTCTTTATATAGTTTGTGCATGTGTTTATGTGATGCAAATGCAGTGCATACTCAAATGCTTTTATAATGAGATGGTGTTGGTAGTGAGGGAGGAAGTGATTTGCGGACATAGTATGCATGACTAGTGGGAAGTAGAGAAGGAATAGTAGCAATGAAAGGTGGAGAGAGTGGAGCCGGCAGCAAGCGAAAGTGGACATTTCTTACGGCTGTCCAATTTTGAGTCTCAAGGGTAGTAGCTTAATTTGCTTACCCTCGTGCTCAAATAGACACATGTTGGATCGACCATAAATGGTAACATTTTTGTCAAACAATCATGCTCTACCTAGTATAACTTGACTCACACTCATGGTGATCACATCACACCAAATCTTGTCTTTATAATGATTGAAACTAACTAGAACAAGACATCGTTGTTTGACCTCAAGTGCTGTGAAGTCAATCCAAGACACTTTGAATGGGTGGAGATGGGGTATAATCTCTAATCTAAGATTTTCACACAGTGAGATAATATTGCATTGATACAACTTTCATTGTTCACAATCACCTTATAACTCTTGTCTTCAATCTTGGTGAACATGTGAAAGGTTGCAGTTCTTCTCCAATCATCCTTTGGTAGAGAGGGAACATACTTGATGATAGATAAATGGGTAAATGACGTTGGCCTAATGCAGTTGAGACCAATATCATCGCTTGATGACACATCATCAGTGTCAACTTCTGGGTGATAGTATACTCATCAGAATCTGACTCAGTGGCTTCGGTGGGTGTTCCATCTATTATGATGATCTTGACAAAACTAGGGCAACTGGCGGCTAAATATCTATAACCTTGACATTTGTAGCACTTGACTGTGAAACTAACTCTGAGGAATCAGGGCTCTTGTTTTTGTTGTCCCGTTCAAGACTCTTACCCTTGATGTCATCCCTAGGTGAAGGGTTTGGGTACCAACCTATGAGGTTGGGAAAATGGAGAAGGTCTAGCACTGCAGTCTTATAATCGTAACTTTTTAAAGCGTGACTGATCTTAGCGAAATCTAAATCTTGAACTAAGGCATACACTGTCTCTAACTTGTTCACTCCTCTAACTAACAGTTCAGTTAGGTCATCTTTAAGGCCAGCTCTGAATCTAGAAAGAATTTGAGCTTCACCTTCCTTATAGAGGGTACTGCATTTGATGAGGAATTCATCAAGTTTCTCGATATACTCTTTTGCAGATTTGTTACCCTGAGTATGCTGGTGCTAATTGTTCATGAGACGAGCACTAAACGATGGTGACACATACTTTGTTTCTAACTCTTCTTTTATCCTATCCCATGTGTCAATCGGTGGTCGACCTCGGGCTGCACGTCTATTTTCTAAGTTGGTCTAATACTAACTAGTTTGGCCAAACAGTTTCATTGTAGCGTATTTAACTTTTCTAGACTTAATAAGTTCATACCATGTGAAGTATTTATCTAGTTGGAGTGTCCAGTCTATGAAAAGTTGTGGGTCGTGACGTCCCTCAAAGTTGGGAACATCGATCTTGATGCTTTTTAGATATTGAGCATCGGGATTGGATGTGTTCTCAGTATTGTTACATCGGTTATTTTTTAGTGGTGTTTGATCACGTGTGGACTCCGCTTTGGTCAATATTTTATCGAGAGTTTTAAGGATATTTAACTTGGCATTTATCTCGGTAAACATTGCGGCAATCTGTTGGAGATCCATTGGGTGGTGTAAGATTTGCTAGACTCTTTCAACAAATATGAGTGACCACTACGGGTGGGAATGCACTATGCAAAGCTTAAATAAGGATAAAGAGATGCAAATATAGACTAGATGAAATTTTTTTATTTTTTTAATGTAAAGAAAGCGGTAAAATTTCTAGAAGTGCTGCAAATCATACCCTAACCATATTTTGATACCAAAATGATGTGAAACGGTGTATGCGAGTGAATCAGAAATCAGTGATATGATAAATTTTGCTATGTTTAACCAACTATTATGATTTTGGGTAGTGATTGAGACGAAACTTGCACATAGAAAATATAGAATTTCAGAACTTAAGAATAGAATGTGTGCAAGTTCTCAATACTACTGCGATAGCAAGTGGCTATGTGGGTCGTGATCCTCAAAGAGGGACCAGCGATGGAAGCTTTTTCAAGTTCTCTTTTAAGTTACAAAAAATAGTTAAAGTTCTTTTAGTTCTTGAAAAGAAAAAAAATAAGTTATGTTGAATTGTGGAAGTGATAGTTAGAAGAAGATGGTGATTTTATACAAAGAAAGTGAAAAATAGTAGAGATTTGATGATAGAGGTGATCTAAACTAAAGATTAAAATAAAAGAAAAAAAACTAAAAGAACTTACCTACCTTTGTCGGTTGATGACTTACCTGAAATTCTTGCATGTTTACCTTGATCTGGAGGCGATCAGCGCATAACTCATAAGATTAACTCAGTCCCAATTCATATTACATCATCCAGGCTTCTTCGAGCAAGTATGAAATGATATAAACATAAGGAAGAATCCATCATCATGAGCTATCGATGGTACTCATTAAGGCAAGGCAATACCGATGCTATTTGACTCACTTGGACTATCATCAAAACCAAAAGAGGAAGAGTAGAAAAAAAAAAGAAGAAAACGAGAACAAAGAAGAATATTAAAAAAATTACTTTTTTATTGCTTGCAGAAATGATAAAAGAAAGGAGGAGGTAACACTGGTGTCACTCTCAACATAAATCTCTCTCTTATTTACATGAATCTTAGTCTAATCTATGCTTATAAAGAAATAAAAATTACATAAAATGAAAATAAAAATCTACATTAAAAGAATGAAAAACTAGCCTAAGAATCTTTCTCTACTTGATCGTTCCCTGTATACTGAGAAATCCCAGTATTTATAGGCAAACCAAATGGGAGAGAGCGTACGAAGATAGGGGAGCAAAATGCTCCCCCAACAGCTTTAACAAAGCTTGCCGCGGATCCGCGGCCAGGATCTGGCCAAATGGCCAGATCTAGGGTCCGTGGTTCATTGATGCTTCGATACTTTCTTTTATCCAATTGGATTTCAATATATTCTCTGGATTCGGAGATATCTCTGTTTATCCTCAAGCTAACCGAATAAATCCAAATAAATCTCATTTTAACTGGTTTCTATTTGGTATTATCTGCTCCGATTTGCTCTGATCACCTTAAATCTTCTGTCCCAATCTTTGATCTTGAATTAAGCTTACTTAAATCTGAATTTAAGTGGGCTTTTGGGCTCGTTTTCTCTTCTTTCCCTTGGTAAAGGCCTGGACAATTTAAATGGTAAAAAACAATTAATTAGCAGAGTTTATTTAAAACAAAATACAAGAATGTGACAATGTATATGCAATATTAGTGACCAATCACAACCCCACATCTATCTTTTACTCGTCCTCGAGAAAAACATCATAACTAAACCTAAGAAATTATGAGACCACTTTTGCAGGTCACGCAGTTGCACTGAGCTTGTACAACAAGTCGTTAAACTTCTAGGTTTCTCCTAGAGGATGAGTTTTGTCTCCTGAGAGTTTTCAGTAGATTACACTCACAAAATCCATAGAGAAAGAGAAATAAAGTATTAGTATTTTAAAAACACATTTTGAAAGAGAAGAATATTTGAAGTATTATTGTAAGAATTAAGTAATCTATAAGTTATAGGAAAATCTAACTTTTCATTCTCAAACTTAGTTTTTATTCAAAAACTTATTATCAATCAAAGCAAGGAGTTAAACTGTAGCTCTCATCTAGTCTATTATTTTACCCTAAGTTATATGTGTAACACCCCGGATTATTAAACCTTAATTTAATAATATAAATCTTGAGTTATTAAGTTAATTGCGTGTGTAATGAATTTTAATAATTGTGGAGATGTTAAGTGGTATGTACGAATATACCTACAATATGGTTATTATGTAACTAGTATTTCAATGTGTAGATATACTAGTATTATGCTTGAAATACATGTATTTACCAAGAGAGAAAGAAACAACCATGAAAAAGTTTTCTATGATTTTTAGTGGAGGGAGTAGGTATGCTTGAGAGGGGAGATCAAGGGCCTAAATCTTCTTATTTTGGGGAATTGGACACATGAATGAAAGAGGATGACAAACTTGTAAAATTTGGGGGTATGAATCTTAAAAGAGACCATAGAGAATTCATCTCTTCATCCTCTTCCTAGAGAGGATTCCTACATGGCAAAAACCTGGAAACCCAAAGATCTAACCTCATCTCTATTCCTCACTCTCTCTATTTCTCTCCCCTTCTTTTCCTCTCTTCTCCTTCTCTCTCTCACCCCTAAGGGCCCAGATCCGCGCGCGCCGGCCTGCAGCGGCCGGCCAGGGCGAACGGCCGGAGATCGGAGTGAGAAGGTGAGTGGGTTTCTTCTTTCTTTTTCTCATTTCTTAAGTATCCATCTCTTGTGATTCATAGATCTTGATCTCTTGATTTTGAATGGACTTTCCCTTGATCTATTCATCCAAATTTTCTTTGAAGTTTCATGACCTATTAAAGTATGTGGTGGTCTAATTTTGATCTTGAGAGTAATGAGTTAATCCAATTGCATATAATTGATGGATATAAATGTTGTATAATAGGGCATATCATGTGGTAAGGGAGATCTCTTCTCTTTTGACCTAAATTCACTTTTTAAATTTTTAATTTCAACAAATTCTCATATTGGGTGAAGATTCTATGATTTATTCTTCAAGCATACCTAGATCTGAATTTATTGGTGTTGGTTTCTTGAATAGATGAATGGGTTTTCATCCATTGAACTCAAGTTCTTTCTCATCTTGATGTTTCATGGGTTCATTTTTTGTGGGCTTAGATCGAATGGGTGATAAAATTTCCATCTTGCTTCTTGGATTGCATAATAGAAATCGATAGATGGGTATGTTGGTGGTTTACTTAGAGATGTCTTCATGTAAAGCTCTAGTATGGTATAAACCACTTGCTATTATGGTCCCTTATATACAATTGACTACAAATCATATGAACTACATAACGCTGGGTATGAGCTCAATCTACAAAAATTAGTTTAAAGGAATTAAAATCACTATTTTTATTATAACAAGACAATGGGGTGGGTGTTTTCATGAAAATCTCTAAATTCATCGGAGGTAGTTGAAAAAGACTGATTCTTGATGATATAGAAAAGGCCCCCACGAACCTTTCACGTGTAGGACTTGACTTCAAATTCATTAATTTATAAAGTTAAAGTTTGTCCCTGGATATCTAAAAGAGAAATTTTGAGAACACGAAAGCCTCTCAATTAAACCTAAGCTCTCCCTTCATTAAAATTTTGTATACAAAGTAGATGAGATTGTACCCTGAATGTCTATACCTACAATGCCTTGATTAATGCTCTAAGAAAGTCTAAGAGGTAGAAAAGATGATAAAATCTCATGATCTTATAATGAAAGATTAATTAAGTTATATCTGAAAGTTTGCAATTTGCAAAATATAAGTCATGGAGGCCTTAAAGGATATCTTGGCCCTTAAGGGAAGAGATAGTAGATTGGAACTCTCCCATTACTCGTTTTGACTATTCATTATTAATTTAACAACCTTTTCTAATTTTTTCCCAAGCTACCAAATTTCTGGGGAACTCTATTAAGTAACAAGAGCAATCATAAATACATTAAGAATGGGTTTAATACATAACTCAAGTGTAGTCTAATTTCTTTTTACTTGCTTTGACACCTATTTGACAAGGTAACTATTTGGGTATGCCATATCAGTCCGTAAATTCACATCATCCTCCAATTCTCTTGATCATCTGTACTTGAACTCCTTCTAGGCCTTTGGACTATATTGCAGTAGTGTTATATACATCATGTGTATTAGGAAGCGAAATACTCAAGTGACTCCTACTTCATCACTATTTTACCTCCTAAATCGAGATTGTGTATTTAAAGTCACGAATAGTACACCTTAAAATGTTAGTATGGTATGTGAAACTTGAAAAAGTGAAACTCTGACTGTAGGAAAACTTTTATAGCGAAATGATTCAATGGCTATTCAAAGAGTAGGGAAGACCTGAATTGTACATAGAGTAGTTGAGAAATTATCGAAGACTGTTAGATCAGGTTATGGGCAAGTAACCCATGTTTATCGTTCTTAAGGATCTTTTACGCATTAATTAATAAATTCTAGTAAGTTTTGGCTATGTTCTTTCTTACTGTCGCCATTCGTTTTATCACAAATAATTACATTGCGAGTTGATGAAGTCTTTCTAATATTTTCTATCTTGATTCCGTATACTGCATTAGACTGAGTTATCCATGTCACAAAGCAATGATATGATTTTTCACAAGTAGTATGAAAAGATTTTGTGATGGTTCATTTAAATGAATAATCAAGTTAGCTTATGAACAATTGAAGGCCGTAAGATACAAATTTGGGTTTAGAAGTCAAGTATTCATTTGTGACTATGAATACAACGATTAGGAATTAAGAAAGATGAGGCAAGACTACATACGATAGCAAGATGCATATAACTTAACCTTGTATATGTTAACTTAATTAAGTACCCTCGTACTCTAACTTTAAAATCTAAGCCCCTTCTCAATTTTGCATGTGAAAAGGGATCAGTTAATTAGTGCAAGAATAAGAAGTAGATATGATGGCACAATTTGTGAAAACTATACTAGTGTACAAGTAAAAATTTAAACTTCCAAATGTACTAATTGGATGTGACTATGGTCAAGTGAATAAGCCTGAAGCTCTTAATTTAACCAAGTCATATGAAATTAGAATGACTAATGGGATTGTATATGGATGATTGTCACAAATAACAACCAATATATAATTACTCGAACCTAATATGTGGGCTGGTGATAATAATACTTAACCACTTTAAAGTAGAATGGAAGAACCAATAAACTCTTGATAAACTCGAAAACCGATATGAAATTTGATGATCATTTACACTTGCATACTGAACTTAAATAATTAAGTATTATACCTTGAGACTGCGCGTAAAAATTTTGATAAATGAAATGAGAATGTTGTTTGAGTATAACTATTGATCAATCATCTATACTGAATAATTAGAGTAAGTCGAAAACCTGGTTGGTGGACTAATCAACAGTATCAGTTAAACAATAAGATGTATGAAGGGTGGAGTACAACTAACTACAAGACTTGGACAAATTAGGAATTTATATATTAAAAGTGTAATCAATGGTTAGATGAAATATTGAACGATTGACATTGATAATATTTGTGTGTAAAATGATTGTTGGATATGAATGATACTGAAGTATGAATGTGATTAAGTGTAACATGAGGTATACAGTTATACATGCTCATATGCATACACCTCTATTTGGATACGCAGTTACTGATAATATGAATGAGAACTCAATCCATATGAATGAGATACGAAGATTACTTTAGTGTTGACTTACAACTCATGTGTTAATGTATAACCAGTAAATCCTATACATCTTATTAATAATAGAATTACTAAATAAGAAGATGAACTGTAACTTACATTCGCATACGCACATTCAGTGAACCACATACATTCTTTAGTGATAGAAGTGATAAGCTGAGAATAAAACTATAATAAATGGTCAAATTGTTGTAATATAATGAAGTGATTGTTATCTGAGTGCATGTATACACCTGCAGTGAACCATATGAAGTTCTTCGGTAATAGATCTGATGAGCTGCAAAGCAAACTATAGTGTTTAATTGATATTCATATTGTTACTATACTGGTTGTTATCTACGTGTAAATATAAGCATGTCTTTCGCTTTCTTGCTCATTGGAGAAAGGAGTCGGGCGGGAGCCGGTGGGAGAGGGAAGACGGTATTATTGCATAATATACGTACATATACATAGGAGAAAGGGGCCGGGCGGGAGCCAGTAGGAGGGAGAAGACGGTATTATTGTTATATGATGTTTATACACACACACGTATATATATATAGGAGGAAGGGGCCGGGCGGGAGCCGGTAGGAGGGGGAAGACGGTGTCATTATATTATATATCTTAATATAAGGAGAAAGGGGCCGGGCGGGAGCCGGCAGGACGAGAAAGACGGAGATTTATCACACTTCATATGTGAATGCATATGCATATGAATAACATATAATACGCCTCTAATTAATATGACATGTGAGTGTTGTGAAGTGTAATGTGATACTGCTATATGTGAAGTGTGATAAGATTACAAGATATAAAAGTATATTTTGTGATGCATGTGTTATCTGAACGCATACACTATATATAAGATGGTGGGTGTGTGATTGGCGCGCCCGTGCATGATATATGAAATACGTATGTGACGCATACTATGAATACATAAGAAGAGTTTGATAATAAACTATAATTGCTGAGCTAATATTTTACTGAACTTATAGACCCTATAACATGTGGCATAGAATACGAGAAATATCATAAGAAATCAATGATTAAAGAGTCAGACCGTCCCTGAAGACTATGGAGCCCAATTGTTTCATCATATGTTATTGAGTTTCTGTTTTTCTTATTCATCCAAATCTGCTCTATTATTCGAAAAATCATGCTTTATTGATTATATTCACCATCATCTGATTTTCTTCTATCTTTCCTCACTGAACTGTTGAGCTCATCCCCCACAGATTATTATGTTTTCAGGTCATGGTGAGGCGAAGACCCAATTTAAGATTTCAAGCGCCTTATTGAAAATCTTGTTACATAGAGAAGTTTTAGAGTTGTAATTTGTGTGATTGTGAAGTTTCATGTTGTATATGTTTATAATCTAATTATTATAACATAAGTTAGATGGCCTTGATCTTGATGAGTTAGATTTATATAATAAATTGGTGTTATGTTCTGAATACCGAGAGGAGTATTCTCAAGCATATGTTCTTTTGTTTCCGTATAAGTAGGCGATGTCAAGCTGAAATTGTTAGAAGGAGTATAAGTAGGTCGTTGTGAGCCGAAATATTATTATGATTGCATGGGCGATTGTTGACTTTGATCTACATGTTTGGAGTAAGAATAAGTAGGCTGATGTTGGCCGAAATTATTGTGCATTGAAATGTATACTTAGACATATTAGTATTTACAAAGGAGGTGTTGCAGAAATTTTCAAGAATATTGAGATGAGTATGATAATCTGTTGATCAATATAGATGTTTATGTAAATTGAGATCATTAGAATCAATATGCACCTTTATGACCATGAAATTTTGACTCGGGGCTCTTTAACTCTAACTCTTATGCTTTATTTTCTTCTGTCTCTTTTTTTAATATTTTTTGGTGATATTATTCCTTATTTCTAGTAGGCTTTCTAATCTGCTCATGTAACGAGCCTTTTGTCGGTGACTCCTAAACCGAACGGTCTTAGGGCACCGGGTGAAAAAACACCTAAGCACTTAAGGACTCGAGCAAAAAAGACCAAAAATTATGGATTTTATTATATGAATCGCTTTTAGGCGTGAATACTTATGCTTTATGAGGCACAAATACCCAGCTTAATCAGAGGAGTTTAGATATATTATACATTTATATATATTTTTATTTTTTATTTTTAAAAATAAGATATAAGAATCTTTGTTTTTGAACTCTGAGTGTGTAAGTGTATAAAGCATGCATAATTCATCAAGGTAAAAATCAAAACTAAATCATTTTTTTTCAAATTTTCTTCTTCACCCAAGAAAGCAAATAAATAATCTTATTTTGATCAAGTATAAGAAATCCTAATTATGATTCTTTTATTCCTTAAAATTAACTTAATTTCTTATTAAAAAATAGGTCAAAATATTGTTTCTATTTTCAAAAAGTTTTTAAAAACAAAAAAAATGTTAAATTTTTTAATAATAAAAGGAAAACCTAAGTTATTTATTAATAATAAAAGAAAACCTAAGTTGTGTTAGAACCCTCCCCCACATCTATTTATCATGCATTGTCCTCAATTTATGAATTAATGCATAAATGCATAGAAAAGAAGAAAGGGAAGGAAAATTATTACTTTAATGTGGCGGTTCCGGTGGTGGTCGAATTGGGCCAACGTTTCTGCCCAATCAAGATAATGTGATGGTTTACGGAACTCACTTTTATTGACCTCTTTTCTATTTACATATTTACAGTCCCCAATATGAATAGGATCATAAAAGATACTATCATGAAACTTATTCCCTTCATATGACCAGTCTTGAAAAATCATCACGGAGTTATTGTGCTCAATACCTTGGTCAACAATAGAATGTGATTTTTTAAAATGGATGATTTGGGCTCTGAGATGAAAAGTTTGGGAGCCAATACTAACTCGGAAAATTAACTTCGGGTTCGAGAGTCGATATTGGTTCAATAATAAGGTCCAAATCAAAGAACTGAGATTCACATTCTCTTCCCAACAATGGAATGTGACTATCCAAAATTGGTGATTCAATTTCTAGATCTATGGGTACGGGAATAAATGTTGACTCTGAAAATTAGTCTAAATTGGGTAATGATACCAGAGTCAACATAGATTCAAAATGGAAACTGAATTATAAGGTTGGGGATCGGGGTCACATTCACATTCAAATTCAATCTCATTGAATGGAAACTTGCCAATTTGTCTAAGATTTGGAATTGATCAAGTTTAAGCTTGTGTGATGAGATTGAATTTTGGTCAAAGTCTTCAAAATTCCAAGATTCATTGTTTTCATCAATATGGTTAGAAGTATCGGGAATAGTTAAAGATTGGGTAGGGAGAGTTTTCTTATTCCTACGCATATTTTTCAATCGACTAAGTCTTACTTCTATCATATTTAAAGGATCGTTTTGGAATGGAGTTATGGATTCCATACTTTTTTTAAGTCGGTATGTTCTTCTTGAAAAATAGAGTAAGGATCTTTGATTTGAAAATTATGACGGGATTTGTCTTCTAGAATTTGAATTCATCGCTCAAGCTCTTCTAAGACTTCCATCCTCTTTCCCAGTCAATTGATTCTTTTAATGGTTACTCAGGAGAAGGAGTATATGAAACTAGATGTTGGTAAGGTGGTTGACAATATGACTTGGGGGAGTTGTATCCCCATTGACTCTGTGAAGAGTAGTAATGATTATTTCAGTCTTGTTCATAGTATTGAGACTGGGGCATGTATTGATTCGGATAAGACCAATTCGGCACACTAGGTTGGTTAAAGTTATGATATGCCTGATTGGTAATATCTGAAAAAGAGGTTGGGGTGTAATATGGATTATCATTAAATTGAAAAAAATATTGTTATAAGCCATATCACACAAGAAATGTCAAAAACAAACAAAGAAAAATAAACAAATAAACAAATAAAAAGAAAAAATCTAACCTAAGTTAGGGTAGACCTTAGACCTAGACGACTCCTAACTGGTTAGACTATCGACGGGGGGTATATTACAGAATCTGACTACAAGTTAATGGGCTAAGTAGGGGCAAGATCAGTGGGAGATATCCATACTAAGCAACGGGCCTAATTATGCCAAACCACCAATCTTCA
The DNA here is from genome assembly GCA_038442645.1 of Agave tequilana. Classification (NCBI taxonomy): domain Eukaryota; kingdom Viridiplantae; phylum Streptophyta; class Magnoliopsida; order Asparagales; family Asparagaceae; genus Agave; species Agave tequilana. The sequence continues at coordinate 51,900 of JAVJIF010002044.1, read as the reverse complement.
GGGTTTCACCCCTCAATCCCTAACCTTAAACACCGATTTGGCAAGAGTCAAATTCTAATCAACTTTTCTCTTAGGTCAGTCTCTTATATGAGTCCGAGATGTCCCTAGGACTAACGTCTACTTAGTTTCATTTAGGTTTGAGTTAGTGAGTGAGGAGATTATTTGTGGGCTAAGGAAGGGTAATGACTTCCCCACCTTATCTTGTTTATAGGACAAACTCTTAAATCAATTTAGTGCAACGTGTATATGTATATGAAAAGCAACACTTAAGTAATGTAAACAATTCAAAAGTGTTCCTATACTACATGCTATGTACACATATCTTTGCTCTAGCACTCTTTAACAGTAATGTAAAAGATAATGAATTAGACATGTTCTTAAATGCAAGCCTAAACCATTTTTAACATTTACAAATAATTACTTTACTGTTGAATTAAATACAGTGTGCAAAATTAATAAGGAAATCTAATACATGCAGAAGCTATATTTTGCAGTGTGAAAGCACATGCAAAAAGATCAAAATTTGATTGGGGGAAAACCACGCAAAAAAAAGTGTATGTTTTGAAGTTAAGATTTAAAGTGTGTGTGCTTTGGCTTCCTCGATACTTCCGTTATAGCATAGAGGCTAAAACGAGTCGAATCCATAAGGACGGGAGGCGATAAAAGCTTTACCGGTTGATTCACATGTTTGTTAAAAAGTTCTTCAAAGTTTTAAAGAATGAAAAAGAAAAGAAAGTAAAGAATGAAAAGAGAGGTATGGTGAAACACGAAGAAGTGGGAAACATAGAAAAGTGGTTTTTGTGGTTTTTGGAATGTTTCTAAAATAAAGTGAAAAAGAAAGAAACTCACAGCTACTAACTACTAATGACTCCACCAACATGCTAACCTCTTAGTGATAGTTGCCTCACATGTATCATTGGCCATCACTAATCCTTAGTTCAAGAGCGTTACAAAGCATGCCTCATATGTTAACTTTCACATCCAAATTCAACCAACAAGTGCAAGCTACACTTAAATCATCAAAACCCAATAGAGCAAATATGAAATAAAGTAATGTTAGCTTGTTAGAGATTTAGATGTTGTTAGAATCAATCATCATGAGCCATCAATGGCTCTTGCAAGTGCAAGGCCAAGTAGAGGCTATTAGATTCATGTGGATTATCAAATAACAAGTTAGACTAGCTAGTGGTTAGTAGTTAGTTACCATGAGAGAAAAGATTAGCTACACATGTAAAAGGAGTTAGATAGAAAACAAAGAGAGGTAAAGTGAGCACCTTTCATACCTTGTCACCTTTCTATTATAAGCACTCTTGCATTCCACTCATATATAACTCTCTCCCCTAATACAAGATTTAAAAGAAATGAAAAATACAAAGAGGAAGAAGAAGAAAAACTAAACTACACTACCCTAAACTACAAAATGAAAAATAAGAACTACCCTAAACCTTGCATATCTCCCAACTCCAAAACACAGAGGGGTATATATGGCATCAGGGAAAGGGGGCCAGCTGGCAACAGCTGGCCAGAAGCCCGGGCCTAGTCGCGGCCGTACGGCCGCGGCTAGCCTCCCTAGGCCGCGAAAACGCGGCCTCCCTAGGGAAGCGCGCACGGTGCTTTGAGTCGCGCGCTGTCCTGTCTGTTCCCTGTTAGCTTCTGCTCTCGATTTCTGGTTTTGGGCCCCTAATTTTGACGAATCAGCTCTTCTAGGTCAATATCTATGATATAAGCTTTTAATCACCGATTAAATGGCGATTTAGGGTCTTCTTCTTCATTGCATACCATGGACCTAGAAACATGCAAGAGAGGTATTATTAGCAGAATTTAATATTAAATAAATGTGAAGATGTGGTATGAAATATGTAGCTTTAGAGACTAATCATCTACCACAAATGCCGCGAAAATACGGCTTTTGCCGCGTTTGCGCGACACAATTGTGGGCTCTGATGCTCTGCCTTCTTGGGCAGAGGCACATAGCAGCAACATGTCAACTGCAGCTCTTCGATTCCTGAATTCAGCCCTGACACACAAAAACAAAAAAGAAAAGGTTAAATTGTTTAAGTAAATCAAAAAAGAAAATAAAAATTTACCGTCCCTCTCCAGCAACGGCGCCAAAATTTGATTGAGATGAAACATGCACATAGAAAATATAGAATTTCACAACTTAAGAATAGAATGTGTACAAGTTCTCAATACTACCGCGATATCAAGTGGCTATACGGGTCGTGATCCTCAAGGAGCGACTAGCGATGGAAACTTTTTGCAAGCTCTCTTTTAAGTTACAAAAAATAGTTAAAGTTCTTCTTTTAGCTCTTGAAAAGAAAAAGAAAATAAGTTATGTTAAATTGTGAAAGTGGTAAATAGAAGGAAATGGTGATTTTATATAAAAAAAGTGAAAAATAGTAGAGATTTGGTAATGGAGGTGATCTAAACTAAAGATTAAAATAAAAGAAAGAAAAAACTAAAAGAACTTACATATCTCTTCCGATTGATGACTTACCTGAAATCCTTGCATGTTTACCTTAATCTGAAGGCGATCATCGCATAACTCATAAGATTAACTCAGTCCTAATTCACATTACATCATCAAGGCTTCTTCGAGCAAGTATGAAATGATACAAACATAGGGAAGAATCTATCATCATAAGCTATCGATGGCACTCGCTAAGGCAAGGTAATACCAATGATATTTGACTTACTTGGACTATCATCAAAACCAAAAGAGGAAGAGTAAAAAGAAAAAGAAGAAAATGAAAACAAAGAAGAAGATAAAAAAAATTACCTTTTTATTGCTTGTAGAAACGATGAAAGAAAGGAGGAGGTTACATCGATGTCACTCTTAACTTAAATCTCTCTCTTACATACATGAATATTAGTCTAATCTATGCTCACAAAGAAATAAAAATTATATAAAATGAAAATAAAAATCTATACTAAAGAATGAAAAACTAGCATAAGAATCCTTCTCTGCTTGATCATTTCCTGTACACTGAGAAATCCCAGTATTTATAGACAAAAACCAAACGGGGGAGAGCGTACGGAGATAAGGGAGAAGAAAGCTCCCTTAACAGCTTTAACAAAGACGCGCATCCACAGCTTTTGCCGCCGATCCGCGACCAGGATCTGGCCAAATGGCCAAATCCAGGGTTCGTGGTCCGTTTATGCTTTGATACTTCTTTTTATCCAATTGGATTTTCAATATATTCTCTGGATTTGGCGATATCTCTGTTTATCCTCAAGCTAATCGAATAAATTCAAATAAATCCGATTTTAACCGGTTTCTATTTGGTATTATCTGCTCCAATTTGCTTTGTCCACCTTAAATCTTCTGTCCCAATCCTTGATTTTAAATTAAGCTCATTTAAATCTGAATTTAAGTGGGCTTTTGGGCTTATTTTCTCTCCTTTTCCTTTAGTAAAGGCTTGCACAAATTAAATGGTAAAAATAATTAATTAGCAGAATTTATTTAAAACAAAATGTAGGAACGTGACAATGTATATGCAATATTAGTGATCGATCAGGTAGGAAAATAATTAAAACAAAAAATGCAAGATGATGGATTTAGTAAAATGTGCAAGTACAAGTGTACCGTTTGCAATTTGAATAAACTAAATAGCTACCGGTTACGAAGGCAAAGCTTATACTCTCAATGTATATGATCTGCAAATACATGACAAGTAAAATCTCACAGTCTCACGATATAGTGGCAGCAGTTTAAATCGATAAAATAATAAAAGATATTTATCAACCCACAAATAAAGAAATCGTGTTAAAGAAAATTACCTATTGAGAATCACCGAAATCTCAATGATCTTAGAGGATGTCGATTTATAGAGCTCGTCGTCACGATCCTAATGATACAAGATCGCCTGAATCGGAGCCAGGATGCGAAAGCTACGACCTCTTTTCTCTTTTTGTTGGATGTCGGCGCAGATTGGGTTGCTTGAAATTAAAACCTGTTTGAACACTCTTCTCCTCCAACTCAGTTAATGGGTTCTTCTCCTCCTTCTTGCAGGTGATGAACTGGAGGGAGGCGGCAGACTTGAATCTAATTGGCTCTGAGTTGCTTGGATTGATCTTGCTTATAGTATTTGTATAAGAGGTTGCACAAGTTCTTTTGGGGGCTGATTTGGCTTGTATTATGCAGGTGAGAAAGAAAAGGAGGAAGGAGAGAGGCTGTTTGGTTCTTGTTAGTGCTGGTTGCATAAGGGGAGAGATAAATTAGAGGGAAAGAGAGAGAAGAACATTGATGGAGAGAGAGGATAGCGGCGACTGTAAAGAGAGAGAAGATTTAGAATTAAGGTTTCAATTAAGAGGAGATTAGGAAGTAATTCTAAACAATATGAGAGAGCTTAAATCTCACACAATAAAATTTATCAAAATTCTTTCTTGCTCATTATTGTTACAATATGGCCTTTATATAGGCTTTATAAAAGTGAGTCCAACTCAAACTCAAACTCTTAATCTAAATAGAATTACAATCTCAAAATTTAGAAACTCAAAATATCAAAATAAAGAAACTAAAAAAAACAAAATAAAGAAAGAGAAAAAATCTCAAATCTTACTACGACTTCAATTTAGACTGGGGCTTCTTGAATTCATCTCTTCGGTTCTTTCATCTTAAATAGATGTTTGCATCAAAATCATTTTATTTAAGTTTGGGGATATGGTAGTCTTCGATGTTACGTGTCAGCCAACCATTTGAGTTTTTCTTTTGCTCCATTCACATGAGTTAACCATCATTGGCAAACTACACTATTCAGTTGCGTATTGCTTGCAAATGAGTAAGAAGATATATTTGTGTGGCTCTTCACCCTGAGACTCAAAAGCATGCATGAAGTTACATTAAAAGCAATTATCACAAATTAGGATCCGCAGATAGGGGGAGCTACAGAAATTTTCCTAACACTCGACATTGTTTTTTCTCTTGACATATCGGCAAGAATATGCCAAGATTATATACAAGTTGGTTTAATGATATATATGTATCAGAGTTCTAATTATATCTGGATAATGATTTGAGCTGGTTTTGTGTTAGAATCTGATAGCGAGGGGTGTACTTTTGAGCGCGCGGTTATATTATATTTTTGTTATTGAGATTATAAGGTTGAGTTGAATTCATATGATCACACCTTAAGGATTTATAAGTAAGCGATGTCAAGTCAAAATTATATATATTATATTAGGACAGACTCTATGTTATAAAAGAGGTGTTGTCGAGATTTTTGTACGATTACCTGATTGACTAAATATAACCGTTTATGATTATCATAATTTGGTGATTTAAAAAAATAAGACTGTTACACTCATAATCTGAAAGGTATCTCTTCTCTGTGTACTCTGATATGTCTGATCAGAAATGTCTAGTCGCTTGGTGGCAGAGATTTATCCATCGCAAGTTGATAATGTTTATCCACCACTACTTGCATAAAAATTACCAAATCAGGGCAATCCACCACTGGTTCTAGAAAATAGCTATATTATTTTAAGATTTGATAGAAAACGTCTCACTCCTTTTGGACTCGACGGCAAATTAATTTGAACCATCCAAGATTTGACAAAAATATTCCTCGTGCACTATCTTAAATTCCTTAAAGCACAGAAAACCAAATTTGACAATTGTGTTATCGGGTGTATGCTCGTGACTTCAATATCGGTGAGTGTTTTTTTTTTCTCATTTTAATAGATGCTAACATTAAAGGAGAACTTTCAGGTGTAATTTATCTCAGAAAAATGTAGAATATTAGTAATTTAGAAAAGTAAAACTAGAAATGTATTTTAGTGTTTTTGTTTTTATTGTTTTATATTTTATTTGAAGCCCTGGGTCTTGAGACTGGCCCGCACATTCTCTTTTGGTTTGCTTCCTCCCCGCTTCGCTCAGCCCGCCGCAGTGGCCGCACCCCCGCAGTCCAACTGCCAAATTCTACCCGTGTGCGCTCGTGCTTTTTGAACAGTCTACGCTGACTGTCAGTTAGTACCTTACTTGTATATACATTAATTGATAATTTCCCCCACGATCTCTCTCTCTCTCTCTCAATCTCGCATAGTACTCTCGTAAAATCCCCAATCCCTCAACTCCTCCCTTAAAACCCCTAAAATCTCATTCTTCTCCTGAAATAAGAAGAAAAAAAACTCCCCCAAAAAGCAAAAAAGATGGACAATTCCCCTTCAGACTCCTCCCTCAGCCCCAACCATAACACCTACACCTTCGATTCCCCTCACCCAATCTATGCCATGGCCTTCTCTCCTTCATCTCCTTCTTCATCGTCTCCTCGCCTCGCCCTCGGCAGCTTCATCGAATCCCCCGACAACCGCATCGACATCGTCTCCTTCGACTCCGACTCCCTCCGCTTCAAATCCCCCGCTTCCCTCTCCTTCGACCACCCCTACCCTCCAACAAAGCTCATGTTCCATCCTAACCCTAATAACGGCAACCTCCTCGCCTCCTCTGGCGACTTCCTCCGCCTCTGGCACCTAAACGACTCCTCCCCCTCCGTCGACCTCCGCTCCGTCCTCAACAATTCCAAGTCCAGCGACTTCTGCGCCCCACTCACCTCCTTCGACTGGAACGACGCCGAGCCCCGCCGCATCGGCACCTCCTCCATCGACACCACCTGCACCGTCTGGGACATCGAGCGGGCGCCGTCGAGACCCAGCTCATTGCCCACGACAAGGAGGTCTACGACATCGCCTGGGGCGAGGCCGGAGTGTTCGCCTCCGTCTCGGCCGATGGGTCCGTCAGGATCTTCGACCTCAGGGACAAGGAGCACTCCACCATCATCTACGAGAGCCCCAGGCCCGACACCCCGCTGCTCAGGCTGGCGTGGAACAAGATGGACCTGAGGTACATGGCCACCATCCTCATGGACAGCAATAGGGTCGTCATTCTCGATATCCGGTCCCCCGCGATGCCGGTGGCCGAGCTTCAGAGGCACCAGGCAAGCGTGAACGCCATCGCGTGGGCCCCACAGACTTCCAGGCACATTTGCTCGGCCGGGGATGATGGGCAGGCTCTGATATGGCAATTGCCCACGGTGCCAGCGGCTGCAGGGGGTGCGGCAGCGGCGGCTGCGGTGGTGCAGGCCCCGGAGGGGATCGATCCGGTGCTCGGGTACTCGGCTGGGGCTGAGATTAATCAGCTGCAGTGGTCAGCGGGGCAGCCGGATTGGATTGGGATTGCATTCGCGAATAAGGTGCAGCTCTTGAGGGTATGAACAGGTATGTGGTTCTCTGCGTTTGTTTAGTGGAGTAGGCAGTTTCATAAGTTATTTTTATGCTTTTTGTAGGATTCACACTGAAATGTAGTTAATGGTAGGAGAAGAAATTGAAATTTTGGTTATTGATATACTACGAGCATGTATTGAAAGTTGCTTTCTGTTGTGTAATTGTTTGATTTGTGCTTTCTTGTGGAATTGGTATTGGAGGAAGATAGTTTACACCTATGTTTATAGACAGGAAGAAATTTTCTGCTTGATTAGTAAATATTACATTATGTGAGCTTCTCCTGAGTTTGTACATATATTGTGTGGATTTGTAGATGCACGGCCCGATCATTGATGCGATTTAGAAGATGTATTCATTGCTGATTATATTGCAATGCAAAGTCGTATTGCGAAGTTCAACATAAAACCATTGATTTTATTCTTTCTGCCTGCAAAGAGTGTGCTTTGTTCAGTAAGTTTATATTTTTAAGAACCCAACGCATGTTGAGGAACCTCCATGTGATGCAAATATGTGAAAATTTAAAAGTTTGCGTGGCTAAATTTTTGCTTGAACATATACATTTTCGGAAGTTAAAAAGTGCTTTCAACAATATATTTATGCAGAAATAATGTACCACAATCTAGACTTCATCACACCTAACTGCTGTCCCCTCTTCATGAATTTTTTTTTTTAATTTCTTCAACAAGTAAACAATAATTTAGTGATAGAATAATAATGCATGCTATAAGCTGCAGGTCTTGAGTGTGTGAGGAGGTATGTGTTTTAGTTATTGTGCATCTTATTTATGAAAGTGTAGGAGAAATGGATAAAGTCAGTTATAAGCCTATAGATTGGAACTGGGTGGAGAAAATGAAGAGGTGATTATAGTTATTATATGATCTACACCTGTGTTAGTCTTAACGAGAATACTTTATACAACTTCAACAATATATATTTATAGTTCAAAACACTATTAGATAGGGTAGAGGGTGCAAGAGAAAAAAGTAAATGTGGGAAAGCTATGAATGTAACATGCACTTGCTGCAAAACTAGGCCTTATAATAGACGATCTATGTTACAACAATATGGATATTCAATATGCATGGTTTCAAATATCGGCCATTTTCAATATATATTGGCAACAATTGTATCTAGTTTTGAGGCACTGAAGTGATATGATATTAACCTTCAATATCAGCTAGTATTGGAGCTGATATTGACAGCTACTATTGACGATTTTGATATTAAAATCATTGACTAAAACTGATCCCAAGATTTGAAACCAAGGTGTATAGAACTATGGATATGACAAGATATTGTTAGATGATGGCTCTTTTGCCTTTTGCATTATTCTCCCACTGATTTTTTCTAGAATTTCTACCAGCTTTTGCCTAGACTTCAAGCTCTAGGTTTTCTGAGGAAAATTTTGAGTTAATGACACTCAACACTAAGATGATCTAACTGTGTAGTTCAACATTAGTCATGCTTTGTAAATGTGACATCTTTACGAATACGATGGTGTATACAATCTACAGGAAAGCCACCAAGTTTCTGATGATCTTTTGGATCCATATTTATGCTTTGATGAACTGCAACCTCTTTGGAAGATTCAGATTGTGTAGGTTGCTGAGATGGCTAAGAGAGGTGACTGTGTGATCTGTTCTTTGCACTAATATGCTTGGGAGTGAGGCACTTGGCAAGTAATGGTCCTTTTGGCCTGCCTGGCATGAATCAGTTTGCTGGAAAAGAGACCCAAATAAAAGAAGTTGGGATATGAGAAGGAGAGGGCAGTCAATCCAGGGGTGTATGAAAAAATGATTAGGATGGAATTGACCCTGAACATAGGAGACGGTATATGAGCTATTACGGAAATATGGGATGAATTCAAAGAGAGGGATTTGACAAGGGACATAAGCTGCAGTGTGAATACAAAACATTGTTGATGATGCCATTGGATTGGTGGACAAGCAGCAGGTGCTTTGTTATGCAGTAAGCATTGTAAAAGGCTATATCTAGTTTTAGTGCCAATCTGGCCTTCCAAGTGCGGCTGGATTTGCATTTACTTGATGAAGTTTTTTTTTCTATGACCAACGTTTGTCTTGACAGCAAGTAAAGCCGGACTTTTTTTTGCTGCAAAAGTAAAGGAACATTATATACTGGGGGGTTCCCTTGGTTTTGTGGGGTGCGACAGAATCTCAAGAGATCTGAGGAGCATACAAGAAATTAAGGTTCTAAATATCGGATATCGGGATCGTATCGGAGGGGGGATTTTCATATAGTATATTGGATATCGGGGATACGCGCGCATATCGGGCATTCATATCAGACATTATATATAATAAAATATTGATAACTAGAAGTTGGTTTAGTGTCATAGATACCATTTACCTAATAAAAATGATGTAATATGCATGCAAAGACAGTAAAACAATGTACATTTGCACGCAGTCGTGCAATAAATAAGTTATTTCATATCAGGAGATATATCGGGTAACTTATCAGCCGATATCAGGCGACTTATCGGCCGATATTTCAAATATCAGCCGTTTGTTGCTGCAAACGATGTGGCGAACGATTTTCCCATATTGTATCGGTAGCAGGCAAAAAAAGAGATATCAGACGATCTCTTAGCCGATATTTAAAACGGGGCAAGAAATAAGGATGACAACGATAGTCTTGGATAGGGTGAGCAAGGTTCAAAATAGGCAGACTGAGTTTGCTACATGATAGGTATAAATTAAGATGATCGTAAAAGGCAAAACCAAGATACAAAGACATCATGGAAGGATTCATTGCTGAACAATCTAAGATTCATAGAAGTTGGTGACAACGATTTAACCACATCGTCTGGTATCTCCCTTGCTCCATATACTGTTCTCTATTGCACAATGGAGCTAGGCTGCATGAGTTCATGAGCCATGGAAGTCACAGCTGGAGGTTAAACTGATATCAATATTTGTTGTAATAATCTCCATTAGGTCCATGAATAGCTTCAAATCTATGCTGCCTGAATCAGGGCCTGATTCTTCGAAGTCAGCCTGAGGTGGAACCAATCTCAATCTTTGTGGCCAATGTCTATCAGGTCCATGTGTACCTCCGAAGTTTTTGCAGTTCCAGTGGTCCCCACAAAGTGGTCAGGTGATGTTTCTTCAATGTATGTGGCTCCTGTTTTACAATATGATACATATCTGAATAAAGATATAAGCTCTTTCCATCCTATTAATATTTGGTATTTTCTCTCTTTTTTTTTTGGCACATAATGGTATATTACTTGTTTAATTTCTTATCATAGGCAAATTATTATTTGAAAGTTACGAGGCTAATTATTCCTCTATTAAGTGTGCATTGATATAAGAGTATTCCATCAAAGCCTGTTATATATACAATGTTCTAAATGGCGGCCACAGCGGCCACATCGGCCGGGAAAATTTATCGGAGATGGGGATATATCAATGATATATCGTGGATATTTTCAAAATTAGATGTCAAAATCAGACTGTAAATATACATATATTCTTGTCTTAAATCGCATCTCAATAAGACAATATATGCATAAATTATATAAAGCTATATAAAACATCATATTTATATGTTTAAGATATACTTAACTCGATAACTTGTATTAAGTCTATGAATCCATAATCACTATCCAAGTGTAGAATTTTCACAAATATCACATTATCACATCGCTCGAATTACCCAAATACCTAACCTAAAAATTGTGTGTAAAACGCTATATCGGGTCCAAAATCGCCGAAATTGCGTCCGATATATCGGGTCCATGCCTATTTATCGGCGATTTTGGGTTGAAATGCTATATCGGTTTGGATGTGCCAAATCATTGCGGCTAGGTGTCGTAAATGCAATATCGGCGCAATATCGGGGTTATGTCGGGGATATTTAGAACACTGTATATATAGGCATGATTATTTCTTTTTAGTGAGCTGTAAATTTACATCAGGATTTAGTAGGTAATATCTGGAAGGTGGTGTTAAGAATATGATTGAAGTAAAGGAGGATTTAGTGTCCTTCAACACATAATTTAGATGCTGGAGGTCATATCCTACTAATGCTGGAATATGGTAAAGAATGAGACGAGGGTTTCACCATCCTGTAGGAAATGGGATATCTTGTGGCATGGACCTTATTACCTATAAGAATCAAAGTTTAGAAACTTATTATTAGTAGATGAGGTCAAAATCAACGTTTAAATATCAGGTTCGTACCGGGTATAGGTTTCCATATCAGATATTTTGTATCGACCAGTATAGCAGAGATGCACATCAATATTCGTGTGTGTTTGTGTGTGCATATGTATGTACGTGTGCACGCGTGAATGTTCGTCCGTGCATGTGTCAGGGTAGTTGTAATGTCCTAGACATCATCCATCTAATAAAAATACTATAGTTTACATGTGAAGGCATTCAGTGATGATATAACTTGCGTGAGCTGGCGCCCATGACTGATGAACGGAGCAAATGTGGGAGGAGCAACTGAAGTGAGTTTCTTTTTCTTCTTTTGTTTTTGAAGATAAGGGCAGCTGTCTTCACTGACAGAGGCCTCATCATTGGCAACTGAAAACGAGGGCAGAGGAAAGCATTAAGGGTTTTAGTAGCCTATACCTAGGTTTCTTTCCCGCCGCCGCCTTCCTTTTCTTCTTCTTCCTTCCTCCACTGCCAAATCAGGGTAGAAAGACTCTAAACAAAAGTGGTGCATTCCATAGCACAATTAGATTTAGGGCAAGGGTTTCAGGTTATAAGTAAAGGTGGGTCACTGCGTTGAGTCTTTTATCAATTTGAACCCCAATAACTCCACTCAAACACATTAAAATTAGTTGATTATATAATACCTCATAGCGCCTAATATTCGTACTTCTATATAGTTACAACATATCAACCATTATTTGAAATATCAGATATCGACTCAAAATGATATTCACAATTTTTTTTGTATTTTTGTATTGTCTTAGGTTTAAAAAATGATATATTGGCTGATGTCGTAGTGGCTGATATTTAGCACAATGGTTTAAATATTGGTGACCAGCAAAATTATTAGGTTTTATACCAACCGCTCGGCTCTGGTTGTGCACAAAGGTCTAAGAGGGGGCATATTAGATTCATCAAGGAAGTCCAGGACGATATAGGGTGATAGATAGCTTCAGAATTTCTTCCCATAACCAACAAGGGCATTGATAACAGCACAAATAGTTTAAAATTTTAGTGTGTTTATATTTGAGTACCTCAAAATTTAGGTACACATTCAGCTTCCATCGTTGTGTTACTATTTGTGGAGAATTCTAGAAGTTGCTGCAAGGTAGAGTACAAGGGTTCACAAGCGTTCTAATTTTTAGGCAAAAGTTAGATGGGGGAAGCTAATACTAGTTGCTTTTAGAAAGGAGATAGAAAATAATCATGGAGAAGACTGAACAAAGTAAGAGGAGGCTTTATTAGATGAAGCAAGCAAAGGATTATATCAATGTTTTTAAAAAACCCGTTATGTAACTCGTTATAACCCGTTACAAAATGTAACAACATCCAGCCGTTATATAACACTCGCAAGAAACGCATTTTCCCAGTAACGAGCATTTTTTAAAGCGTTACGTTACGAAAATAATGTAACGTCCGTAACTCACGTTATTTACACGGGTTGTAAATATAAAACAACGAAGCGATTTCTCTCTCAAGATCAAATCGACATGAAACCCGAAATTGACGATGGCGAGCAAAGCATCGAAGCACCAAAGTTCCTCCACTCTCAGCAGTCGACGACGGTGACGGTGATGGTGACTCTCTAAAGTTCCTCCTCTCTCAAGAGTTCCTCTTCAATTTCATCTCTCTCATTGGCGAGCATCGAAGTACCTCAGTTCCTCTCTCTTTGATCTTTCTTCAATTGACGAGGAACTCGCTGTCATAACGTTCCAAAAATGAAAAATGCGACTCTTCAATTGATGAGGAACTCACCGTCGATCTCTTCAATTGACGAGGAACAACACGACATCGAAGCACCTCAATTTCTCGATGCTCGCTAAATTTGTTATGAGACTTGCTAAATATGTTATATATTATTTTAATATTTTTTAGGTACTTTAAAATTATTTTTCTATTTATAAAAAATTTAAATATAGTAAATATATTTGCTTTTATTAAATAAATATTAAATCGCGTAACCTACGTTATGTGTTACGTTATAACCTATGTTAACATAACCAAAAAAAAAAACGTTATTGTTACGTAATCGTTATTTTAAACATTGGATCATATAGCAATTGGAAGCTTATCGGTTGTTGCGTATGGGCGGAGAAAGTTGAGGCTTCCTTTCACTCTATGATCTTCAGTGATAGAAATCTAATTTGTGGGGACAGTTACTATCTCAGAAGCATGGACAGAAGACATGGGTACAACACAGATATGGGATGTCAATTTCTTAAAATGTAGGACATAATGACACAACAACATAACACTAGAATATGCTGTAAATGATAATTGTGTATAAATATAAATGCATATTCATGTCTTTGCATTCAAAAGTTCATACACATAGTTCAATGTGTTTAACTTCTTATATTGAAACATATTTAAACTATAATAAATATATAAGTTAATATTTTGATGACATTTTTTTTCACTAAGTATAGTCTTTGATACATAAGAGAAAATAAATAAATATCTCAAATATATAATGTGAACAAAAAACTGTAAGAGAAATATATAATATGTGTTCAAGAAGTCCCCAACAAGTGTCCTAAATTAAAAATTTTGTATATAATTGAGGAAAAGTTCGAGAAGTGTTCGAGGAAGTGTTGGTTCTGACACGGGTGCGACTTCATAATAAAGTACCCATGCTACATAGGTTACCACTTGTAGTTCTTGAAATTTCTTGCACTAATTTCAAATTATTGGGCTTCTTGGTACAAAGTTTCTCTTTTTCTTGTTTTACAGATTTAGCTTAATGATTTATTCCACAGGAGAATTTCTTCGTATTAAATTATACTGGTGTTGCTTTCTTTCTTTACCTTTATGTGTCAAAATGGTTTCAGAGTCCTTATTGTAAACTGAACACACATCCAGTTCCCTCAGAAAACAAACCCACCACGCCCCCCCCCCCCCCCCCCCCCCCCCCCCCCCCCCCCCCCCCCCCCAAAAACACCCCACACGCAAACCCCAACCAACCAAACGCCACACACACACACACTCAGAGCCTCACACACAAGCAAGCAAAGGAAACAAAGGAAAATAAGAAGAAAGAATTTCTTTTTCAATTGAGATTGGTACTGGCTAGGTGTAGTATTGAACTTTAGATGGGGTTATATCAAAGACTTTGATTACTTGAGCTGCATATTAGAGATCCTTACTAGAAACAATAATCTGATCCCCACAAATTATGCAGGCTCTATGCATTTCAAGTATGTCAAATACCTCATCAGACAATTTTACAAGTAAATAGGGCATGATGTGTGAAATCTTCATTCAAATTTGACCGAAATTTTTTGGATGAAGATTTCCTTCTTTATATTGATTAGTATCACTTCTAGGAGGGACCAAAGGGGCTGAAGCAAAGACATGCATGCCCTTGAAAAATGTAGTGATAGAGTTGAGCTGCATTTCTTGTATTTGAGATCCCTATTGCACTAGAACACCTAGCATTTACTGCACCGTTTTTTATTTAACACCAGTGACTACTTGATATTGAAGAGCATGTATGGGGCAGCAAGATTTTGTTGCAGTAATTGCTATAAAAATCTTTGGTTTCTGTATTAGGCATACCGGGAACATGGATTGTCAGATTATGATGCTACTTTGTTTCCTTTCGGCGTGCAATCAGAAAGAATATAAAGAGAAAATATCCAACTTCTCCTAGATTGTATTGTATATATACAGATTGTTGCAACGTTTCTCTTAATGGTCTTGATTCACAGGTCATTGGCATCTTCTAATTTCCATGCAAATCATGGCTGAGGCACAGAGGTTATTGTCTATCCATTCGTGATCCTCATATTGTGATTTTTATGTAGAGCGGTATCATATGTAGAGATTGTTCTGCAAGGCTGGGCAAGTTTTGTGCTTTTCTCTCTAGCAATTAAGCTTATTCTTCAAACCATGTAAGGGGTACAAGCCAAATACCCATCTACTGCACACTGCACATTAGTGTGAGAGAACAGTCTAAATATTTGTCTTTGGTTTACAGCCCCATGTTTTTGGTTGTAAGTTTGTTCTTGGCTAATGTGGTAACAACTTCCCAGTGAATGTTCCGACTCTTTTACTGTTATCCATGCTCGTAAACTGTTGATTTACCGTATTCTTAAGCATTTCAATTTTTTTTGTGATATAACATATATCTCTCTTGGATATTGTTTCAAAAAATGGTCACCAAATAATGGTCCAGGACTTTCAGGATGTTTGGATGTTGACACTCTATTTGTCGCAGGGAATACCTACCTGAGGCTGGCAGCTTGAACAGCTATGTTCTATCTCAGGCTTAGGCTTATTAGACGCTTGTGTCAGAAAAATTTGCTTGTTTTTATCTAGGAGCCTATTTATTGCCTCTGATATCTGCAGATTATGCTGAGCTCTATAATACTGAATACCTGTGTAACTTGGGGTTATTCTATAATACTGAAATTTATGTTGCATTTGCGAATAAACATCTTACAGTGAAGGCAAATGTTTTTTCAATCATGTTGATGCTATAGATATGCAGGGGAAAAAACTGTGATAAAACCCTAGTTATTATGTACGCAACCGTGTTTGAGCAATGCCTGCTAGTTGAAGGCACGCTTGACAGTTTGGTGCAATTTGCTGGAAATATATAATGAGACCATTTGCTAATGAAGCAAAGGTTATTCCTCATCTGTTTGGTTATCGTAACTGGCCGTAATTCGTAGTTGTAATTGGTAAAGTCTTTTACAATCGGTGTTTGGTTGGTAATATAAAATTGTAAAGTGGGAAAATGTATTTTACTTTACGGTGTTTGGTTGTCATAATGTATAACTCTAAGTGAAAAAATTGATCACAAAATTAACTATTTGGTGATTTTAAAAGTTTTAATACTGCAAATAAATATTAAAAAAGTTAAATATTAAAATTTTTAATATTAATATAAAAAATAAATACAAATTTGTATGACCACAAAATTAACTGTAACTGGGCTGTAAGTGAGTGATAACTGGGTTGCGAGTGAGTATTAATTGAGTTACGTAAGTCTTTTACGAATTACGGTCCAAACAAACGCCATAGTTGTAACTGGATAGTAAGTCATTTATGAATTACGGAGTTTTACGCGAAACAAACGGCCTCAAAGTGTAGCACATGAGAGTATTTTGAAAGATTTTCAGAGTATTTTGTTAAATTCCCCACCAAGTAAATAGTACTCAGTGTTTTTCAAATTATTGTGATCGCGGTTACTTTTTCTGTGTAAACAGGAACTAGAGTTAATATTTTATTAATATAACAATATTATACTTTAATATAAAATTATTATATATTTATTTATTTATTTTTATATAAAAAATTACTTTATTAATATCATAATATATTTTATTATTTTATTAATATTTTATTATGTTAATATTGTAATAATAATTCAGTATAATAATACTATAATGATAATTTATTATTAAATTGTAATTATATTTTACTTTGTTAATTTTATATTTCTTTAATATTATAATAATATTATAATAAAATTTATATTATAATAATTTTCAAGTATTTTTAATATTATAATATTATAACTATATTTTATTATTTTTGTAAGATTTTTTAATATTTATATTTTATTAGTATTCTTAAAATTTTATTAATGTTCTTTAGATTTTCTAAAAATTTTATATTATTTATTTAGTTAATATTTTAGTAATATTTTACTATTTATACTAATATTTTATTAATATTATTGTTATAAATAAAATATTAAGATTATTAATTTTTTATCTCAAATTTATTAATACAATTTAATTTGCAATAATAGATTTAATTTAATAGTATTTATCATATTTAAATCACTGCTACAGTTAATTTTGTGGTCAACTTTTTCACTTACGCTTTTACATTACCAACCAAACACCGTAAAACACAATATACTTTACCATTTACACTTTCACTTTATCAACCAAACACCGTAAAACGCAATATACTTTTCCATTTACACTTCACTTTATCAACCAAACACCGTAAAACACAATATATTTTCTCTGCTACAGTTCACTTTTTCCACTCTCATTTTACGACTTACGACTTGCGACGTTTTGCAATGAAACAAACAGGCCCGTAATCTCAACTGATAGCTGTCATGTAGGATTCATTAAAGCCGCTCTATTCTTTTCCGATCTTCCCTTTCAAAATAAACATCTAGAGAGTCTGAAGAAGAGTCACTTCGTGAATTTCAAGATGTCTCACAAGGAAACAGATGAATCCTATTTAAAAGTTATTTATCTGTTAGTTTCCCCTCACTAGTAACTTCCAAGGCATTTCCTAGCTTGGCTTGCTAACTAATTGAGAAGCTTAAGCTCATCTTAATTAGGACTTCAGCTGAATTAAATATTGCTTAAGCTTGTTTTTTTCTTAGCTAAAATGAGGAACTCCCCACTCTGTTTCCTTTTTTCGGGAGGAAGATATATTTTCCTTCATTTTGCCAAGATTTAAGCTTGTTTCATAAGGTATAAAAATATAGATAAATATTTAGCTCGGCATGTCCAAGTTCTTTACCACGAAGAAGCAAACTGGAGAATTCATCAACACTGGGTTTCAATAAAGAAATCTTACTAATATATGTTTAGAAATTAGACTAAAAATCAAACTTGTGGTCACAACCTGCAGAAGTTGGAAATTGAAAGTTTTTAACCTTGAAACGTTCCTTGCACCAACGGAGCAGAATCTCTAGAAGTCAGAAACAAGCAACAAAATGAAATGGGAGCCAATTGGTTGTGATCTCACTTATTGGCTTGTAGGAAGTACCCAGCTGTTTCTCAAATTATAAAGGGAAAAAGTTTGATTTTTTTTTTTTTTTTCAAGAGCCAACTTGCTCTAATTTCCCATGTCCTGTGTTGACTACACGTGAAAAGCCTGGCGATGTGGTTCGACGAAGTCCATATCGCTTCTAAATGCTGCTAATTAATTTGGTGCTGACTGCATGTGGAAGAAATGATGAGATTGGCTTAGACGCAATCAGTTGGTTCCACTTATTAGCCCTCCGCGTAGATTACTTTTGTTCTTTGCATTCCAAATTTAAGTTTTTTCTTTACTGACGGCTTGATAAGCAAAGCTTACATGATGGAAGTTGGAACATCAGGTGTTGCTTTGTTTGGCAAGAAGTGAAGGGAGAGAGGGCTCGTCCTCTCTTTCCCGGGTTTGGCGGGCAGCGGAAGGGTCTCTCTTCCGTCACGTCAGCATAAATGAGCGGAAGAGAGGTAGGCGCATGCAGAACAAGGCAAAATGTGACTTTTTTTTTGGGGGGGGAGGGGGGGGAGGGGGGGGGGGGGGGGGGGGGGGGGGGGGGGGGGTGGGGGGGGGTGGGGGGAGTGGTCTTGAAGGATTTTTTGAGTTTTTTTTTTGTTTTTGTTTTTTTTTTCTTTCCTTCTCCTCCAAACCAAACCCCAATCAAGAAGCGGGAAAGAAACTTCTTCCCCTCATTATTTTCTTCTCTCCCCCTCTTCCCTCTGCCTCTCTCTTTCGGCAGCCAAACAGGGCCTAACTTGCAATAGAGAGGAAAGTTCTCTGTTGCTGCAACCAAAGATTGCACGTCCTTGTGTTGCAGCAGAATTAGATTTCCCTTGGCTGTGATTGGTCAAACAATAGAAAATAAAAAGTTCACAAACACTAAGACAAATACTAAAACAAAAAACTTAATTAGATCGATCTTCAACTTGTTCTCCAACTACGAGCTTGATTATCTTGGCCTGATAAGCTTGTCGCCGGAAATTCATATAATATCTTTTTTTTATGGTTGGTTACGTCAGTCGCCACAGAAGATTTACGGATAAGTCGGTTCATAGCTAGTTACGTCGGTCGCCATAGACAAGATTCATGCCAGTCGCCATGATGAAAACAACTTTCATTGCCAGATATGCGAGCACCATTGAGATAATCATCTTCTTCTAGGGATGAGAATGGATGTGCCCATGGGCCCCCATTGGACATGTCCAATAGAAATTTTTTTATAAGAATATGAATTTTCTCATTTTCTTATAGAAATTTTTTTTGACATGTTCAATTAGGACACATGGACATGTCCATTCAAATCCCTTAGATCTATCCTCTATACCGTCGAATACACCCTCTACTTGTAAAACTTACCTTTACTGTTATAGTACTCATCTTTGATAGATCTATACCCCTATCTCACTGATCAAAGACGCCATTACTGGAGTCAACTTCACCCGCCAGCCTATCGTTAGAACCATCTCGCTGCCTTGAAGAGGAAATATCAACAAAAGGAGAACAAACAAATTTGAGAGAGAGAGAGAGAGAGAGAGAGAGAGAGAGAGTATAGGAATATTTTGAGATCTCTTCTGAGATTTTTGAGATACTTTGGTTTCCATGAGAGACTTTGAGGTTGGAGGATGGAGGGAGGGAGGGAGGTGTTAAGTTTAGCAGGAGATTACGACATTTTTGGTAAAAAAAAACTCAAACCCAAATGCACAAACAAAAAAACAAATCACAAAGAAGACAAGATCTAATGAGCTTCAGCAATTTGCTTATGTCCTCAGGGCAGAAGAGATAATATCATATTCAATTAACTAAAGCTACAAAGGGAATACAATTTTTCTGCTTACTAGGGTTACAAAATTCTCAATTTATAGCCAGTGAGAGAGAGAAACAAAGTAAAGCAATCAAATTCGGGTTCACAAAAGAAACCAACCTAAACTCCATTCGTCCAGCACTCGGAAGACGTCCAGGACTCTGAAGACCCGCGCTGCTATATACTCCGGACTAAAACTTCTCCGGGACGGAATTCTCCGGGGACTGACATCTCCGGGACTGTGCTGCTATCACTCTGAATATCACACCCCACCCCCCTTGCAACCCCTGGCGACTTGATCGCACAAGTTGATCTGCTTAATTTCTATGCATAGGGCTGAACGCCATCAAGACAACAATTAAAATCTCCAATTTTGATCTTCTCCCTATAGAAGGCGGCTAGCGTTCCCCCTCCGCTCTCAATTCCAACTTTGAAGTTGCGCAGAACAATCACCATTCTCCATCTCCGTGTTACAGTGATACCCTATGAGTTGGAGTCCATGGCTGTCTAAGATGTTAATTTAAGATTTTTTTTTTTTTTTGTGAAATATAGGCGTGTGATGCAAGTGAGATTTGAACCCAACCTCAAATCTCTTGCTCACAACAAAGAAGCTTTAAGAGTTTTTATTAAAATAAAAATACCAATTAAAGCAATCAAGCGGGCACATCTTTATTCGGAGCCAAAGTAGATACATAGCTAGTGACAGTATAAATTTTACATAAAATTTTACCTTTATTCCATTAAGTGCTGCATAATGATTATTACTGTATATGCCTATTGCGATAATAATAATAATTATTAATTTAGAACTAATTGTAGGGAGAGAGGAGATAAAAGTTAAATGGAAGAGTTTTTTAACTCATCAGAAGAAATAATACAGAGATTAGAGTTCAAAGGAGAGAGAATGCAGTCGATTTGCAGGTCAGAATAGTGGTCGGCCGACCGCCCAGTCGACCGGCTGCACAACGTGCACAGGAGCCGCCTGGTCGACCACCCGGTCGACCGTAGCAAGGAAAGC
The DNA here is from genome assembly GCA_038442645.1 of Agave tequilana. Taxonomy (NCBI): domain Eukaryota; kingdom Viridiplantae; phylum Streptophyta; class Magnoliopsida; order Asparagales; family Asparagaceae; genus Agave; species Agave tequilana. Next base: position 30,947 of record JAVJIF010002044.1, on the reverse strand, counting down.
GGTCGACCGGAACAGTCGACCGATTGGCATGTCAAGTTTCTGTTGGCGTCGGTTGACCGACTGGTTGACCGAAGGAAGGAGTCGGTCGACCGGCCTGGTCGACCGATAAGCGAATCTGATTCTCCTGTTGGAATTCGGACTTCATTTCTGAAAAAGAGTCGAATCCGATTGTGGTTTCCTAAAACTCTGGGATTCTCTGGTTATAAATAAATAGGTAGAGCCCAATGATTTGTATCCCTTTGAAAACCGGTATTGATTATTGAATCAATAAAATCTCTCTCTCCTTGCCCTGAGGATGAAGGCAAATTGTCGAATCTCGTTAAATGTTGTGTTTGACTTTCTCCCTTGTTTATTATTCTTATCTTTTGGGTATTTTTTTGGTGCATATCTTTCTGTTGGTTGGGATTCCTCAATTGGTTGTTGTATTGCACACGCAACACTAATCACAACACTAATCCGTAATATGCTGCTCCGTTGTAGTGTTTTCTTCAAACTCTAAATTAATATAATAATCGTTGAGCTTTGGCTTGCAGGAATGGCTGGTGTCGATTGGGTGTTTGCAGATATTCCAGGAACTGTGGGAACTTGCACTTGAGGGAAAAAAGGAAAGAAAAGAGTTGAGCTAATTCATGACTACTTAAAAGTTGAGGGGCTATGGTAGTTCATTTTTGTGCAAAATCGCACGCAGCCAAACAAAATCCTCTTAATTAACTAATCATTGACTCTCCCTCTTCTTGTGTTGTTCATTTGAAAAGACATCTCTCTCTCCCCTCTTCTAAAGACTGGTCTCTCATTTAGCAAAGCATCATTGTTGTTTTGTTAAGTTGTGAAGCTTAATTATTTTCTTAACAATTTATTATCCTATGTTTATGCAGATCAATCTACGCGATTAGATCGCCGTTGGGATTAGAAGAGGCGGAGAGTTCTCCTCCCGGGGGCTCGGCGGAAGAGCCCTCAAAATAAAATTACTTTGAGAAGTTCGTCTTGCAGATCTGAAGCTAGGGCGAAACACTCCTGGTAAAAAAGTTAAGTGAGTTTGGAGTTTAGGTTGAGGGTAAGGTCGGAGTCTTATTCTGAGTGGCACTTGAATCACTCCAGCGGAGTACTCCGAAGTATCTAAGCGGATTAGCACTCCAAAGTGACAGTACAGAGAAGCACCTCAGAGATACATAGTGGAGAAACGGTCCAGTCTGGAAGCTTCATGTCCCGTGAAACTTGAGGAGCACGTCAAGAACAGTTTAGTGATTTCATACTTTATGACCCTACTTTCCTCTATAAAAAGAGATGTGCCGTCATTAGGGTGATAAATATGTTTGTTTATATCATTGTAAATACGGAGCGGTTGTGAGCTTCTATCTTCTCCTGCGATCTTTCTAGTAATATAGTGAATTTGTGTATAGCTTCTTGATTTTACCCGATTTGAATTTTTCACATAAAATTCTAGTGTTTTTTATTGTGTATTTTATCCATATTCTCTCTCTTTCTCAATTCGTTTCTCAACAACATATTTGACGATCTTAATTAAATAAAATCGTCGAGGATCATTGTTAACATCTCATAGCAGTAGCAATTAACGAGATTCTATTACTTGTAGATCTTAATAATATTTTTGGCAACTGAAGCCAGGCAAGGATTTGAATGCACCATCCAATCTGTTATGTTAGGTACATGTATCAATACTTTCTCATGCGTTTTCAACTTTCCATTATTTGGTTTCGTTGCAATATTTAAGACTCAGCTATGGTCTTTATTAGAAAATAAATTAGGAAGGGAAAAAAATTCAAAGGGTTAATTTGTTGGTCTCAACATTTGACGCGTAAAATGCAAACTAAATTGAATACAAGTTGGTAAAAGTAGTGCGGATCTCTCTCCAATGGACCTATCCACAGTTTAAAAGTACAAACAAGTTGGCATTTTCAAATAAATAAAGATGTACTCGATTGTAGATGCTTTTAGTCTAAAACTCAGAAAGAAGTTTATTCATATGAGGTTGGCGGCTAAAGAGATGAAATGCTAAAAATTAAAAAAGAAAAGAAAAGAAGAAAAAAAACACAGAAACCAGCAGGCAGCAGCCGTAGTTTAGCCAATCCAAATCCAATTCAGATTGCGTACGTCTAAATGTTGGTTGGAAAAAAAGGAGATTTAAACACCAACACATGCTTTCATCTTTCCTGCCACTTTCCTAATCAAAATCCCTCTCTCTATATATATATAACACCATCTCCATCCAAACTCCATCCAATTCCCCTGCCCATCTCTCTCTCTCTCTCTCTCATGGGGTTCCCTTGCATATACAGCAACCTCATTCTCCCAAAACCCTTAGCCCAGCTAATCCAAATCCTATGTCACATAATGCACATCGTCGCCTTGATCCTCTCCTTCTTTGGCCTCCAATCTTCCCCAGAATTGATCTTGGTCGATCAAGGTAATTACCATCTCTCCTCGTTTCCTCCTGCAGCGGCAACCAATCCTTCATTTGTCATAAAGACCGAGCTCCCGGTGGTGGAATTCTCGAGCTTCGTCAAGAGATCCCAGTGTGGGATTAATTACAAGGAGCCGGAGTCGTGTGTCGTTTGCTTGGGCTGGTTGGAGGCAAAGGATGAGGTCCGCGAGCTCGGCAACTGCGATCACGCATTCCATAGGGAGTGCATAGATCGGTGGGTGGATGTTGGGCATGTCACCTGCCCGTTGTGCCGTGCGCAGCTGTTGCCTTCAAGAAAGCAAGAGACTATTGGTTGGATTCGAAGTGTGAGGTCCTGGTGAGATGAATACTAATGCATGTACTAATGTAACACAATGATAGATTGGTAATGTACTGATGAGTATGATTCTTAGTCTTAATTCGAACCCAATTGCAATTCATCACCCAAAAACAGAAAGGGAAGAAAAATGAAAAAAAAAAAAAAAAAAAAAACCCTATAGTTTTACTGCTCTTTCAAAAATTTACCTCCTACTGTTAGTTATCAATTAATTTGGATAGTTATGCCACTGTATAAGGTCCTTTGACCTCTTGTTTTCACTGCAATTGACTGAGCCCTCTTCATTCAGATTAGTGAAATAATATTTCATCGGAGCAACAATGGAAAGAAAAGCTGTGTATTTGTTGGCACTAGTGATGATATCGACAGCGCTCGTACACAAGGAGAACTTCATGATAAGCTCCCATCTTCCTCTTAATTTTTGATGAGATAGTTTGGGGTAGATGGGTTTTGTTTCCTGTGTGAGAGGCACGCAATTTGTGAGTACAACGAAGACTGCAGTCGCATATCCTCACAATCATTCCAATCACACTCCATCCAACATTCAGCCTGTGTATCGTCTCCTAACCAAGCTCCCCAAGCTGCACATTTCAAAATGAACACTGCGAAGTTAAGAAAATTATCTTCAGCATGGGGGAAATGACCATTCAAGAGAAAAATAATATTTGTTACTATTCAAGATTGAACTGGATTGAAAATGAGGGAAAATGAGTTCAACTGGGGTTTGGATATTAAAGAAGCAGCAGCTTTGGGGAAATAAATAAAAGGGCAGAGGAAATTTAATAACAGTCAATTAAGGTATTCTCGTCCGATTTTAGACACGTGTCTATGACGTATTGTACTGTACAGACGGTTTTGTAACACAAGGTATACATTTGAAAGTGCTGCAAACTTTGGGGTATAAAAATGAGAGAAAAAAGTACGGGGTATATTTTTTAAGTACCCACCAAACTTCGGGGTATTTTTCTGCACTTCTCCCAAATAAAAATACAATCTAGAACGTATACAATTTTTGTTAAAGGGTAATAAACGAAAAGAATAAAGTACATACAACAACGACGATGACGACAAGTTGTCGACCCTAGATGCTGGACCATTAGTACTCCACAATTTGTTAAAATTAATGCTCTCCGGTCATTGAGGAGGTGATCTTGTCTATATATAGAGAAGCTTAAATCAGTTTGGAGTCCAAGATACGGAAGGATGAAATGATAGAAGGGATGAACTCTCTTCTCTCTTCACAAGAACGACACTTGGGAATTGATAGAATTGCTCAAGAAAAAGAAGGTTATTAGTTGTAAGTTGGTGTTCACGAAAAAACAAGGATTTTTAGATGATAATACTGTACGCTACAAGGCTAGATTGGTAATTAAAAGTCACGCGCAGCGAGAAGACATTGACTACAATAAGATGTTCTCACCAGTTGTAAAACACTCATCTATTCGGATACTATTGAAATTTGTGGCACAGTATGAGTTGGAGCTTGATCAGCTTGATGGGAAGACCGCTTTTCTCGATGTCGATCTTGATGAAGAGATTTTTATGTCTTAGCTTATGGGATTCAAGACTGATAAGAGAATATGGTGTACAAGTTGAAGAAATCGCTTTATAAACTAAAATAATCGTCAAGATAGTGGTACTAGTATTTTGACAGCTTTGTGAGAGAAAAGAGGTACACAAGAAGCCATTATGACCCATGTGTTTATTACAACAAACTACAAGGTGAAGAGTATGTTTATCTACTGTCGTATATATAGATGATATGCTCATTACTTTTAAGAGTAGACCCGTTATTGATAAATTGAAGAAACAATTATTTTTCGAATTTGAGATGGAGGATCATCATGAAGCAAAGAAGGTGCTAGACATAGAGATTGAGAGAGCCCGAAAAATGATAAGATTTACTTAACATAAAAGGGGTATTTACAAAAAGTACTTTAAAAGTTTAACATCAATATCGACATAAAAAGTATACTATTGGCCTCTCACTTCAAATTAAAAGCTACTATGTCTCCTAGTACAGTTGAAGAGCGTGAGTATATGTCTCACGCATCTTATACTAGCGCAATTGATAGTTTGATGTACGCGATGGTGTATACAAGACCTAATTTGTCACAAGCTGTCTTGATGGTTAGAGATATATGCACGATCCTGGTAGGGGTCATTGAGAGACAGTGAAGTGAATTCTATGGCACATCAAGGGTACCTATATGAACGTTCACCTAGAGGGTGGGTGAATAGTTAAAGTGCTAATCAAATTTGAAATTTAAAACTTTACACTAATTAAAACTGAACATACAAATGATCAATTAAGAAGTGAAACTGAATTCTCGGTGAAGTGCTCTAAAACTTCTCAAGATTTCTCTTTAATAAGAGTTGAGGTGCTTCAGTAGCTTTCTTGGATCAAAGTAAGTGTAGGCATATCAAGTATATATAGATGAGCAATAATATCAATATAAGTATGAATAAGAGTTGATTTGAGTTGAGAGATAGAAAAAGCAAACATAAGAATATGTTTCGAGGTTCGAGCACTAAGCTCTATGTATCCGCCTTCACTACGTTAAGGATTTTCACTATCTCCACAAAAGAACTCTACAAAAGATATAAACTCCGATCCTCTGTACAAGAGGAGGCACAAAGCCAATGCACAAAGTAAATCACCTCTACACAAGAGAGAGGGCATAAAGTCAATACTCTTCTACACAAGAGGAGGGCACAAAGCCAACTGCACAAAGCAAATTGGAGGTTACAATCTTTAGTGACCACAAGATCACAATAAAGAGTCTCAATACAAGATGCTAATGATAGATTTTGCAATGATAGCTCAAGCTTGTGAGAAAAAAAGATTTTGAAAATGAAGCTCTTTAGAAAACAATTGGGAAAACTTCTATAAAGATATAGAAACTTGAAGAAAAAACATGAATTTCCCAAAAATTTGTTCTTTGATTTTTCAAAACTTTGAAACACTTGAAAAACTTTTCTTAAAGGTATGAATTTGAAGCTCAAATACTTGTTTCAAAACTCTGTAGAAAGCAGGTAAAAAGGCACTAGAAAACTGATTCTAAAACTCTTGTTAAATCTTGGTAAAAACCCAATCCAAAACCCTTTTATATAGGCCAAAGAGCAAACTAGTCGTTGGGGTCAAATCGGGACAGAATAGTCTGTCGGTTGACCGGGCGGTCGACCACCAGCGATCAGAAATATGATCGTTGGAGAAATCAAAGAGAAGAAAACAAGAACACAAGTTTTAACGAGATTTGACACTTTGCCTATGTCCTCGGAGTAGAAGGGGAGAGAGATCTTATTAATATCAATCAAGTACAAGTTACAATAGCATGGGCTATGCACCTTTTTATATAGGAATGGAGTCCAGGAAGAAAAGAAGCCAAGAATTCCGAGTTTGAATCAAAAATAAATTCAAAAACATACTTGGATTCAACCAGAGGTAAAACATTGTTGACAGCCCAAGGGGTCTATCGACAACCAATGACCAACTCTAACAAACTCCGCTCTCTGAAAAACGCTACCGACTGCCTAACTTCATCTTCTTCGACAGCTAGGTTCACTTGCAAACATGTATCAGAGTGTCTGTACTATCGACAACTTAAGAGGCTTATTGATAGTCAATAATATGCTCTGACAAGTTTTGCTCTCTGGAAAACATTGTTGAGAAGCTAAAGCTCAAGGCTCGACAGCTATGTTGCTTCCTCCACATTTCATTTAAAAAACTTCATCCTTAATCTTTTACTCTCTCCCAATTCTCTATCTCAGTGAAGATTTCTGAAATCTGAGCCGAACACAACATAGTATCACGTCGATTCTAATGGACTACACCAGTGTGGTTACCTACGTACTCATTGCCCAGGAGATCAAGCAATTCATAGTTCATCTAAATGAACTCCACCGAGTTAAAGTAACTAGAAGGATATGAAAAAACTCTTTGCAATGTACAAACTTTACTCCCGGAACAACCTTGATAAGCATATCAGTAGGATTCTCTTTCATGTGAATCTTCTGTAACTCGATGTCACCCTCATCAAGAATCTCCCAAATAAAGTGGAAGATGATGTCGATGTACTTCATCCTTGCATGGTACACCTGGTTCTTTACCAAATAGATAGCACTCATATTATCACAGTTGATCTTCAATAGATCCTGATCAATCCTCAGAGTCAGCTCGAGTTCAAACTCGTGATCTGACCCAGCGATATTACTTGATTTGACCTTTCTGATAGTCAGATTTATCAGTTTTAGTTTCAAATATTATTTTTCAATATTTTAATTTTTTTACAATTTTTTAGAATTTTTCTGAATTATTTTGTATAGTTTTCTAAATTCAGTGTCGACCGGTATCGCCGATTGATTTCAGAATTTTTAATTTGCAAATGGGATTGATTTTCTTGAATCTGACTTTATATTGTTCCTCAGTATAATATTTTCTATTTTATGAAATTATGAGAAATATTTTGAATTAGTCAAATTTTACCGAATATAATAATATTATTATTTTCTTGGTTCTTTTCGTTTCTTTCTTCCTTTCTTTCTTCCTTTCTCCTCTGGCTCCCCACGTTGCTAACCTGCCAATACCTAGCCCCATTTTCCTTATTTTATACTATTTATTTTATTAATTTATATATAATTTTATTTATTTCTCTTTTTTCTTTTCTCTACTTTCTTTTTCCTTTCCTTTTCTTTTTTCTTTCTTTTTTCCCCTTTTTCTCCCCCTACCTGCTTCCTGATCCTCTCCCTCACCCTATCGACCAACCCCATCCCCTGACAGCCAACACTCTTTCTCTATCTCAACAACTCCCATTAACTCTCTCTCTCTCTCTCTCTCTCTCACACACACACACACACAAACACGCGCGCGCGCGCACACACACACACTCCCTCTCTTTTTCTCTATCTCTGACTCTCTCTATCACTCTCCATCTCACCCTCTCTTTCACACTCTCCTCCCTTTCTCGTCGTCAACACCACCACTAGCCGGCCGCCGCCGCACGCCACCAGTCCTGGTCGGTCTCCTCCACCACCACTCCCAACCATCTTCTTCCATCTCCATCTTCTTCACTTTCACCTCCACTTCACCAACTTCTCTTCCTCCAATAAATCCAATACCTATTTCATCACCAATCACTAATATTCTACCTCGGCCTCCTCCACAACCACCCACCACCAAGATCTCTACCAACACCCTCATCTTCTCCCATAATCTCCATTTCCATCACCACCACCATCACCTACCTTCACCACCCACTATTTTCTCCTCTTCTCCCCACTTGGGCCAGGCCGCCGCCAGACACCTCTCTGCCGCACCGCCGCCCTCTGGGTGCGAGCACCATCCACAGCCGCGACCAGCTCAGTCGGCCAACCCTCTCCCCTCATCTCCTTTCCACACTCTCTTTCTCCTCTAATTTCCTTTCTTTCTTTCTTTCTTTCTTCTTTCTCTCTCTCCTTCTCTCTTTCTATCTCTCTCTCTCTCTTTTCTCGCTCACATCTCTCTCCCTTTCTGGTTTTAATTCTGGATCTCTCTCTCCCCCCTCTTTTTCTCTCTTCTCTCTCTAACACTCTCTATTTCTCTCTATCTCTTTCTATGTCCACGTTCTCTCCTTTGAGCACTTGCGTACGCGCTATGTTCATGGAGTTCCCGATTCATGCTTGGTGTTTCGTGGTGTTAGGCGAGTACTACTTCTCTGTATTAGCGAGTACCATTCATTGATTTTGCGAGTACCACTTCATAGTTTTGTGAGACTAATTATGGTGTATGCAAATATAGGGTTTTACGAGTATTCTTTTGGATTGCGAGTAACTGTTGGTTATTGTGAGTACATTATTTCATATTAGGCGAGAACTATTCTGGTGTTAGTTACATGCTTTGTGAGTGCCTGTTACATGCTTTGTGAGTGCTCCAATTTCCTTTAGCCTCCTAGCTTTATTAACTCAACTTAGCTATTGATAATATATTGGTGATTATTGATATGGTTATGAAGAGTTTGAAATATCAAACTATATTATTTTTCTGTATTCATTTGTATCTTATATTTGGCTTATATTTATTGTAACGCCCCGATCCCGCGAATATGGAGACGCTACTGCGACGTATATATGCAGGTAGAAATACCCTCGCATATACGCTAAGCATCAGTACAGGTAAGAATCAGAGTACGAAAGTACACGGTGCATTATACATTCTAACACATGAGTACAATTACAAAGTTATCACATGATATGACACAATATTAGAAGAATATTACATCACTGATAGGAGCAAATGCGAGAATACAAAGAGAATACAAGTATGAACAGTATAAAAGGTGCTCATGAGTTATGAAAAGGAAAACTCGAGAGTCAAGAAATGGGGCCTGGAAGGAATAGACTCCGGACGGGCTACCACTGATCCACTCCGCCATCGCTGCACAACTTTGATTAACAGGAAGTCCACCACGCTCTAAACTCCAAAATTTGAACATGCAAGTCTGAGGGAGTCAGAAAATCCCCAACGAGTGGTAAGACGAATGCCAAGCGACGTGCAAAGACAAGCACACATGTACATGATTAAGTGAAGTGGTTCAGGCACTCAAGTACCGGCAATGACCATTGCAAAATGAAAATCAGAAATCAGTAGAAAATCCAGAATCAAGCGAGCTCACATATATCGATAAATCTGAATAGGGAAAGCATGTATCAAAAATCGTGTTATGAGTATAGGCAGACATAAGCATACAGTAAGACATCAAGTAATGTGTCAAATACAAATGCAGACAAAACTAGTTATATAGTGCTCAGACTTTGGATTTATGAGATTGATACATTAAGGGGATACTTCAAACAAGAAAATCCTCATCTATATATCATATACACCATGTCACCATTACCGAGTTCATAACTACCTGAGTTGCCCTTGGTGTAACATAACAAAAATCTCAGGAGTAATACTGTGCTAAAGAATAACATATACATGTGATGAATAAGATAACTTAACCATATAATCATAATGATCAGTGTCGCCTGTTATTATAATTATTTCCTTCCAGTATCCCATACCACTGACCATTCACACTGAAGTCTGCCATTCAGTAGAATGCATTCGGACTTTGATACACGGATATCATTATCTGAATGAGGAAATGACTTAATAACACCCGTTATTGACATTATTATTATTATCAATTATGTTAAGGCCGATACAGGACAGTGTCTGGTGTCACACATCAAGAGTTGGTAACTGGTAGACATTACAGGTGTTAGCAATATGACAACCAGTTATTAGTTTATTATTATTACTTATCCTACTCATATGTCTAGGTATGTGTGCTAGCGCCCCAACATACATACATCCACATCTGAGTAAGCCAAGATTATTATTGGAAACCAACAGGGGTATCAATGAACAATGTTTACAGTGGGTCTCATGCATGCCCGAAATTACAGTCCAGGGTGTTCCGTTGCTGGTGTACGGAACCGGCTGCAAGGCCAAAAGAGGTCTTATAGGATGCCTTTTCAGGAAAGTAACAGGAGAAGTATGCCAGCACACGTCTCGAAACACCTGGAGGCCTCGGGTAGATCCGAAAGTTTTAACTGCACAACATATCTAATACCACTATAAACACGAACACATATTAACATCCGTCAGTTTTTCCTGACCCGATGTAAGTTGTCCTTTTTATAATTTATTAGGTAATTATCAGAGTACAGGAATAAGCAGGAGCATGTCAAGAGTATCAGGAATATAGGTGTACATGAGTACATGTGAAATCAGGAGTACAGGAGTACTGAAGTATTATCAGGAGATCAGGTACTACATTCCCGTAAAGTGATAATCATAAGTCAAGATTGGCATAACAGGTAACAGGTGTTAACATATAGATATCAGGTGATAACATTCAGATGTCAAGTGATAGCATGGCAAGTCTTAGCACATCAGAGAATACATATCAAGTGATAGCATAACAATCAAGCACAGTCAAGTGAACCGTAAGCAAAGGTGGAGCGAAGCTAATGCATAACACTATACGCCATCACGTCCAGCGTGATCACTGCTCGCAGTATAGCAAGCACATGTGTGGTGGCGGGCGAACCGCTCCGCATCACTCTTGATGAAGCTGTACTCACGACGTAACTACGCTAAGACGGAATTAGCGATAGAGCGCTGAACGCTAGGCTCGCCTACCAGACGGAGCTGAAAAACCTGATGGTCTGAGTGCACTCCTCTTTCAAGGAAGTATGCGAGAGCCCGAAGGGCTAAAAGTAAGCCCGGGGAATAAGCGCTCCCGGTAGCTACCACGAAACCCATAAGGGTGCAAAGCCAATTCCTATTAGGTAGCCATTCCGAAAGTGGGCGAAAACTCCGAGGCTGTACAAGGGTACCTACATGGTTAGTACCAGTACACGAATAAATATAGTATCTACACTATTACAGGCAACAGTTCACAGAATACAGTACATACTCGCTCTGATACAATACAAAACACCGGTTACATGTCCACAATACCGATACACAACACCTGTTACATGTCCACAATATCGATACAATCCACCAATATACTGATCGAGCCCTGTATAGAAAAATACGGAAGTTTAAGAACAGTGTTAGGTCATCAATGCAACCGTGTAGTTTAGGGCTAATGGGTCATGATCCACAGGGAGGGACAACGATGTAAGCATTATGTAAGTCTTCTTCCTAAGTTACTACGCCGGTTACAGATCTTTTTTGTTTTAAAAGAAAAAGAAAGGAAACATTAAACTAAATTAGAAGAAAAGTAGAAGGTAGAAGAAGATGATGTTGATGTTTTGATTACTAAGTTAAAAGAAAGAAAATAAATAAGAAAAAAAAACATACCTTAGAATAATTAAAGAAAAGCAAGCGATCAATTAAGTTGAGTAACGATGAAGAGAAGTGGATAGTTTTATTGGCTGTCACTCTCAATATAACTATTTTTAAGGAAGATTATATCTAATGTCACTCTAAAGACAATTCTTCCTCTCTTTACTATCATAAAACTCTCCTTAATCCAAGCTATAAAGAAAATATGATTAAAAAGAAGGCAAACAAGAATAGTTGAAAGTAAATAAATCAATTAAAGCAAGTACAAATAAAAAGAGATAAATTAAAAAGAACAGAAAAACCTTTATTAAGGTATCATCATCAGTTACAAGCACTCCATCGTCTCTTACAATTCTTTCTCTCACACTAAAAAGTATAATGAATATTTGAAAAAGAAGAATCCTACCCTAAAATTCTCTGCGGATTTCTCCTCTAGAGTCGTGCCTCTCTACCATCGAGGTATGCTGGTATTTATAAGAGAAAAAGCTCGAGAATAGACATATGAAGATAGGGGGAGCTGGCGCTTCCTTAGATTTGATAGCCAGGCCACAGAAATGCGGCTTTTGCCGCATTTCTGTGCAAGATCCTGGCTATAGGCTTAGGGTCAGGGATCCGTTCGTCCATTGATTCGTCCTCTATCTTTTATCTTCTTAGATTTTAAATATTTGCTTTAGATTTGATGATCTATCTCTTTATCCTCAGCGAAACCAATAGGGTTTTCAAATAATCCATTTTTTCTTGAAATTTGATGATATTATCTTATCTGATATATCTAGTTTCCAGATAAGATGGCTTCTAGAATCTTTGAAGTTGAATAGATCCCTTTTCTTTTGAATTTTTGAGATTTAATTGAATAAATCTGTCAATCTCTCTCTCTTCTTCCTTAATTACCCTGTACGCCACTAGACATGAAAAGAGATCAAATAGCAAAATTTTATTATAAAATAAATGCATAAATGTGACACATGTGATACTAAATATGGAATGTACGTGTACGATCACTCCCCCACAATTATCTTTTGCTCGTCCTCAAGCAAGTAAAAAAATGAAACCAAACTATTCTAACTCACTTTCGTAAGAATTACGATTGCACTTAGCACGTGCAACAAGCTGTTAAACCTCTAGTTTACCCCTAGGGGGCAAGTTTTATCTCACGAGGGTTTTCAGTAGATTACACCCACAAAATTCATAAAGAAAGAAAACTAAAGTATTAGTATTTTTGAAAATGCAATTTTGAAAGAGAGAAAATATTTGAAGTATATTTAGAATGATTAAGCAATTTATAAGTCATAGGAATACCAAACTATTCATTCCTAAACTTGGTCTCTATTCAAAAACTTGTTATCAATTAAGCTAAGGAATCAAACTGTGTTTCTCATCTAGTCTATTATTTTACCCTAAGTCATATGCACTTTTATAACAGTGAAATTTTGACTTGGGATTCTTTAACTCTAACTCTTATGCCTTATTTTTTTATTTTTGGTGGTACTATCTTTTAGATCTATTAGGCTTTCTAATCGGCCCATTTAACGAGCCTTTAGTCCGTGATTCCCAAACCGAACGGTCTTAGGGCACCGGGTGAGGAAACACCCCCAAAGACTTAAGGACTCGAGCAAACAAGCCCACAAAACTAAGGGTTTTATTTATAAGATGGACCGCTTTTAGGCGTGAATACTAACACTTTAAGAAACACAAATACTCAGCTTAAACAGAGCATTTTTGATATATGTATATTTTTTCTCTTTTTTATAAGGCATAAGAATCTTTATTTTTGAACTCTAAGTGTGTAAATGTATAAAGTATGCATATTTCATTAAGGTAAAAATCAAGACTAAATATTTTTCTAAAATTTCTTTCTAACCATAGAAATCAAACAAATAATTTTAATTTGACCAAGTAAAAGAAATCCTAATTATGATTCTCATATTCTTTAATATTTACTTAATTTCTTACAAAAAATATGTCAAAATATTGTTTCTCTTTTCAAAAAATTTTAATAGCGAAGAAAATGTTAAGAATTTTTTTAAATAAAAGATAACCTATGTTATGTTAGAACCTTACCCCCACACCTATCTCATATATCGTCGTCAATGTATGAATGAATGCATAAATGCATGAAAAAAAGAAAGAAAAGATAAATGTTACTTCAATGTGGTGGTTCCGGTGGTGGTCAGATTGGGCCAAGCATTGCTACCCAATCAAAATAATGTGGTGGTTCACGGAACCCACCTTTATTGACCTCTTTTCTATTTACATACTTACAATCCCCAATATGAATAGGATCATGCAAGATTCTATCATAAAAATTATTCCCTTTACATGACCAATCTTGAAAAATCATCACTGGGTCATTATGTTCAATGCTTTGGTCCAATAATAGAATGTGGTTTTGTGGAATGGATGGTTTGGAATCTGAAATGAAAAGTTCGGGAATTAATACTGAGTCGGAAAAATCAACTATTGGTTCGAGGGTCAGTTTTGGTTCAAGAATTGAGTCCAAATCAAAGAGTTCAAGTTCACATTCTTTTCTCATCAATAAATTGTGACTATTCAAAAGCGGTGGTTCAATTTTAAAATCTATGAATACAAGAATCAATGTTGACTCGAAAAATGGGCCCAAATTGGGTAATGATACCGGAGTCAACATAAATTCAAAAAATTGAATAGAATCATAAATTTCTGGATTGGGGTCACATTCATGTTTAAATTCAATTTTATTGAAATGAAAACTTGTCAATTTGTCAATCGGTTGATATTGGTCAACTTCAAGATTTTGTGGTGAAATTGAATCTTGGTCAAAACTTCAATATATCATGATTCTTGATTTTCACTAATATGGCTGAAGCGTCGGGAATAGTTAAAGATTGGGTAGGGAGAGTTTCATCATTCATACGCATGTTTTCTAATCGATCAAGTCTTGCTTCTATCATATCGAAAGGATCGCTTTGGAATTGATTTTTATCAATATGGCTTGAAGTGTCGAGAATAGTCAAAGATTGAGTAGGGAGAGTTTCCTCATTCCTACGCATGTTTTCTAATCGACTAAATCTTACTTCTATCATATCGAAATGATCACTTTAGAATTGAATCATGGATTCCATACTTTTTTCTAAATCGGTATGTTCATCTTGTTGTGGTGGGACTTGAAAAATGGAGTAAGAATCTTGGACTTGAAACTTTTTATGAGTATTGAGTCTGTCAAGATTTGGAATTATCGTGTGGACTCAAGAAAGACTTTGAAACTCTTTTCTAAAGAAGATTTGTCTTCTATAAGTTGATCTTAATATTAATTATATGAAGTTGAATGTTGGTCAGGTTATTGGTAGTATGACTTGGGAGAGTTGTATCCCACTGAGTCGGTGAAGAGTGGTGATGATCATCCCAATCTTGTTCATAGTACTGGGATTGAGATATATACTGATTAAGATAAGACCAATCTGGCATACTTGGTTGGTTAAAGTTATGAAATGTCGGGTTGGTAATATTCAAATTAAAAGAGGTCAGTGTGAAGTATGGATCACTATATGCATTGGAATTGTAATTGTAATTCATATCACAAAAATATCAAAAAATAAAAACATAAAACAAACAAATAAACAAAGAAAAATCTAGCCTAAGTTAGGGTAGACCTTAAAACAGACGACTCCTAACTGGTTAGACTGTCCATGGGGGTATATTACAGAATCTGATCATAAGTTAATCGATCAGGTAGGGGTAAGACCAGTGGAAGGTATCCGTGCCTAAGCAATGGCCCTAATTATTCCAAACCACTTTTCTTCAAGGTTCGCCTCCCAATCCCTAACCTTTGATACTGATTTGATAAGAGTCAAATTCTAATCAACTCCCCCCTTAGGTCAGTCTCCTATTGAGTCCGAGATGTCCCTAGGGTCAACGTCTACTCAATTTTAAGTTAGGATGGGTTAGTGAGTGATGATATGATCTTTGGGGTAAGAAAGGGTAATAACTTTCCCTCCTTATCTTGTTTATAGGACAAGCCTTTAATTCGTTTTAGTGCGTGTGTGCAAGTATATAGCAAAAATAACACCCCAGCAATAACACGCAAGTGTGTTCCTAAGTTATATGCAATGCAGACGTACCTTGGCTCCAGCACTCTTCAACAGTAATTTAAAGAATAAGTTAGACACGTGTGCTAAATGCAAAGTCTAGTCGTTTTTAGTATTAACAAACAACTATATTACTGTTGAGATTAGAATAGTGTGCAAAATATGTTAAAAAAGGAAACTATCAACTGAAATAGCTAATTCTTGAATTTCAAGTAACCTGCAAGAAACTAAAGTTAGTAGTTCATCACAGTTGTGTGCTCTGATGTTCTGCCTTCTTAGACAGAGACAGAGTAGCAATAAGTCTACTGCAGCTCCTAGTTTTCAAATATTAGCCCTTGCACATAAAAACAGAGAAGAAAAAGTTAAACCATTTAAAATAAATCAAAAAAAACTTATCGTCCCTTCCTGGCAATGGCGCCAAAATTTGTGATCGAGCCAAACCTGCACAGAAAAATACAGAAGTTTAGGAATAATGCTAGGTCCTCAATGCTATCGTGTAGCCTAGGGCTAGCGGGTAGTGATCCATAGGAAGGGACAACGATGAAAGTATTGTGAAGCCTTCTTCCTAAGTTACTACACCACTTACAGATCTTCTTTGTTATAAAAGAAAAGAAAATATTAAACTAAATTAGAAGGAAAGTAGAAGGTAGAAGAAGAAGATGATGTTATATTTTGATTGCTAAGTTAAAAAGAAAGAAAATAAACAAGAAAAGAAAGAATATACCTTGGAGTAATTAAAGAAAAGCAAGTGATCAATTAAGTTGAGTAACGATGAAGAGAAGTGAGATAGTTTCATTGGCTGTCACTCTCAATATAACTATCTTTAAGGAAGTATATCTAGTGTCACTCTAAAGATAATTCTTCCTCTTTTTTCTGTCATGAAACTCTCCCTAATCCAAGCTATAAAGAAGGCATGATTAGAAAGAAGGCATAAAAAAAAACAGATGAAAGTAAATAAAGCAATTAAAGTAAGTAAAAATAAAAAGAGGTAAATTGAAAAGAACAGAAGAACCTTTATTGAGCTGTCACCATCAATTACAAACACTCTGTCTTCTCTTTATATTTCTTTCTCACATTGAAAACTGCAATGAACATTTGAAAAAAATAATCCTAACCCTAAAACTCTCTGTGGAGTTCTCCCCTAGAGTTGTGCCCTCTCTGCCTTCGAGGTATACATGTATTTATAAGAGAAAAAGCCTGAGGATAGACATACGAAGATAGGGGAACAGCTGCCCCAGATTTGAAAGCTAGGTCGCGGCAACGCAGCTTTTGCTGACTTTCCAGGGCAAGATCCAGGCCGTAGGGCTAGGTCAGGGATCCGTTCGTCTATTGATTCATTCTATATCCTTTTATCTTCTTAGATTTTGAATATTTGTTTTAGATTTGACATCTATCTCTTTATCCTCAGCGAGACTAATAGGGTCTTCAAATAATCTTTTTTTTTTTTAAATTTGATGATATTATCTTATCTGATATATCTAATTTTCAGATAATATGGCTTCTAGAACCTTTGGATTTGAATTGTCCACTTTCTTTTGAATTTTTGAGATTTAATTGGATAAATCTGTCAATCTTTCTCTTTTCTTTTTTAATTACTATGCATGCCAATAGACATGAAAATACATCAAATAGTAAAATTTTATTATAAAATAAATATAAAAATATGACACATGTGATATTAAATATGCAATGTATGTGTACGACCATTTACCAATCCAAGTACACAGCTCGCATAATCCAAATCACCCGTCGAAGCAGGAAAACCTAGAAAAGAAAGAACACTCGCCTAAAATCTTTGAAAAATCATCGCAAATCTGAAATCCTAGAAACTCGAGCGCGTGCACTAATATATTAATTTTTTTAGAGAGAGAATAATAAAGAGAGAGTAGAGAGAGGAACAAGAGAGAAAGAGAGAGAGAATATAGGGGGAGAGAGAGTTTATTGGAGAAGTGGTTGTTGCTCAAGCAGGCCCTGCACAAGGGAGACCCACGGCTCCCCGTGGGCCCAGGTGGCTTGGCCTACCCTCTGGTGGCGTCGGCCAGTTGCCAGCCACCCCAAGGAGGAGGGAGAGGAGAAGTGGGGGGGGGGGTAATGGTGTGGTGGTATGATGGTGGAGGTGATGGTGAAGTGGTAGTTGTGGTGATGTTGGTGGTGCTAGGAGGTGATTGGGGGGAGGAGTTAAAGGAAGAGAAGGAGGTGGGATGGGTGGTTGGAATTTGGTGGTGGTGGGAGATGTGGAGGAAGGAGATGGTAATGGTGGTGATTAAAATTAAAGGAGAAGGAAGAAGTGAGGGGTTGATTTTGGTGGGGAGAGAAGGAGGAGATGATGGTAGTGTTTGGGGTTGTCGCTGGCCGTGGCTCACCGTGGATGGAGGTGGTGGCCATCGGTTATTGATGAGAGAGGAGAGATGGTGAGAGATAGAGAGAGATGTGAGGGAGACTGAAATTGGGAGAGAGGGAGTGAGATTTAGAAAGAGAGGAAGAGAAATGGTGGAGAGAGGAAGGAGAATTTGAGAGGGAGAAGGAGAAGGAGAGCGGAGGCCTCTCTCTGCGCTGTCATTGGCCAAGGGAGAAGAAAAGGAGGAGGAAAAGAAAAGAAAGGAGAAGAAAGAAAAAGAAAGGGAAAGAAGAAGGGGGCAAGTTGTAAAAGAGTGAGGAAAGAAAAGAAAAAGGAAAAGGAAAAGAAAAAGTAAAAGGGGAGAGTCGGTTGGAAGTTCAGTTGGATTAATGGGGAAGAAAAGAAAAATATTAGAGAGGAAGGAAATAAGAAAATAATTAATTAATACTATTTAATTCATGTCAAAATTTGACCAGTTCAGAACGGTTCTAAAAAATTCTCAAAAATAGATAATATTATTTTAAGATATAAGATGAAATTGGATTCAAGAAATTAAATTTCATTTTCAAATTAAAATCCTAGAATCTACTGGCGATACCGGTGGACACCAAAATCGGTCGAACCTGGATAAATTTAGAAAAATCTCTAAAAATATGATTAGATAGAAAATATATTTTTAAAAGTAATATGAAAGCGATTTATAGAAATTCAACTCTTTTTTAAATTAAAAATTCGAGAATCGATCGGCGGCACTAGTCGATACCGGTTTTGACGATTTTGCAATTTAATTCTAAAAAAATTCAAAAAATTATGAAAAATCTAAAATATTGTAAATAGTGCTTGAAACTGAATTATGTTAAATTTGTCTATCAGAAAGATCAAATCAAGGAGTACACTGAGATCAGGTCTCTGGTTTAGACTCGGGTTGATTCTGAATTCAAAAATCTAGATCCAACACTAAGCAATAATATAAATAATCATAAAATAAAATTAAATATGAGAAAATTTGAAAGAATATGATAAAAAAAATTAGAATACGTATCAAAGTACGTATTCTGAGAACGGGGTGTTACATGTATACTTCATTCGGTATCGTGACACCTGGCACTTGATATCCGACACCTGACTAGTTAACCACTTTACTCATGATTATTCACTTTTTGAGGGGACTTGACACCTTCTATCATGTTATACACCCAGAGATTATGACTCCTGTATGACATCACATAGCATGTATGTACTTGCACATGACGAAACGGTGTGTGGAGCTAAGCACTGCGCCACATACGTGATGGAGGTACCTCTAGAGTCTTCACATCGTACCCATAATACACCTGATATAAACATTACTATTTACCTGACTCATATACCCGGTATGCATATGGTGTGTGGAACTAAGTACACACAGAGCTAATTATCACACCAAACACATGGTATTGATACCTCTAGAGTCTGTGGGGTTACCTCTAGAGTCCAATATCACGACGTGGTGCAACTGCCCTCCTAACCCAGCACTTGACACATTACACGATACACAATAATAATATTATGAATGTGTGATATTTGGTCTCTCCTTCGTTCAGGTACTGATACTTACATATTAGATCCAAATGCGTTATATTGGATTACAAGCTCCAGCGTGGACTATCAGTGGTGTGAGACACTGGTAGGGAGATGATTGAAATATTAGGCAATACTAATTATTATTATTAAATTAACTTAAAATACAATACCTTTCCCTGCTCCAGATATAGCTTAATTACTAAACAATAATAATCTCAGAAGCAAGTGTTATTGAGTTATTTTCTCATCCGGGTAATAGTATCTGCGTATCAAAGTTCGGATATGCTCTACTGTATTGCTGACTCTAATGTGAACAGTTAGTGGTATGGTATACTGCAAGGAAGTGGCTAGAATAACATGCGACATTAATTGCTATTATTGTATAATTAAGTTATCCTGCTCGCCATTTTTGTATGATACATGTGCTACTGTGTTGAATCACCTGACTTGCTTATTTTTAGATTTTTATAATGTTTTCTTATTCTGTTATTATGAAGACAATTCGAGTTCTATAAATTCAGTTTATGGTGATATGAGGTATATGGTATATATATGAATGTTTTCTTTTTTAGATTATCCACTTGATGTATCAATCTCATGAATTCACAATCTGAGTTTGTACAGCTAGTTTTGTCCATACTTGTATTTAACACATACTTAATGTCTCTTCGCATGTTTATGTGTGACTATGTTTATGACACAGTTTTCAATACATATTTTCAATTCAGATTTATCGATACACATGTATTTACTTGATTTCAGATTTACTAGTGATTCTCTGATTAACATTTATGTTACCGGTTACTTGCGTGTTTGAGCAACATCACTTTGATCTTGTACACGTGTGACTACCTGGGCACATCACTTGACTTCATTTTACGTACTCGCTGGGTTATTTTCTGACAACTCTGCGCCTGCATGTTCAGATTCCGAAGCGCAGCGGAAGCGTGGTAGAATCCTTCTCTGAAAATCTTAGATTTCTTCGTGGAGCAACGGATCAGCCGGAGCTTATTCCCGAGTAGCCCTCTCTTGGCTCGCGAGATCCCCTTTTGTATCTCGTGAGTATCTTCTAGTCTTTAGAACTTTGTAAACATATCTCTGCGCCTTTTGTGATGTAATATTCATGTAATATTAAATCACGCTCTGTAATATATATGTACTTGTGCCCTTTTTGTTGAAATGCATTGTGCATCCTCACTTTGATTCTTACATGTATTGATATTTAGCATACATATGTGAGGGTATTTCCGCCCTGCGTATGTACATCGCACTAACGTTCTTGTACCCGCGGGATCGGGACGTTACAAAATTGAGGAAAGAAACATGTTTTCGATAATTATAGAAAACTAACATTTTGAAGTAGTATTTAAAAGAAAATATTGAGAGAACAGAGGAAGTATGAGAAAAGTTTTTAATTGAGATTATTTTTTTTCTCAATCATTAGTTAGTTTGGTTCAGAAATGATTTTCAATAGAGATTTTTCTTATATCAATCAATAATGAGAAACTGAGAATTTAGTATAATAATGGATACACTAATCCTATTATAATTTAGAATTATTTAAGTAATGTTCTCTTTTTCTCAATTAAAAGTAAAAATTTATTATAATAATCTAAACGCTCTAAAATTTTCCTTAGTGAAAACACTACTGTTGTTTTATAGGTCGTACAGATGAGGAGGTAACCATGTTGGGCAATGGGCTTAAATCTCTCTCTCTCTCTCTCTCCCTCTCTCTCTCTCTCTGTTTTTGTTTTGGGGTTCTCTTCCTGTCTCTTTTTTTCTGCTTCCAACAATTACATACCAAAATTCCACAAGCCTCATACGAAATCTGTAATGGTTTAAGGGGTGATTGAAGTTCGAGGGGATTTTCGAGCGGCAACATTTATCACATTCTATCTTTTTTTTTCTTAAATTTGTTATAAAACAACCCTAAATCCTTATGTTAATATTTGCAATTAAGTTTTTATTTTTTGCATGCAGTTAAATTCTAACAGAAGTTTTCTTGAATGGAGTGGCGATAACAATAATCTTAAGGTATGAAATCCTTTTTCCCTAATAGTTTAAGTGAAAACTGAATAAACATGATCCTTACTATAATATTGAACATGGGTGTTTCTAAAGTTTTTGGTTTTAAATACCCAAATTTAGCATACACAAGACTTGTCGTTTAATATACACATAAGATTTTGGGCCAATATATAGTATTTATCAGTACATGATGTTATTCATGGTTGGGTAGGTAAAAACGGGTATTATTGTCCAAAATTTAATTGTTAGACATCAATGGAAAATAGGAATCTGAAATTTTTTTTTAAAAGTTACGGGTCAGAGTCTTGAAAAAAAAAAAAATAAACACAATGGGGTTTTCTGACTCTAGTTATAAAACTTCGGAGGTTTTCTGAAATTAAACCCCTTTTTTCCCCAGAGGATGAGTAATCACCATTAGTTTCAAGAAGCTATCACAATCACAATCAACTGCAATATCGCTTCCATGCTATAATCTTCTGTTTCTACAATTATGGCCTTATGCACTGAAATGTTACATCTTTTCTTATTAATGTAATAGAGATATATATCTACTTACTGTATAAATATAGGCTGGGGTTGGTTGCTTCGTGTGAAGGACCCGGTGATGGTTCTTCACGTGGTGGGGCCGTCCTTCACAGCTGAGAGACAGTCGAAATGAAAGACTTCCAGCAAATCCCATCTGCTCTTGAAAGCTACACCATGTACATATCACGGCACGGATCTACCTTGATATAATTCCAAAGTCCATAATTTACTTTAGTTTAATTATGACAACTAATGAGACTATAGAGAGAGTTTGGCAACTGTTGTGACCATGCAATATCCCAACAAGTGGGTGTGTATGCTTGCTTTCCTTCCACCTGCCACTTTGTCAATTGCAGCAAACGTTGTCATCACACGGATAAACATCGGTCTGCTCCTTAAATTTTGGATAGATTCTGGTGAAGGGTCGCAGCTGGGTCTGGGCCCTTGATTAGAATGATTGTACCTAACTATTAATTTGGGCCTTCATCTAAGCTAGCTATTAATTAGTTTCAATTTGGAATCATCTTAATTTCTTTCTAGATGTTGTAATCAAGGTCTCAAGCAGCCTTCACGTAGTGAACTTGTGAACCATAGACAAAGTTTGTTATGGGTCATGCACGAGTTCATAGAACTAGATTTTTAGTGCGTGCAGTTGTGTGTAAAATTTAGAATAAAAATGCTTCAAGTTTATGGGATGGAAATGTAAAAGGCATAGAGCGGAAAAAAAAGTATAATTGCAATAAAGAGAAGGTTACAAATATATACATATACGTTGATACAAGAGAGAGAGTGAGAGAGATCCACCCAATTTTTTTTGTAAATGCAATGTTTGGGATTGTTGGATTGGGCCAAGCTCATCCGACTGGCCCACGAGAGAAGTCCAAATACCCTTATGATCTGCTATGACCTACTGATTCTTTTGTTTTGTAGGTTATATTCAGGTCGGACGAAGTGAAACACAACTAATCCTACTGCACTCCAATCCATTAGTCCATTTAAATCCACAACCAAATTTACTGAAGCATGCAATTTTGTTGTTTGGGTAGAAACTAACAGTCTCCTTTACTCCACTTAGAGAGAAAAAACCTAGATTAATGATCTAAGAAGATATGTCTAACAATGTTAATCGTACACGTATATTGTATATTTAATATCACATGTGTCACATTTCTACATTTATTTTATAATAAAACTTTGGTATTTAATGTATTTGTATGTCTAGTGACATGCAGGGTACTTAAGAAAGAAGAGAGAGAGATTGACAGATTTATCCAATTAAATCCAAAAGTTCAAATCAACGGGGATCGATTCAAATCCAAAGCTTTTAAAAGTAATCTTCTCTGAAGACGGGGTATATCATTTGAGATAATATTATTAAGATTTAAAGAAAAAAAGGATTAGAAGAAGATCCTATCGTTTTCGCTGAGGATAAAGAGATAGATCGTCAAATGTAAAGCGGAAATTCAAAATCTAAGAGGCAAAAGGACAGAGGACAAGTGGATGGACACACGCCCCCCAGACCCTGGCCCAATGACCAGGATTTTGCCACAAAAACGCGGTAAAAGCCGCATTTTCACGGCCTTGCTTTTGAATCTGGGGGAGCGTTTACTCCCCTTATCTCCGTACTTTTATCCCTTATCTTCTTCTTCTTCCTATAAATACCCGCATACTCAGAGGCAGAGGGAGGGATTCCAAAGAGAGCTTTAGTTTAGTTTTTTTTCTCCCTTTTTCAGTGTAATTTATTTTTTTTATGGCTTAGGTTAGAGAGAATTACATGATTAAAAGAGAAGAAGAGTTATTGTAGAGTGACATTATTATAATCTTTTCTAAAGAGACTTATATTGAAGGTGACAATCAATGAAAACTTCTTACTTTTCTTCATTGTGCTCGATCTAACCGAAGCTTTGTTTTTTTTATTCTTTTCTACCGCTTCACTTTATTTCAAAGTAATTCTTTAATACGATTCAATAATAGAGGTAAGTACTCTTTTTGTTTTCTTTTTCAGTTCACTAGTTTAGAATCACACATCTAAAAATAACACTTTTCCTTTTCTATTTCTTCTTCTTCTTTTCTCTTTTTAACTTAATAATTCCTTTTATTTAAAATGACTTCAAATCATCTTCTATCTTCCACATTTGTCTAACTTAACATAGTTTTATTTTCTTTTCTTTTAAAAACAAAGAAGACTTTTAAATCAGTTTTTGTAAATTAATAGAAGAAACTTATACAAAGCTTCCATCGCAATCCCTCCCTGTGGATCACCACCCGTTAGCCCTAGGCTACACGGTAGCATCGAGGACCTAGCACTGTTTCAAAAATTTTGTATTTTTCTGTGTGCAGATTTGACTCGATCAAAATTTTGGCGTCATTGCCGGGGAAAGACGGTATGTTTTCTTTTCTTTTTGATTTACTTTAACAATTTAACTCTTTCTCTTTTCTGTTTTGGTGTGCAGGGCCTAATTTCAGAAATAAAGAGTTGCAGTGGATATATTGCTACCCTGAGCCTCTGCTCTAGAAAGTAGAGATCAAGGCACCACAATACTGCAGCGAAAACGCGGCAAAAGCCGTGTTTACGCAACAATTGTGGAGGGACTATTAACCTGCTTTCTTACAGGTTACTTGAAATTCAAAGTTTTACCCTTTGCGGCTATTAGTTTTCAGATTTAGATCACTATATATACTAATTTTAATTCAATAGTAACTTGGTGATTATTAAATGCTAAAAAATAGTTTACACTTTGCATTCTAGGGCATCTGTCTAATTTCATTTATATTTTACATTACTGTTGAAGAGTGATGGAGTAAAGGTATGTCTCATTGCATATAACTTAGAAAACACACTTGTATGTTATATTGCTTGGGTGTTATTTTTACTATATACTTGCAAACGAGCACGATCTAAGCATAACCCGTTAAACAACATAAGGTAGGAAAGTCATTACCCTTCCATAGCCCGAAAACCATCTTCTCACTCACTAACCCAGCCTAATTAAATTGAGTAGACGTTAGCCCTTGGGACATCTCGGACTCAAGTAGGAGGCTGATCTAAGGGAGAGTTGTTAGAATTTAACTCTTATCAAATCAGTGTTTAAGGTTGGGGATAGAGAGGCGAAACCTCAAAGAACAGTGATTTGGCATAATTAGGCCCATTGCTTAGGTATGGATACCTTCCACTGGTCTTACCCCTACCTGATCAATTAACTTGTGGTCAGATTCTGTAAAATATCTCCCATGGACAATTTAACCAGTTAGGAGTCGTCTAGGTTGAAAGTCTACCCTAACATAGACTAGATTTTTCTTCATTTTCTTGTTTGCTTATTTGTTTATTTTTCTATGCTTGTGAAAATGGATTATAATTACAATTATTCTGATTATAACCCCAACTTCTTTCAATTTGGATATTACCAACCCAGTTTTACATAACTTTAACCAACCAAGTATGTCAGATTGGTC
Organism: Agave tequilana; assembly: GCA_038442645.1. Taxonomy (NCBI): domain Eukaryota; kingdom Viridiplantae; phylum Streptophyta; class Magnoliopsida; order Asparagales; family Asparagaceae; genus Agave; species Agave tequilana. Next base: position 5,393 of record JAVJIF010002044.1, on the reverse strand, counting down.
TTATCCAAATCAATATATGCCCCAATCTCAGTATTATGAGCAAGAATAGGATAATCATCAAGACTCTTCACTAAGTTAGTGGGAATACATTTTTTTCGAGTCTTACTATCAACAACCTTACTAATAAACAACTTCATATACTCCATACTAAGACCAACCTATTAAAAATAAATCTTCTTTAGAAAAGAGTTTCGAAGCCTTCCTTGAGTCCACACAATAAGTACAAATCATGACGGACTCAATTCTTTCAAACAATTCCCAAATTCAAGATCTTTACTCTAATTTTCAAGTCCAATCATAACAAGAAGAACCTATTGACTTAGAAAGAGTATGAAAGACCTGATTCAGTCTGGAAATAATGTTACCCATTCTATTAATAGGTTAGAAGTAAAAGTGAGTCATTTAGTCAACATAATTAATAATAGAAATGAGAAACTCTACCTAAGATATTTTTGACCATTCCTAATTCTCCTAACCATATTGACGAAGAATCATGATATCTTAAAGATTTTAACCAATAGTTAATTTCACCACAAAACTTTGAACTTGACCGACACCAAAACATTGACAAATTGGCAAGTTTTCATTTCAGTGAGATTGAAGTTGAAGATGAATGTGACACTGATTCCATATGTTGTGATTTAGTTTCACTTTTTGAATCTATGCTGACTCTGGTATCCTTACTCAATTTGGACTCAATTCTGAAACCAACACTGATTCCTATTCCTACAGAGTTTGATCTTGAACCACCTATTTTGAATAGCCACATTTCATTATTGGAAAATGAATGTGAACTTGAATTCTATTATTAACCAAACTCATGAACCAACTCTGACTCTCAAACCTAAATTTGATTTAAGTTTTATTCCCGAGTCAGTATCGATTCCTATTCCTTTCAATATTGAGCCCAAATCATCCATTCCACAAAACTACATTTCATTGTTGAATCAAGATTTAAATCAATATGACTCTGTGATGATATCCCAATATTGGTCATATAACCTGAAAAAATTTCATGTTAGGATCTTGCATGATCCTATTCATATTGGGGAGTATAAAAATGTCAATATGAAAAAGGTCATGAAAGGTGGGCTCCATGAAAATCCACAGTAATTAGATTAGGCAGAAACGCTTGGCCCAATGAGACCACCACCGGAACCACCACCTTGAAGTGATAATTTTCCTTCCCTTTCTCTTTTTTCATGTATTATTACATTTCATTTATACATTGAGGATAATGTATGAGTTAGGTGTAGGGAAGGGTTTACTAACATGCTAACTTAGGTTTTACAAATATATATAAAAAAATCCTTTCTTTAAAATTCTTTAAAAATTAAAATTATACTTTGACTTATTTTTTGTAACGCCCCGTTTCCAAGGATACGGAGACGTTATGGCGACGTACATACGCGAGGTGAAAACAACCTCACGCGTACGTTAAGCCTCAGTACAGGGAATCACCTCCATAGACATAATGGTTTCAGCAGGAAATAAGTAAAAGAATACCTGCAGAAAGGGGTTAGTGATCATAACAGATATAAAAACAGGGTTAAATGAGATAACAGAAATAAACTACCAAGATACCTATAAAGAGTCTCGATGAGGAATCTCCTATGTGACTCCAAGGCACTATCTGATAATACGGTAGCTCAGATCTCCAACCTGGGCATGCAAACCCAGGGTCGTCAGAAAGCGACCTAGTGAGTGGTAAAATGAAGGATGCAATAATATGTACTATAGTAATACAAGCACAATAATAATAGATAATACATGCTGTTGTAATAGTGATACCATATCCTAAGCATATAATAAGCATATAAGTAGCAGCAGAAGTAGCTAAACATGAAAGATATAAGCATGTTATCTTTTAATACCATCACTACTTAGCGGTTATCATCTGGTCATGTCTTTAGGCGTGGCCGGTTGATATCATAAATACTGTCGTCTAGTGGTGACGTGATAGAAGTGAACATGCAGGTAGGCATATGCAATATAATCATAATACGGTATTGTGCATAGACAGTAATAATGTATGCAAGGTATACAGAAAACAGAATATATGCAATGCAGAGTATACATATACATGAGTAGTATGCCACCACAGAAAGTATAACATATGCCAGGTAAAGTAACAAAGTATACATATAACATGATAGCGGATAAATGATCAGGTACAGTGACAAGTACGACTAAACAATAGTATACATGCATCAGGCAAGTCATGTGATTTATCCAATAGTAGCAATCAGTACCGCCTGCTATTTTAATCAATCTCTTCCAGTGTCCCATACCACTGGCAGTTCATACTGGAGCCCGCACTCCAGTCGAACCCATCCAGACATGGCATACGGGTACCATTATCCAAACGAGAGAGTGACCAAATAACAAGTGTTCCCGACGTCACTATTGTGTATACTGTTTTATTATGTTAATTGGAAACCCAATAGTCAAGGAGATCTAGTCAGGTGGGTGTACCCCGTGCATACCCGGGATCACGGCCTTAAACAGACCCCAGGCTGCTGAGACCAGGGCCAGCCCGCTAAGGCTGTAACATGTAACAGGAACTCAATGAGCTAAAACAATAAACAGGAGCTCATGAGCTATAACAGACGGTAGCCAGCACTACCCCGTCCCCTGCAGTGGGACAAACAATGGATCCAGACATCCGCCCGACAAGATCTAGTCAACCGTCAAGTCTCCCCCAACCCATCTTATATTTCATACATTTAATGTACACAGGGTATCAAGAATAAGAACAGTACATGATACATGTAACACGATAACATGACATGAGCTCTGTTGATAGCACGAAACACGATAACGGGAAACAATAAATGTGGGATTCCACATATCGCATATCAACAGCTCATGTATCCAGTAACGGAATACAATATCAGTAACGGAAACAAGCATATAACATGACTACGGGGATAACATGGAACAATAATACATGTAATATGAACGGGGAGCTATATGACAAGAATAAAGAAATCATACATGCATGTGTAACAGTGATATGCCGAGAATCCATGTAACGATGATAACAATAATATGACATGCAGTAGTCCGTGCATTGGTATATCCGTGTATCAGTGGAACATATATGTGTAGCAATAATCCGTGTAATATCTCTGTGATAGTACATGTAATATCAGTGATCAGTGTATGATATACTACCATGTCCAGTGAACTTACAGTATCCGTGTCATGATGAGACCAGTGCATAAAATAACGGTGTCCGGCATTCAACTCTAGTGACAGTGTAGTGTCATCGAGTACCGTGGATCAGTATACATGTGATGTTAGTTATCTAACTGTGATACCATACAGGAAATAATAGTGTCCAAGAATATGGTGCAATAGTGGCCCGAGTGTCAGTGGCTGTGTAGGTATGATGACTGTGTCCGAGTTGTCTATGTCAGTATTTATTGTTATTATTATTAATCACCTATATTTATATTACATCAGGAAATACCATACAATCGTATTGGTTATTCCTATTACAATGAGTTTCCAATAATTACAAGTTAATATTTACTAGTTACCGTATTTTATCCATAATCAAGATTTTATCAATCAATTGCACTAAACATAGTAAAATATAATTTATAAAATAAACACTCACAAACTATCCATGAGAAGGTAGCTCTCTTTTTCACGATCGCAACGGATCCAGAATCGTCCAAATCGGAGTCCGGATGCTCCAGATATCGCCCGAACGCTAAAAGGAATAGAACTGGGGTAAATATGCAAATAAAAAGAATTCAAATGCAATTAATAAATTGAAGCAGGGGTTTTCTGTAAATTTACCTTTATTGAGTTTCGGATGCGGGTTGAGCCCTTAACGGGTCGGGTTTGGATCCGATACCCAAACCCATTTAACTTATAGGTAAACGGGTAACGGGTTTGGGGGTTCTTGGGTTCCCATTTAACCCAATAGGATATGGGTTTGGGTTCTACCCAAACCCAATAAAGGAGGAGGAGCAGCAGCAGCATGTGCTGCTGCTTGCTCGGGTATGGACCGGCCGGCCAGCTCGGCTGGCCGGCGGCGCTGGCCGGCCGCCGGCGGCGGTCCCGGCCGCCGCGGCGGCTCAGGTCGGGCCGGGGAAGAGAGATAGAGAGAGGGTGAGGAGAAAAGAAGGGAAAGAAGCAGCAGCACAGGGGAAGAAGAAGGAGAAGAAAAAGAAGAAAGAAAAGAAAAGGAGAAGAAGGGAGAAAAGGGGGCGGTGACGCCGGCCGGGGACGCGCGCCACCGGCGGCGCGCCGGGCTAGGGGTGCTGCGCCCGGGCGGCGCTTGGCCAGGCGCGGGCTCCCTCTGGCCTGGAACAGAGTGGAAGAGATGGGGGAGAGAGAGAGAGGAGAGAGAGAGAGAGAGAGAGAGCTAGGGAGAGAGAGGGAGAGAGATTGAGAGAGAGTGTATTGGGGGAGAGAGAGAGAATAGGTGTCTGAGGGAGGGGGAGGGAGAGAGAGGGAGATTGTTAAGGGAAAGGGAGAGAGGAGGGTTTTTAATTAAGAGAAGAGAGAGAGAAGGCGGTGGCAATGGCGGTGGGAAGTCTCCAGAAAAGGGAAGAAAGGAGAAGAAAGAGAAAAAGAAAGGAAAAGAAAAAGATTAAAAAAAACTAATATAATATTATTATGATATTGGCCCAATATTCGACCAGCTCCGAACGGTGCCCAAAAATTACAGAAAATAAAAAAATATTATACTGAGACGTAATATGAAAACGGTTTACAGAAATTCTATCTAATTTGCAAATTAAAAATCCTGGAAGATGTCGCCGGTACCGGGCGACATCGGTTTGGCCGAATTTTTGATAAATTCAGAAAAACTCCCAAAAATACTCTAACGTAGATAACACGATTCTAAGGCACATGATGAAAGCGGATCCTCAAAATACAACTCCGTTTGTGAAATAAAAATCGTAGAGCCAGTTATCGGTATCGGTCGACACGACTACGGAGATTTTCCAAAATAATCCAGAAAAATTTCAGAAAATCCTGAAAAATCTAAAATATTAAAAACTGATTTTTGAAACTGAAATCAGCTCAATCAGACTACCACGAAGGTCAAATCAATTGGTACGTCGTATCGCGTACTGATACTGTGATACGTACACCAGGGATCAGGGGGTTACATTTTTGTAAGAAATTTAGTTAATTTAAGGAATAAGAGAATCATAATTAGAATTTCTTATACTTGGTCAAAATAAAATTATTTGTCTGATTTTGAGGTTAGGAAGAAAGATTGAAAAGTAATTCAGTCTTGATTTTTACCTTGATGAAATATACATACATTATACACTTACACACTTAAGGTTCTAAAACAATGATTCTTATTCCTTATATATATATATATATATATATATATATATATATATATATATATATAATAT